>JARHVA010000529.1:1085000-1685000 GCA_037957365.1 Torreya grandis
AGGTGAATCTACTCTCAGGCTTGTATTTCATTGAACATGTTAAACACATATTCCTACATTCACTATCTATTAATTCTATCATCTTAGCATATTTAAAAACAAAATTAATTTTACCAATCAGTGAGAATTCACTTGAGCTATAATCCTATTTTATATTCTACCATATCCTATCTTATGAATTCTAATCATCCTCAAGGCACAAACACCCTATGTTGCCTCTTAATCTTATATTCACCCCATTTCTACCTTTTCCCCTTAAACAAAATAAAAGAAAACATGTAATAACTTTCTAGCTAGGCTAAATACTTTTCTATTTAACACTAAGGGCTAACTATCGATGGTCACCCCAATCATCGAAGGTCCCCTAGACATATTTTGACTTGAAACCTTGACCATCGATAGTTGATGGTCACTACATACCATCAGGTCATGACCTTCCATGTCCTATACATTCACAAATCCATACCTACATCACTTTTTTATAACTACACTATACCTACACTACCTTCCTACATCCTACCTACCATTTTTCTCCCCCTTAGTTCCCAGATTCTTAACATTTTATCTAATTTTTCAACTAGGGCATTCTTAGGTTAAACCCTAATAGTTTAAACCTAAAATTTCACCAAATCTTTTTATCAATTACCATTTCATAATACATGAATACTTTTATCTATCAAACTATGAATAACACACCATCCTTACCTCATTCTGTGACCTGTGCCACAGACGGAGCTTGCATCCCTCCACTTGGCCATGCCCTCATCCACCATCCATATTGGTTAACATAAATGAAATCATCTCAAGCACTAGTTTAATTGATCATAGCTCCTTACCTCACAATCAACTTGATCAACCCACAATGTAGAATGCAATGGTAGAAAATCACTCGAGTGTATCTTTTGGAGGTTAAATGTCAAAAGTGAAAATGAATTTTTGCTTTCAATTTTTATATATTTTAGCTTTCATCCTAACCATTAATGGTTAGGGTGACCATCAATGGTCAACCCTAATCATCGATGATTAAATCACCACTTTACAACTACCCTAGCATAGGACATTCTTTGACATCCCTTTCCTTGCTTACCTATTTTCAACACCTACCTTACCAATTTTTCTTAGAAAATATACCACCTTTATAATTAGAACTACATTTAGCCTAAAGATGAGATGGGGTCTTACATCCCCTCATCTATGTAGGTAGCATCTACTTGGCTAGTGTATATAGCTTCTACTCGACCATCCTCACCTACACACTCCCGTTTTCCCACATCTACCTCGATGTTGATCATTTTTGCTTCAGTATTTTTGCATAATTTGTGATACCCATGCTTAGTTATTTTGACCACATAAAATAACTTTGCCATGTTACCTGTACACATTTTACACCACCTCAAACATAGAGCTAAGCATTTATGTCTTCTTAGGAACACTTCCTACCTCAAATACCTAAGATACTCAACCTATTAGTGTTTTCCAACGGAGCACATCCTACCTTGGATACCCATGGATACACTAGACCTAGTTTGGAGACTAATAGGTATATCCCACTACCATGCCTATAACAGTCACATGTTATGTTGGTCACTTATCTTCTTCACTTTTTCAATCATTAAAAACTTTTATCTTTGCATAATTTTGACTCTCACACTTCATTTCATTTTGTACATTAACCCCATAATATAAATAACCAACATTATCACCTCACCTACCCATTTATCAAACCCTAATCCAATTCTATTTTACCTCATCACTTCTTGGTTTGAGGGGAACACCTCCTCCTAAACTTAGGGTAGCCCTGACTTCACCCAGCTTTCATTTTTAGTCTGTAGCTTGTTGGTTCAAACCACAAAACAAAAAGGGGAAAATGTAAACACCAAAATCCTGTATATTTGGATACTAACAAATAAACCAAAACCCATTTCGGTTTAACTAATCATCTACTTAGACTTAAAATACCCTTTTTGGCTACTTTTGACTAATGGGCTTAACCATTGATGGTCAGGATAACTAGGTGACCATCGATGATCAAGATAACTGTTGATGGTCAAGCCCCACCGTTTAGCCTTTTATATGAAAACAAGCACACAAACACAAACAAAACACTTCTTACTTTTTCTAAATATAATTTGTACAAATCCTCTCATAAGACCTTGTATGAGAAATTTATAATTAGAATCACCTCTTAAACTTTCACTTGAGTCTCTGGCCCTTCCCTATAAGAAGAGGAGAGCAACCAGAGATCAATCTATCTACAACTATTATCAATAGCTCAAGTACTTAGAGTTTCTTATTACAGGGCATCCAAAATTATCAAGAATCATCAATAATCTATTTGGGAGAGCCAATCTATCATTGCCTCTCAGATTAAGTTTTTAGGCACTATCATTCTACAAAAATCAAATTAGATTCCACCTATGAATCAAAAACACATACTAATCAATAAATCTATTTTTGGTGAGTCAAATATTTGATTACTATCATTTATCTATTTTTATCCCTTTTATAATTAATGGAACCTACACTAAAACTCTTAGAATTCATTTTTGAATCCTATCACCAGCTATTGATAAGTCCAAAATTAGACAGTCAATCATCGATGGTCATCCTAACTATCAATGATTAGACTTAACCACTGGTGATCACCCCAATCATCGATGATCACCTATGGTAGGTTAAAAAATAGCAATCTAAAATTCCCTTTATTTCCCAACTAGATCCTTCTTCCTGAGTTTTTAACTATTCTTTAAACTTTGCTAGATTCCTTGAATCACACCTCCACCCACTAGTACTAATTAGGTTTTCACTAATTAGATCATTTCTATTCTATCTACTTTACCAAGCAGATCCTTGTTATTTAATTTCAAATATCTTTTGATTATTAATGTAAGTACCTTCTATTCAATTTTGTAAGCTAAATTATTTTAAAAATAGTGGATTGATAGCCCTTAAGGACGCCCATGTTGGGCAATCCACCTAACTACTTATTTAATGAACAAATTTACTTTAGTACTATCTTATCCATAGGTTTTCCTCCTCAACCAAAGAGGATTTCTTCATAATCTTCTAATTCAATGTGCACACCATTTATCACGTATTCTTACCATAACCTATATTTCTAGTTTTAATATCTTCTCTTAAATAATATCAAAATTTGAGTGAAATAACAACCTTTAGATTATCCAACTGGGAAACTACACACTATGCAACAAGAAGAGTGGCTAGTGTATAAACCTATTATGATAAATTTTATGATTACACATGTTCATACTTCTCCATTAATGTGCTCTCCAAAAAAGTATAAAGTCAACTTCCTATATAATGTAGGTGACATAATGATGGATTGCATAGAGCCTAATCCTAAGGGTGTTCTACCATGGGAATCAACATCATTCATAAGTGGTGACTCAGACACTCACATGTTGAACTGGGCTCATAGAGATCATGAGTTATGACCTTTGCATATGGTGTTCACTGCAAAACCCTTGATACCTCAATACTTTATGATAAAGGATATCAATCCATTTATATTGAGATTTAAATAACATGTATTATAGGTGGATTAATGAGTCAACACAATCAACTATGCATTGAAAAGAACTGATGTGACTTAGTGGGTGGTCCATAGAAGTCTATAAATTCATTAGGAGGAAGCATGTGAATTATTTCATGTAAGGTTATAACTACCAGATATTTTCATATCAGAATGGCCTTTCTTCCAATAAGGTTAATTCCCCAATTTTCATATTCATCAGTGTGTGGATATATGGACCACACAAGGAGTAGAGCTAAGATTCTAGGTGCACACCTTTAGCCACACCTTAGCACCTTTGCCAATGGCCTAGTATCTACAACAAGAGTGTAGAAGAAAAACCAAGAATTGGGCACAAGTTCAAGAATATTTCATTCATACCTTTATGTTCAAAGATGATAATAAATTGGTGCATAAGAGCTTACATAAAATCAAAATATTTCTTTATCATGGATGCATAGAAGATTTATCAACTACAATTAAATCATCATCATAGTAAGAGGTTTCACAATATTTGAATGTGTCACTACATAATTATAAAGCTATCCAAAAAGAACAAGCTCTTGTCAAGCCATGTAATAGAATAAAATATGACTTGACAAAGTCCAGTGATAGTGATTGAGATCTTGATCTCGAAGGTTTCTTTGAGCTATAACATAAAATGAATCAAACCCAATTCAAAGTGTAGATCAATTAGAAAAATAAATAATACACAACATAAATATTCCATATCAATAAGGTAAACACATTCTACAGGATGTTATGCCTAATGTATCAAGCAATATATATCAATAACCCTTACAAAAGATTGAAGGGAACATTGGAAAAAAAAATTGTTCCTAAGATTGTAATGGTGGGAGACTATTGGGAACAAAAGAAAATTTTGGAGGTCTTACAATTGCTAAGGGGCTACCAAGATGTGTTGCCAACCAAAGTCTTATAGGTAAAAGGTGTATATCAATCTTTATGAGAAATGCATGTAGAATTCAAAGAGTGATATTGATCCATTAATAAGTGGCCATATAGATTAAGTAATAACATGAAAATAAAGGTAAAACCTAAGTTAGATCAAATACAAGAAGATAGAATCATATATCCAATAGAAAAAGTAGATTGGGTAAGCCCCATACTAGTGTAGCCAAGGAAAACTAGAGAGATACATGTTTGTGGGGATTACCACTCACTCAATGATGCCTCCATGAATGATCCTTTTACAATAGCATTCACAGATGAAGTCCTTGAATCAACCAAATGAGACAAAGTGTAATTATTTATACATGGATTCAGTGGGTACCACTATATTCCATTCACAATAGAAGATCAATCTAAAATTAGATTTGTAACTAAATGGGGGTCATTTACATATAAGGTAATGGATTTTGGATTGAATAATGCACCCATAGTATTTTATAAAGACATAGTAACTATGTTCAAAGATTTCATTCATGATTTTATGAAAGTATATTTGGATGGTTTTTTTATTTTCTCTCTTTTTAAATAACATTTTTTGAAGCTACAACTCATGCCATAATGGTTTCAAGCATTGTGCATTTCTATAAATATAAATAAATGCTTATTTTTCACACCTTTTGGTGTTTTGTGGGCCATGTCATATGCATAAATGGAATTTTTGTTAACCCAACTAAGATTGTTATTATCATATGGATGTCGCTTCCTACTAAATATATGAAAGTGCACACATTTCTTGATCATATGGGATATTGCAAGAAGTTTATCAAAGGGTACATAGATATATCTATGCCCATGGAGAAGCTACTACTCAAATATACAAAATTTTAATGGATGATAGAATATCAAGCATCATTCATTGAGCTAAAACAAAGGCTCATAAGAACACTAGTTTTAGTCTTTCTTAATTGTAAGAAACCATTCCACATGTATGTATATAATTTTGGTACTATAGTAGGAGTTGGCTTGGCTTAACCAGGTGAAGGTGGACTAGATAATCCTATAAATTTTACTAGTAGGAAGCTATTTTTAGCTAAAAATAATTATACTACTACTTAAAGGGAGGCTTTAGCCATGGTTTTTCCCTATAATAGTTTTAGCATTACTTTTTGGCTATGCATATGATTTATTTATAAATCACTAGGCATTATGATATATGGTTAATAAGACAATGTTGGGATGACACATATCAAGGTGGCTTATGATATTTTAAGAATTCTAATTATTCATTAATGTCAAGGTAAACTACAAAAATGTTGGGCCAGATCACTTGAGTAGACTTCACAATGGGGAGGAGCTAGAAGAACATGAATATGAATCCATAGATGTGCATCTATTTAGAACTACTATAGTTCCCAATAATGTGGAATATGTTTCAAATTGATTGGATCAAAGAACCTTCCCTGTGTATTATACAAAGTGGGTTAAAAATTAAATGGTCACTCGAGATATACCTTATAGCCTAATTAATGGGTTTTTGTAAAAAATCAATAAAGACAATGTACTATGCAGAGTGGCTCTAGAGAATGAATGACCTCAACTATTATAAGAAACACATCAAGGGTTATAGGAGGTTATTTCATAGGTAAATCTAATACAATTAAAGTCTTACAAAGTGTTCTTTGGTGGCCTATATTATTTCAAGATGCGCACATAGTCACCAAACATTACGATGTATGTCAAAGAATGAGAAAGCTAAATCAAAGAGAAAAGATGCCTTTGGTGCCAATAATCATATAAAAACCTTTTGAGTAATGGAGAATTGATTTTTTTGGTCTTATAAATCCACTAAACAAGCAAATTCATGCATAATACATTATCACTGTGATAAATTATTTCACTAAATGGATGGAAGTTGATTTCACTCTAAGCTATGGTATGAAAGATGCTACCAAATTTTTATATGAAAACATCATGACAAGATTTGGATGTCAATTTAATTTGATCATTGATAAAGGCAAACATTTCATTAATAATAATATCAAGACTCTCACCGAGGAGTTTATGATATCACACCATAAGAGCATAGCTTATCATCAATAGGCAAATGGATAGGATGAAACATATAATAAAGTATTGCAAAAACTGCTAACAAATATTTATAATGTGCAAATGGATGATTGGGAAGATTTCATTGCTACAATTCTATGGGCTTATTATAAAAGATTTATAGGTTTCACTCATTCTCAACTAGTAAATGACTTGGAGGCAGTAATGCCTATGGAGTATATTATTCCTAGTTTGCACATTGAGATGGTTATGAGATTAGAGGATAAAGATTAACTAAAATATTAGTTGATGGACTTAACATATATGGAATAAAATTAAAAAAGGCATAATAGATACATCTGATTAACAAACAAAGTCATAAATCATAACATGATCACAACTTACAATCTAAAGAATTTTACCCATAACAAATGATATTACTTTATGATAACATATTTAAAGAATTCCTCATAAATTTATGAATTATATGAAAATTACCTTATATTATTCATTAAGGGCCACAATAGGTTAATATAGTGCTAAAATATTTATAGGGAACCATACTATCAAGACATATAAATGGTTGTAGGCTTAAGCATAATTGCCTTTAATCTCTATTTTTTTGCTGAAATACTGAGTGGGTGCTGAGTGACACCATGTAGTTAGGATTTTATTTTATTTTATTTATTTTTATTAGGTTACAATGTTTTTATAGTGTTTTCATTATACCACAACACATCGTAGCAACCATAAAGTAGTTATAATCACAAGGTACAATCACATTCCAAAGATAGCTCATAGGAGACAACTATCCACAACTACATTGAGGATATCAATTAAGTATAAGAAGGTGGTGATGAGACATTGTTTCAAAATATTACATCATTTTTTAGGTAGATCGAGTATTAAATGGATAGGTGGAGTCATAAAAAAAATTGGATAGACAAAAGGATAGTTAGTCATCACATCAAATAACTATCAAAGCGGTAAACCAAGTATTTTAAGCACAAAATGTCATTGATAGCATAAATTATAGTAAGTGATACTAATTAGAATAGAAACACTCTACATAAATAGTTAGTACATTCAAAGTAGATAGAGAGACAAAATTGGGTGACAACAACTATATAAGAGTGGGATATGGACAATGACAAAACATTATAGACTCTAGATAGAAAGATAATTCAATGGTATACTTTAATAATACCTCCATGTGAATGAATTTTAAACCAAATTCTGATCAAGCATAATAATCATTCATCATAGATCACTAATAGAACTATGGACAGAGGTTAATTATTTATCCCACTCAAAAATGTGTAGAAAGAGGAGATGGGGATTAGTTTAGGTCTTATCCAAACCAAGTACAATGGACCAAATCTATTTAATTTCATTGACACAAAATATTCTACTCTTTTTTCACAAGATACTCAGGGAGCTGCATAATTAGGTTGATTAGGTTACCTACATTTGGGAAATTTTATGAGGTCATGATGACTCTATTGAGCCATTATAATCAAGGGGATGTCTATTTTGTTGGGTGAATAGTTTGTCGTCAAACAATCGATGGCAAAATGGGTATACTGACGACAGTAGAAGGATATTTATATGGCAAAAAGTGTGGGTTTACCACATCATAGTGAGATAAATATCTCCTCTCATCAAGGGGAGGTTCCCTATACTAAAATACTTATATATTAATAAGAACTGAAAATAGACTCAGGGGTGAGATTACACCATCCATCTCTCTTTTTTCAAAGATGATGTTTACAAGGCAAAAGATAAATCTTGATTGATAACTGAAAGTATTCCTCTTCTTTCAAAAATGATATTCAGTAAATAGTAGAAAATCTTCTCAAGTAGTAACTAGATCTATGAGAAACTTATGAAAGCACAAAGTCTTTCATTGCTCCCCTTACTGATTTGAAGTGTACATAACAATAGAGTGAAGTGCAGCTTAAAGTCTTCACCTAAAACTACAACATAATATGAAATCACAAAGGATATAAGCAGTTCAAAGTCTTTCCAATATCCTTCAGAATGTCTTTTGATAATTTCCACACATACTTTGCTTATTTAATCAAATATATGAGAGATTATTAGGAAAGAGAACATAAGAATGATCTCCTAAGTAACACAAATTATTCCAACACAAAGTCTGAAAGTAACTTGCTTCTCATTCATTCAAGAAAATATGATTTACAAGCTGAGATCAAAGTCTCAAGAAGCATCTCAATTTTGGCAGAGTTTTGCTTTCAATTATAAAAATAGATCTTTACAAAAGAGGCTCCCTCTATATATATAGGGAAAAGCCTTCAAAATTGAGAAAATACTTAAATATTAAAACTTAGTCAAAGATGAGTCTCTGTTGACTTTGGGACTTTTCCAAATTTTTACATGTATTTACATATGACAAAAGTACATGTGTAAATGTCCCAAGTAAATTACAAAGTAAATGAGAAAAATGAAGAAGAAATGGAAGAATAATTCAACTTTTGTCACCGTCCTTTTTCAGATGAGCATCGCACATGATGATAGCTACCTGTATCCTGATACTGTCTAGTGCAATAGTATTTTTAAAGATCACCTTAGCCCTAACTGTGGCATCTCTCACTGTTGTTATTGATTTTGCATGACTAGTTAACTTGGTTCTCAGATTGTCTAGAGTTAACTGATTATCTAAGATATTATCCATAGAAGCTATTGAGAATGCTTTCTCCTCAAATTCCCTTTAGATCATACCTTGGAACTCCTGAATCATTTCCTCTACTAAAATGAATTGGTTGTCTTGAGAGGTAAGTCTATAAGGCAACTCTTCCAATTTGTTTAATAGACTGGTATCGCTTTGTTCATTGGCATCCTTGGCAGATTCGAGGTCCCTGATCAATTCCTTAAGCACCTAGATCCTATATATCAATGATTCATTAATTTCAATATAAGAATCTCTATCGGCAATGACGTTGATTGATACTAGGGTACATATTTTCAGCTCTTTCATCTTTGTCCATTTGCTACGATATTTATCTGTGCTTTCAATATTTTGAGAAATAATATTGATAAGATCTTTTAATTTTGTTCTCACTTTCCTCATTTTACCTATTTTCTTAGACACCTCTATGAACAAGGAAATCCCCTGTGCATGCAACTTATCTAGGTAGTCTTGAAGTACTTTTCCCTTTAGATAAGTCTTTTTTGCTTTCTAAATTATGGGATCATCTATAGAGAAAGCCTCTGGAGTCACTGCTTCTAGAGAAAAAGTGAATCTCCTTATCACTATGGTCAATTGCTCTACCATTGCCTTATAATGATCTTTCATTTCTCTTTCCCTGTAAAATTTTTGAACCATAATGTCCATCATAGATTGCATATCACTCTTGGTGCCTTCATGAGTGATTTTCCCTAACTCAACTCGAGAGATAGAGTAGCTTCTCATATCAAAATTTTCAAGAGTCGCATCCTGTGGGGGTTTGGCTATCTCCAAAAATTTGTGCCCCTTATCTCTAATCATCTTTGAAAGGATCTTTAGCTTCTTGGTGGTCTTAGCTTTCACTGGCATTATTTTACCAAAGTCAAAGTCATCTAGAGAGATGGCTTGCTTTTTCCTTTTAGGTGTGAAAGTTGACAACCACAGTGGGAGAGCAGAAGTACTTACATTAGTAACAGTCCATGTAGTTGGTGTCACTGAGGTAGCACCTAAACTACTGGTAAGAACAACGAGCATAGTATCAATCAAAACTGCACTTGCTATTGAATGGTCAAATGTAGAACTATCTATGATGTTAAAAGAAGGAGATGACAAACTGGGGATGGATCTTGATGAATGAAGAACATCTCCAGAAGCACTTTAAGGGTCACCAAAAATAACTTTAGAAGGATAAGCAACTCTAGAAGAGGGAATACTAATTAGACAAATAGGTGAAGGAGGTGCACCAGGTGAGTGTGGTAGAGAAGAATAAATTCTTGTGTTGGACTGCACACCCTCTTGCGGAGACAGAGTTTCCATTCCCTATTGACCTATAGGCCTGTTATCAATTTCCATCTGTTATACTGCTGGTTCTTTGGCACTTTGTTTCTCAACCCCTATATCTGTTGACTCTAGCTCTTTCTCTGAAACTTTTGATTTCTTTGATACAAAAATGATCCTAGGCTTATGAGGCCTAGAAGGAGAAGGAACATTTCTTTTATTCTTCATTTTGTTTTCTGTTCTCCTCCTTGTCTCTTCTTAAAATTTGGCCTTTGATCCTATGATGAACTCTTTTAAGGTGATTCCCTTATTTGCTAACCAATCATTGGTGTTTGCCAATATTGGTTCAAATCTCATCCTTAAAGAGGTCAACTCTTTTTGAGACCATTGGATCGGAGGAAGAGGAACATTAGCAACTTATTCAATGTGATATCTAGTAATGATCAAGTCTCCATCATCCAATAGATTTGTAAGGATATCAATGAGCCCCAGATAATCTATTTGTTCAAGAGATAGCCTATTATAGTCCATCTTCCTGATATCTTCCATTGTCCTTAAATCTATCCTGATGTCTTTGATCATGGGTTCATGGAACTGAGTCTTCCTCTTGATCATGTTTTTGACACCTTTGTAGTCAAAATTGGGCCTCATTTTGAAATGTTTCATGGTTACAAGTTGCATTTTGGTCTCCATTGCCCTTGATTTTGTAGCGATCAATATTGAATACTTGCCAATTTCAATTGGGAACCTAAAATTGGGTTTCTTAAGTTCTATCTATTTATTGTGTACAACAATAATTTTCCTACACAGCTCCATCAAGACCAATTTATCTGAGGGAAATCTTGGGAGCATATAGGGATAGCCTTGGAAAAAGTCAACCCATAGATAATAAAAAGAAGGGAATTGTAAGAACATACATCTGAATTCATTCACAATGATCAAAGCTTCATCTGACACTCTTTTCTATTCTAATTACGGGTTTAAGAGACACAAAAATATTGAAAATAAATCATCATTTACCCTCCTAAAATGATGGATTGAACCCTTCAATGTCAACTAAGGGTAATATTGATATACCAGGGTCATTTTCCTGTCCCCCTCTAATGTCAAACTTGGAAAGGTTCTCATTGAAGCTGTAATGTATACTAGGTATGAAGTCATAAAACTTTGAGGTAGTAGACACCTTTGTCAATTGCTCATGTAGAGCATTGCTAATTTGTTCACCTCAAAAAATGACTTGTTTTCCCTAGAGGATTATTTTAATGAAGGGATACATCCATTCATGAAACTGATAAGAAGATGTCAAACCTCATACTTTACTGAGAAGAGTAATCAAGTCACCAACCTCCTTTATAAAATCGCTCCTTAGAAAGTTCTATGGCCATCTGGACAAGTTTTCTTTGGGAGTTTTAAGCCATCTATTGTTGATCACCTTCTTTGCCTTCTCAGTATCTTTATCATATTCCTTTTGTGTTTCAATGAAGTCGATCTTCAACACTTCAGTAGCAGGAGGGCACATGAACACTTTATCAATGAACTCAAGGTCTAGTCAAATTACTATGTTGCCACTAGCATCTACCACAACCTTGGTATCTTTTTTGTAGAATTAGGTTCACTGGAGAACAAACTCTATGTCATGAGCTACCACAGGCAAAGAAGAGACTAGATGAATATTGCTCTCAATTATCCTCTTCATTTTAGAGCTCAAATTTTTCACCTTGGTTCTCTCTACGAACTCGGCCATATCTACATGCTCAATCTCTGTATCCCTAATGTCATCGACATTAGAAGTGGCTGAGGTGATTGGGAAAATACCTTGATACTGATACTTCATTGTCTTCACCTTCTTTAGAGAAACCTCAGTCATCGAGATGAGCCTTTGTCAAAAGTATGTTGATGAAGAAAGATCTTGAAGAGAAACTATGATAAGAATCATGATCATGCAATTAGGGGAAATACTAAAAAATCTAGGAAAATTGCACGTTCGATGATCATGACTAGAGAAATGTGCTTGAAAAGGCTAAGGCATGAGCAGGTCAGGAAGTGAAAGGGGAGCGGGCTTGGAAAATGGGAAAAATGAAATCTTCCTAGAGTTAGTGAAAATGGAGGTAAGGTATGCATGGGTAGCAAAAATTGCCACCCTTGCATGTTGAGGATTTTTATTTGTGTATAGGTGGTGAAAATTGCTACTTATGCACATCAGGGTGAAAAGATGCATCGATGGTAATTTTTACCACCTATGCATGTGGAAATAAAATTAGATGTGCATCGATGGCAAAAATTTCCACCCATGCACATTGGAAAGTTAGAGGTGCATTAGCGGCAAAAATCACCACCTATGCACCTGGTTAGGTAGTTGGATGTGCATTGGTGGAAAAAATCACCACCGATACACGTGATTGAAAGTTTTCATGTAAGCACAACAAAAATTGCTGCCCTTACATGAATAGGCAAGGGATTCACAAAGGTGGTGAATTTTGCCACCTTTACACATGGTTGGATGGCCACATGTAACAACGGTGAAATTTTCCACCATTACATTAGATAAATGGCCGACGAGTGGGGAAAAGAAAAAGAAAGGGGAAGAGAGTTCTCCTTGCTCAAATCACATCCTCATGGGGAAAAAGGAGGAGGGGGAAGACAAAAAACTAGACCTAGGAGGAAAAAAGAGGAAAAATGACATAAAAAGAGAAGGAAAATAAAAACAAAAACAAATACCAAAACCCTACCTAATAAAAATGCAAAATGACACTCGAATCCAAGGAAAAATGGACTGCACTTGGTTGCTAGATCGCCCAGATGCAAGGAGGAGGAGATGCAAAGAGGAATGGATCAAAATGAGGAGGGAATGGGGTTAAATGGGGCAAAAACCACCCGTAACTAATTAGTGTGTGTGGCCATAAATGCCACATGCAAAAATTGAGACCATGCAGGGGTGAAAATTTTTGCTGCCTCTGCATGTGAGGTTACCAAAGGGATGTAGGGGTGGTAAAATTTGCCACTCCTGCATGGGAGGAATGAAAAGAGATGCAAGGGTAGTAAATTTTTTCACTCCTACATGGATGATGCAAGGGTGGAAATTTTTTTTGCCTTTACATGCAAAACTAAAAACCACATGTAGTGGTGGCAAATTTTGCCAGCCCTGCATGCAAACACAAGAAAACACCTAACTCTGAGAAATGAAAATTTGACATCTAGCCGCATTAAGATCATAATAATTTTCATGTTTTTGGGAAAAAACAACAAGGGAATGTTATGAACTTTGAATGATGCCAGTTGATCAAACATGAGAAAAAAAACTTGCCTCAAAAGATGAACTTAGAGTGAAAAATTGAAAACAGACAAGTTTCATAGGGGCTATTCTAAAAACAAGCATAGATGATTTTAGGAAAAATAGCTAGCTCCTATTGGGGAACTTCCATTGATCAAAATGATCGATGGGAGTAGAAACCAATCTGTAAGTGCCTTCATCCAAGTCATTGGGCCATGGAGTCAAGCCAAGAAAGGAAAAGACACGAAAAACCAAAAATAAATAAATAACACAAGACTATACAAATATATAAGTGAACTCATTTAATACTTCAAGGATTGAAGTGTTTCAGATGTTGCCCACTGTGAGGTAGTGAGAATGGTGCTCCATATTGATACTCTAGTAGGAATCTATTTTCACCACAGACCTGATGAATGGTAAATGGACCTCTCCACAAAGAATCAAATTTGTTGTGCATTCCTTTTAGTTCTCTCCTCTTGTCCCACAACAAGACTTGATCTCCAATCTAAAAATCATGCATCCTTGCCCTCTTGTCAAAAAGTTTATTCACCTAATTTTGGTGCACATTAATCTGGTCCACCACCATGGTTTGTTGCTCATCTAATTCGGTTAGGCACATGATCCTTTTATCAATAAAATTTTTGAAGGTTGAATCTTCGATTGCCCTTACCAACTTGAGCACTAGTAGTTCTAAGGTGATTGGTATTTTTGCATTCAAACCATACAAAAGTTGGAATGGTGACATGCCTATTAACCTCTTGGGTGTAATTTTATCTACCCATAAAGCATCAAAAAATGCTTTATGCCAAGTCCTCTGATTATCATCTACCAGTTCCCTGATAATAGTAACTAGATTCTTGTTGCTCGATTTTGCTTGGCCATTTCCTTGTAGAAAATAATTAGAAGTGTGGGAGAGGGTAATTCCATAATAAAAGTAGAACTAGGTAATCTCATGGGAGGAGAATTAGGCCACATTGGCTATTATAATCTTAATTGGAACTCCAAACTAAGAAATAATATTTTCTTTAAGAAAATTACACAACTTTTGAAGTATCATGCTTGGTTGGGATGGCTTCCACCCATTTGATAAAGTAATCAGTCACAGTGAGGACATAATCATGCCCAACACTTGAATATGGGTTGACTGTGCTAATGAAATCAATACCCCATTGTTGAAAAAGTTCTTTAATTACCATTGGATTGAGGGGTAATGCGGCCAATTTAGGTTTCTCGACAAATTGCTGACACAATTCACATCTACACACCCATTTGTAAGCATCTTGAAACAATGTAGGCTGATAGTACCTCACTCATATAATTTTATGAGCCATCACTGGTGCTAAAAATTGTCTTCCATAGGATAAATTATGGAAGGACTCTAAAAGTTTACCTTGTTGCACCTTATCAATGCAGCAAAGAAATACCCCATCAAGTCTTCTCTTATACAAACCATTGTCCCACAAGACATAGCTAGCAGCCTTTAGCTTAATATTCATTTTTTATTTGTAGGATAAATGAATGGGACACTCAACATAGGTAATAAAATGAGTGATATTGGAATACCACTCATCAGTAGTAGCGACGAAGAGAACCGTAGGCATGTATTCAACCTTTATTTCTTCATTTTCTATTTCCTTGGGGATATTATCAACAATCAACTAGAAGAGTCCCTTTCCCTACACAAGCTTGGTAGGTTTGATTTTAAGATCAAACTATTGAATCTTAGAAATCCAATTACCCCTTTTAGTACCAAACTCCTATTGAGTTAGAATGGACTTCACCATCGTGTCAGGCACCAAAACCACAGTGTGTGAATTCAAGATATAAAATTTGAAATGCTTCACCACTTTAACGATAGCATAATCATGTTTCTCCATATTTGAATATTTTAATTCATGAGTTTTGAGAGGACAAATCATAAATGATATGGGATATTCCACACCTTCTTTGTTTTGCTGAACTAAAATAGCCAAAAGTGTATGCTCAAAAGCATAGCTGTATATTATGAAGTCTTTGGTATAATCTGGGCAAACCAGAATTAGTGCATGGGCAATTGATTTTTTAATGTCTTAAAATGATGACTTGCCTTCTGTAGTCCATCAAAAAGTGGCTTTGCCTTTCATCATGTCTACAATGTGGCGAGTCTTCTCTGCAAATGCTGAAATGAATCTTCATAGAAAATTCACCTTTCCAAAGAAAGAATGAACTGCAGTCTTACTAGAAGGAAGAACAAGACTTTGGATAAATTTGACTCTTTTTGAGTCAATTTTTATACCTTCTTGGGATACAATGTGACTAAAATTTTTACCTTATGTAACTCTAAAAACTAACTTCTTGGGATTAAGAGAAATACCTGTTTCTAACTCAAAATTTGCTTTTCAGACTATAAAGAAAGAAGAAACTAAAGAAGTAATGTGAAGGACAAGGCTTGGAAGTACTTGGACATAAGATTGCGCACCGAAAATCCAGACGTTCGTGGGCACTCCTCTTTGGCTGTGGAGGAATGACACCTGCAAAGAAGAAAGAAACTAGGACAAAAAGGTGTTAGATAGACAGATCGTGGTTTGCTAGGCAAAAGCCTATTCCCAGAAGTATGAGAACTTCCTTAAGGGAGGTCAACCCACTATAAGTCTGATAAAAAGATAGAATGCTGAAAAGGACTGAAATAAATAGCAAAACTGAAAGAGAAAAAGGAAGCAAATGCTTACCTGGAAGAAGCTGTCAAACTGGTCACAGTCGCCGGCGTCGGTGGTCCTACCGGCGTCGGTTGTCTGGTCTGCCGACGTCGGTTAGTCTGCCGACGTCGGTGGGGGTAATGACCGATGTCGGTCGGGGTAATGGCCTGTAGACGGGTCTGGTCAGGATCTGGTCTGTGAATGCTCCGGGTCTTGGTCTAAGGTCTGGGTTGAGTCTGATGGACGGGTCTGAGTCTGAGGTCTGGTTTGAGTCTGATGGATGGGTCTGTGGATGGTCTTAGGCAGAGATACAGGGGGAGTGAAATGGACAGAAAGGGACAGAGGAGGACAATCAAAGAGGTGGGAATACGGGTCTGTGTGATTTGGTTAACAGTCTGGGTTGGGGGAGAAGGAGAGCTGAATCTAGTTTAGAAATAACTAGGAAGCATAAAGAAACAAAATAGAATACAACATACCTGTACCTGCTGAAGAAAGTGTTGGTCCTGTTGTTGGTGATGCCGGATGTGAAGCCTGTTGCTGATGAAGATTCCCTGTTGATCACCTGCAGAAGATTGCTGTGTTCCTGAGGGAGAGAGGTCAGATAAAGGACTGGTACAAGGGTCTGATACGAAGGATTAAATAGTCGGGATGCGAGAGTTAGAAACGCGGAGAAGGGGCGAAAAGCCAAAACGGAACCAGGGGACGAAAGAACGGTGAAGAAAAACGTTAAGAAGGCTGCCGACGCCGGCAATATCGCCGACGTCGGCCGAAGGTTGACCGACGTCGGCGGCTGAAAGGCCGGAGAAAGGCTAAAAATAGCCTTTCATCCATTTCCCAACGGCTGGGTCAAATGAATGTCAAGGTGAAACGGTCGACGGGGTTAAATGGACGAGAGGAGAGGTTGGAATGGGAGACTAAGGCATTAAATGGCCATGTGGGGAATAAAGGGGATCCAAGGAGGGTATCCTAGGGTGGCGAGGTGGCAAGGAGAGGGAAAAAGGGGCCTTATTTAATTGAAAATAGATGTTTATTTTCAATTAATAAGACCTAGGTGGGTTAGGGACCAAGGGGGACTAGGAAGGAGAAAGGACCAAGGGTTAGACACTTTTTAGGTGTCTACAATACCATTTTGCCGACGGCATTCCAACACTTGTTGTAGATGATGTAAATGATCAGGATGATGTTTAGAAAAAATAGTCAAGTCATCGAGATATACCACAATAAACATTCCCACTTCATCTCTGAAAGTAAGATCCATTGCTCTTTGGAAGGTATCCCCAGCATTGATCAAACTGAATGGCATTCTACAATATGCAAATGTGCCCCAAGGTGTGGTGAAAGCAGTCTTATGTTGATCTACTTCATTGACTTCTATTTGATTATACCTAGAAAAACTATCTAGCATCGATAACATTTTTGAACCAGTCAGTATTTTCAAAACTTGGTCCATGATGGGTAGAGGGTAGTTATCTTTTAAAGAAGATTGATTCAGGTTTCCAAAATTGACATAGATACAAATTTCTCCCTACTTTTTTCTCACAGGAACTATGTTAGCAATCCAGGTGGAATGATGGATTAGAAAAATAATTCTTGCATTCAACATTTTTTGGATCTCACAAAAGATAGTACCTGATATTTTGGGATTGTATTGCCTTTGTTTTTTCTTAAAAGACAATGACCCAACCTTAAGAGGAATTTCATGCCGAATTTCCTCAGGTCTGAGAGATTTCAAATCATCATAATAATATGCCAAAACATCAATGTATTAGCAAAGAAGAGCAATGAATTTGAGCTTTTCATCAGAAGTGCAACAATTTCCAATGTTGACCATTTTGGGATTTTCTTCTGTACTCAAATTTATCAGATCAAACTCCTTAGAGGAACTTATATCCACTTGTCACTGCTTGACATATCTGTCCTACTTATTAAATAATTTCTCGAGAGAAACCAAACCTTTTGGAATTTTATTTCCTTTGAGTTGAAGGAACTCTTCACCAGTTTGAGGATTTACTTCTGGCACTGATTCCCATGGTGGGGATTCACTCCCTTCAAAATAAAGATCTTCAAAGCTGTCCATCTTTTTTAGAAATATAATGATTTGATTGTCATTGTTAAACACCAGTAAATGACTAGCATTATTAGGTACACTTGGTTAAAAGACCAGCTCAATAGTGTACTTGTCTCCTTTGAAGTCTTTATGGGGAACCATGAGGGTCATGGAGACAACTAACGAATCTACATGGTCATTGCATTCTCTCGGCATAGTAGAAATATTAAAAGCATCAAAACTTTCAATACAATCCCATACAAGATTGTGATAATGTCACAATATTTCATTTTTTATTTGGTATAGATTCCTTACCTGACAAACTACCAGTTTAACATCTCTAAGGCTGTGAAGAACCTTCATACCTTTAGCATGAGCACCTTTCAATCTAAGTAGCAAAGATTCATACTCAACAGTGTTATTGGTGTTATTAAACTACAGCTTATATGAATAGGGAAAAATTTCTCCTTGAGGGGAGATCAAGACAATTCCAGCTCTAGAACTGGTAGAAGAACAACTACCATCAAATTCTAAAATCCAGACATTATCAAAATTTGATCATTTTATCAATTTCTCTTCGTTATTCAGGGAAGATCCTTTGTTGTCTAAATTTTGCTTTGACAATTTTTCTAACTTTGCATCTGAATTTCCTGAATTGTCACTAAAATGAATTTTATCTCATGGGATGAAAACATCTTCAGTAGTCAAGAAATAATTACCCATTCTTGATGATTCAAATAAAATTTGGGCTTCGAGATTAGATGTTTGGGTGACTATATATTTCAAATCTTTCCTAGGAAGCAATTTCTTCATAACACCTTTAACTGGTATCCTTGCTTTAGATAGATCCATATTCAATTCTCTGCCTACATACTTAAAAAAATTACACCTGAGCAGAATGCCATAAGATGCTGGAACATCAACCACTAAGACCATCATTTTGATTCTCTTCTCTGGAAAAGCCACAAATGCAAATTAAGCATCTTTGATTTGGCCCAGGAGTGGGGCTTACTTGTTTTCCATGGAGAAACACCTCCCAAAAGTCTTAGTCAAAGTAAGACCAAGAGAATCTACTACCTTGGTAGGCATAACGTTATCAAAAGCTCCATAGTCTATTATGCAATTACTTAATTTATGACCATTTATCAATAAGGAAACATAGAAAGGTTCTATTTTCCTAGGGGCAACAAGAGGAGTAGCGACAAGATTATTTTGGGTGGATTTTTTCTTGGAGGAATCATGAGTCACCTTTGAAAAATCTTGTCCTATAGGGGAAGTTTTACTTTTCACGCATTCAGCTAGCCTATTAAACTGTTCAGGATTGGCTTGTAAGTACTCAATCTCGGTCATTTAAATCTCAGTCTTTTTGGCATGACCAATTATATCAAATAATTGAAATGAGCTAGAGGTAGAGGGAGGAAGCCCATCATCCTGGTCTTTATTGGGTGTGGCACTGGTCAAAGAGATAGAAGTAGAAGGTACGAGATGGTTTGAGGTACTTACTTTCTTATTAGTCACCAGGTCTTTTGATTAGAAAGGTAGTGAAGTCCCTTGTTTAGCGATATAAACTAATAGCTGAGGTTCTTCTCCTACTTTTTATTTATTAGCTTGTTGAGTTGACTGGTTCTAGGACATAGTAAAAATAGCATAGGATCCATTAAACACTTCTCCCTTACTTCTAGTTTCATCCTAATAATCCAAGAAACCAATATTGGAGTCACCAGCTAATTCTTCTTCTTATTTCACAAAGAGATTAGCATCATCTTATTGGTACAACTCAAGTTAGAATGAGAAATCATGTTCAACTTTAAGGTAACCAACTACTGAATTAGCAGGTGCTGCTTCAATGACAAGCTTCCCATGTGGAGGAGGAAGGTGATTTGGTTGTCCTTGATTTTTGGTAGCATTGCCTTGATATGACTGATTGGGAAAAGTCCTTGGCATATCCCGATAAGGAGTAGACATACCTTGGGCCATTTGTCTTGTCAAGGCTAGCAGTTCATTTATCAACTTTTACACCATAGGATCTATGGTGCTCGTGGAAGAACATTCAGTAGATGAAAATAATTTATTTTTATTAGAATCTTTTCTGATCTTACATGCCAGGATAAGATCATCTTCCACCTCGATAGCCAAATTTTGGGCTACAAAAAGATCCATAGGACCAACCCACCTCAACTAAAAACTTACTTCAGGAAGTTGAGAGTTGATGAAAAAGCACTTGAGATTCTCTGGCATTGGCTGAGTGATCGTAGGAATTCAGTTCCTCAGCTTATTGAATTTAGTAATGAAGTCTCGCATGGGCTCATGAGGTTACTTATTCATTTATGTAAGCTGAGCTAACAAGGCATGTGCATCTTCAACAAGTTCAAACCTAGCCTCAAACTTAGCCTTGAACATATTCTATTCAGTTATAGTTTGAGCTTGAAGGTGGTAAAACTAGTCAGCAATAGTGCCTTGCAAAGTTTCTATAAATAGTTTCACCACTATATCTTCATATTCCATGCCTATCACACCACATGCTATGGAGAAGGTATTAATATACTCATCAAGATGAACCTTCTCATTGCCATAGAATTTAGGGAAATTCTTTCTCAAACTATGAGGTAGTTCGTGTAAAGGTGGGGCTAGGTTGAGAGGACCAAAGGAGTTGCCCCAAAGGCCTTGGACTGCCATGATATTTCAATTAAATGGCAAAATAATAAATCTTGGTGGGGTAAGTATAGACAAAACCCTACTAGTACAGAGACTAGAAGCTTCACCACGTATGGGATATCTAACACTGGTAGGAGGGAAACTCCTAGTTTGTTGAAGGTGAGATGGTGAAGGAGAAATCTCAAAATTAGTTCATTACACCAACTTGAATATAGGATCAACAATACCTTGAGCTCTCTAGCTTCACATGTATAGTGGATCAACCAGAGTGTAAAAATGAAAAAGAACTATAAATGCTTCAAGTTGAAGCTTGAGGCTTCAAAATGCACTTTCATAGTCCCCAACAGAGTCGCCAAAAGCTGTTGGGTGAATATTTTGTCATCAAACAACTAATGGCAAAATGGGTATATCAACCACAGTATAAGGAGATTTATACGACAAAAAGTGTGGGTTTACCACATCATAGTGAGATAAATCTCTCCTCTCATCAAGGGGAGGTTCCCTATACTAAAATACTTATATGTTAATAAGAACTAAAAATAGACTTAGAGGTGAGATTACACCATCCATCTCTTTTTTTTCAGAGATGATGTTTACAAGGCAAAAGAGAAATCCTGATTGATAACTGAAAGTATTCCTCTTCTTTCAGAAATGATATTCAATAAATAGCAGAAAATATTCTCAGTTAGTAACTAGATCTATGAGAAACTCACAAAAGCACAAAGTCTTTCATTGCTCCCCTTACTGATTTGAAGCATACGTAACTAGTAGAGTGAAGTGCAACTTAAAACCTTCACCTAAAACTACAACAGAATATGAAATCACAAAGGATAGAAGCAATTCAAAGTCTTTCTAATATCCTTCAAAATGTCTTTTGATAATTTACACACATACTTTGCTTATTTAATCAAACAAATGAGAGATTATTAGGAAAAAGAACATAAGAACGATCTCCTAAGTAACACAAATTATTCTAACACAAAATCTCAAAGTAACCTGCTTCTCATTCATTCAAGAAAACATGATTTACAAGCTGAGACCAAAGTCTCAAGAAGCATATCAATTTTGGTAGAATTTTTCTTTCAATTATCAAAAAGATATCTTTACAAAAGAGGCTCCCTCTATATATATAGGGAAAAGCCTTCAAAATTGAGAAAAGACTTAAATATTAAAACGTAGTCAAAAATGAGTCTCTATTGACTTTAGGACTTTTCTAGATTTTTACATGTATTTATATATGACAAAAGTACATGTGTAAATGTCCCAAGTTAATTACAAAGTACATGAGAAAAATGGAGAAGAAGAAATATAAGAATAGTTCAAATTTTATTACCAGCCTTCTTTAGATGAGCATTGTATATGGTGATAGCTACTATATCCTGATACTATCCAATGCAATAGTATTTTTAATGATCACCTTAGCCCTGACTGTGGCATCTCTCACTGATATGATTGATTTTGCATGACTAGTTAACTTGGTTCTCAGATTGGTCAGAGTTAACTGATTATCTAAGATATTATCCATAGAAACTATTGAGAATGCTTTCTCCTTGAATTCCCTTCAGATCATACCTTGGAACTCTTGAATCATTTCCTTTGCTAAAATGAATTGGTTTTCTTGAGAGGTAAGTCTGCAAGGCAACTCTTCCAATTTGTTCAATAGACTAGTATTTCTTTGTTCACTGGTATCCTTGGCAGATTCGAGGTCACTAATCAATTCCTTAAGTACCCAAATCCTATATATCAATGATTATTTAATTTCAATATAAGAATATCTATCAACAATGATGTCGATTGTTACTAGGGTATGTATTTTCAGCTCTTTTATCTCTATCCATTTTCTAAAATAATTTATTTGTGCTTTCAATATCTTGAGAAATAATATTGATAAGATCTTCTAATTCTGTTCTCACTTTCCTCAATTTACCTTTTTTCTCAAACACCTCTGTGAACAAGGAAATCCTCTGTGCATGCATCTTATCTAAGTAGTCTTCAAGTACTTTGCCCTTCAAATAAGTATTTTTTACTTTCTAAATTATGGGATCATCTATTCAAAAAGCCTCTAGAGTCACCACTTTTGGAGAAAAAGTAAATCTCCTTATCACTATGGTCAATTGCTCTACCATTGCCTTATAATGATCATTCATTTCTCTTTCCCTATCAAATTTTTGAACCATGATGTCCATCGTAGATTGTAAATCACTCTTGACACCTTCATGAGTGATTTTCCCTAACTCAACTCAAGAGATAGAGTAGCTGCTCATATCAAAATTTTCAAGAGTCGCATCCTATGGGGTTTTGGCTATCTCCAAAAATTTGTGCCCCTTATCTCTAATCATCTTTGAAAGGATCTTTGGGTTCTTGGGGGTCTTAGCTTTCACTGGCACTATTTTACCAAAGTCAAAGTCATCTAGAGAGATGGCTTGCTTTTTTCTTTTGGGTGTGAAAGTTGACAACCACGGTGGGAGAGTAGAAGCACTTACATTAGTAATAGTCCCTATAGTTGGTGTAACTGGGGTAAAACTTACACTTCTAGCGAGAAAAATAGGTGTAGTGGGCATAATATCAGTTAAAACCACACCTGATATTGAATGGTCAAAGGTAGAACTATCTCTGATGTTAAAAGAAGGAGATGACAAATTGGGGATGGATCCTGATGAACAAAGAACATCTCCAAAAACACTTTGAGGGTCACCAAAAATAACTTTAGAAGGAGAAGAAGCTCTAGAAGAGGGATTAATGATTGGAGAAATAGGTGAAGGAGGTGCACCAAGTGAGTGTGATAGAGAAGAAGAAATTCTTGCATATGGCTGTGCACCTTCTTAAAAAGATAGAGTTTCTATTCCTTATTGACCTATAGGCCTATCACCAATTTCCATCTATTTTTCCACTGGTTCTTTGGCACTTTGTTTCTCAACCCCCATATCTGTTGACGTTGGCTCTTTCTCTACAACCTTTGATTTCTTTGATACAAAAATGATCCTAGGCTTATGGGGCATAGAAGGAGAAGGAACATCACTTTTATTCTTCATTCTATTTTCCACTCTCCTCTTTGTCTCTTCTTGAAATTTGGCCTCTGATCTCGTGATGAACTCTTTTAAGGTGATTCCCTTATTTTCTAACCAATCATTGGTGTTTGCCAATATTGGTTCGAATCTCATCCTTAAGGAGGTTAACTCTTTCTAAGACCATTGGATCAGAGGAAGAGGAGTGTTAGTGACTTGTTCAACATGATATCTAGTATTGATCAGGTCTTCATCATTCATTAGATTTATAGGGATATCATTAAGCCCCATATACTCTATTTGTTCGAGAGATAGCCTACTATAGTCCATCTTTCTGATATCTTTTGCTGTCCTTGAATCTATCCAGATGTCTTTGATAATGGGTTCATGGAACTGAGTCATCCTCTTGATCATGTCTTTGACACCTTTGTAGTCAAAATTGGGCCTCATTTTGAAATGATTCATGGTTACAAGTTGCATTTTGATCTCCATTGTCTTTGTTTTTATAGCAGTCAATACAAAGTACCTGCCATTTTCAATTGGGAACCTAAAACTGGGTTTCTTAAGTTCCATCTATTTATTGTGTATGACAATAATTTGCCTACAAAGTGCCATCAAGACTAATTTATCTGAGAGAAATATTAGGAGAATATAGGGGTAGCCTTGAAAAAAACCAACCCAAAAATAATAAAAAGAAGGGAATTGTAAGAACATATAGCTGAAGTCATTCACAACGGTCCAAGTTTCATCTGACACTCTTTTCTATTCTAATTGGGGGTCAAAGAGACACAAAAATATTGCAAAGAAAGCATCATTTACCCTCCTAAAATGATGGATTGAACCCTTCAATGTCAACTGAGGGTAATATTGATATATTGAGGTCATTTTCTTGTCCCCCTTTGATGTTAAACCTAGAAAGGTTCTCATTGAAGCTACAATGTATACTAGGTATGAAGTCATATAGAACTTTGAGGTAGTAGACACCTTTATCAATTGCTCATGTAGGGCATTGTTGATTTGTTCACCCCAAAAAATGACTTATTTGCCTTGGAGGATTATTTTAATGAAGGGATACATCCATTCATGAAACTAAGAAGAAGAGGGCAAACCTCATACTCTACTGAGAAGATTAATTAAGTCACCGACCTCCTTTATAAAATCACTCCTCAAAAATTTTTGTGGCCATCTAGACAAGTTTTCTCTAGGAGTTTTAAGCCATCTATTGTTGATCACCTTCTTTGCCTTCTCAGGATCTTTATCATATTCCTTTTGTGCTTTAACAAAGTTGATCTTCAACACTTTAGTAGTAGGAGGGCACATGAAAACTTTATCGATGAACTTAGGGTCTATTCAAATTATTATGTTGCCACTAGCATCTACCACAACCCTGGTATCTTTATTGTAGAATTGGGAGCACTAGAGAACAAAATCTATGTGATGAGCCACCATAGGAAAAGAGTAGATGAGATGAAAATTGCTCTCAATTATCCTCTTCATTTTGGATCTTGGATTGTTCACCTTGGTTCTCTTTATGAACTTGGCCATATCTATGTGCCCGATCTCTATATCCCTAATGTCGTTGACATTAGAAGTGACTGAGGTGATTGGAAAAACACCTTGATATTGATACTTCATTATCTTCAAATTCTTTGGAGAAACTTTAGTCATCGAGATGAGCCTTTATCCAAAGTATGTTGATGAAGAAATATCTTGAAGAGAAACTATGATAAGAATCATGATCGCGTAATTAGGGGAAATACTGGTAATTTGGGAAAAGTGCATGTTGGATGATCATGACCAAGGAAATGCACTTGAAAAGGCTAAGGTGTGAGTATGTTAAGAATTGAAAGGGGAGCGAGCTTAGAAAATGAGAAAAATGAAAATTTCCCAGAGTTAGTGAAAATGGAGGTAAGGTATGCATGGGCAAAAAAATTGCCACCCTTGCATGTTGAGGATTGTTATTTATGCATAGGTGGAAATAATTACCACCTATGCATGTCAATGTAGAAAGATGCATCAATGGCAATTTTCACCTTTTATGCATGTGGAAATGAAATTGGATGTGCATCGGTGGTAAAAATCACCACCCATGTACATTGGGAAGTTAGAGGTACATCAACGGTGAAAATCGCTGCCTATGCACTTGGTTAGGTGGTCGGATGTGCATCAACAGTGAAAATCACTAACGATACACACAATTGAAAGTTATCATGTAAGGGCAGTGAAAATTTCTTCCCTTACATGAATAGGCAAGGGATTAATAAGGGCAGTGAATTTTGCCACCTTTACGCATGGTTAGATGACCACATGTAACGGTGGCGAAATTCACCACCATTACATTGGATAAATAGCCGATGGGTGGGGAAAAGAAAAAGAAAGGGGAAGAGAGTTCTCCCTGCTTAGATCACATCCTTATGGGGAAAAGGAGGAGGGGGAAGACAAAAAACTAGACCTAAGAGGAAAAAAGAGGAAAAATGACATAAAAAGAGAAGAAAAACAAAAACAAATACCAAAACCCTCCCTAATAAAAACATGAAATGACACTCAAATCTAAGGAAAAATCAACTGCACTTGCTCACTAAATCTCCCAAATGCAAGGAGGAGGAGATGAAAATAGGAATGGATCAAAATTAGGAGGGAATGGGGTTACATGGGGCAAAAATTGCCCCCAACCACTCAACACATGCGGCCATAAATGTCACACGTGAAAACTGAGACCATGTAGGGGCAGAAAATTTTGTTGCCTCTACATGTGAGGTTACCAAAGGGATGTAGGGGCAGAAAATTTTTTCGCACCTACACATGAAGAATGAAAAGAGATGCAACGACAGTAAATTTTTCTGCTCCTGCATGGAGGATGCAAGGTTGACAAAATTTGCCACCTTTGCATGCAAAACTAAAAACCACATGTAGTGGCAATAAATTTTTCCACCCCTGCATGCAAACACAAGAAAACACCTAACTCTGAGAAATAAAAATTTGTCATCTAGCCACATCAAGATCATAATGATTTTCACATTTTTGGGAAAAAGCAACAAGGGAATGTTATGAACTTTGAATGATGCCAGTTGAGCAAACATGAGAACAAGAAAAAAAACTTGCCTCGAAAGATGAACTTAGATTGAAAAACATGAAATGGACAAGTTTCGTAGGGGTTGTTCCAAAAATGAGCATAGCTAATTTTGGGAACAACATATTTGTCCCAATATATTATAATTTGGATCACTGTGCAAACAATGGCATGAGCCATAGGTATTCAAAATTATAGAAAAACCCTCCTTCAATACAAATTTATGGCACCACCAATACATTTAGATGTGTAATAAAAATACACCACAAAATCAAGCTAATGATCACCATTTGATTCAATTGAGGATGCTTCGATGCACATTCTAGTATAATGCATAAAAAAAGGAATTGATGAACTACCAAGTAGTCAAAGCAAATAAAAAGAGGATTAATTGATATTATGTATCACATGTTATGGTTATAGGAGGACTTAAATTGGCTTGAGTTTTTGGAATCCTCACTCAGCACCAACATTGATAAGGTACTTACAAGAACCACACAAACATTTTAGTACAAATTTTTGGTTTTATTATTGTGCTTCACATAGTGGAAATCCCCACTTGGAATAGTCAATATTACTATGGATTTTTTGCTTGCTAATGCCCTTACAAACATTGCATGGATGAAAATAGGGTAGTACTATGAGCAATTAAGGAAGTTTAATACATGGTGGATGAAAGCCTTATATTTTATTATAAAACACCAAATAATCCCACAATATGTCATGAAATATTTGGGATAACATGCTTCTGTCACCAAACTACATAATGGCATTCAAATCAAAATCCATGAGTTAGCATCTCCAATTGTGACTCTGATGCCATTATTTATTTCTATGATAGAATCTTAGGGTGAACTATATAGGAAAAAATCCTTAGATACAAGGTCAATTCCACCTCTATAAGCTATTCTTCCATAACCACAACAATCACATATGGAGCAAGCACTACCGTAATAATCATTGTAATAGCCATAAGCTCCACCATAATAGGAAAAAGGGAAAAAAAAAGGCACCTATATGGCATGCCTTGACACCACCACCAAAGAAAAGGATGTATTAGATATAGTCTTGGTTAGATAACCCTATGGTTCCTAAGATAGTTGGTTAGTATGACCTACTATAGATGGCATTAGATGAGCATGAACTTATTAAATATATGTTAAGAGACATTGGGAAGGAGGTTTATGACAAATATGTAGAAAAATAATTCTTATTCTATAAATTAGTGCACATTTTTCAAGTGAAAAATCAAGAATGAAAAGAACTCTGTGTTAAAATTACTCAACCACCTCCATCTATTATTGTGGATATTATAGGTTAGGAAATAACTCAGTGTCATTTGGAGGTAGAGATATTTCAAATTGATCTAGTCATAAGATCATCAGTTGCATAGGTGGTGGATCTACCAAAATAGGGTAGTCCTACATGGCCCTTGATTCGATGTTCGCATACACACTACACCACTAAAAGATCATAAACTATCAAAGAAATGATGGTGTATTTTGGTGAACCTATAGGATCAAATGGTGCATAATAGTCACAAGTAACTCAATAACATGCCCAACTTCACATTGTGAAGAAGTAAAAAATAGATTCTCACTCTTCCAACTAGATCTAGAAATAAGAAGCTCATACACAAAGGTTAAGTGGTCGAATCAAAGTCATATGAACATATTAAATCATAAACTAAGTTAATTGACATGGAAAATATTGAGGAACCCTAGGACATAACTATTCCAGAGCCGACATGATAACATGAAACTATGTAGGATACACCTGATCTTAAGGAGGGGAAAAAGGAAGAGGAGAGGAAGTATATAAAGGAATAGGGAAAAAGAAAGAAGAAATAAGTGGTAGAATAAGTGATTGCATAGGATGCACAACATACACAAAAAAAAGTTGCACAGGAGTAACAACAAAAATTTGCATAGGAGAAACAAAAAAAGAAGCATGCTGAAGAGAAACAAAGACAAAAGAAAGATGAGGAAGTAGAGGTTGTAAAAAAGTAGGTCAAAGAAGTTAAGGCTAAAAATAAGAAAGCCAAGGAAGCATAGGATGTGAAGAAGATGGTTGAATAAGAAGAGACAAAGAGTAAAGAACATGAGAAAACCCATCAACAACAATAAAAGGTGCAAGATGCACAAAAAAAGTAGGTAGAGTAAGAAGCATAAGCCAAGGATATTAAAGAATAATACAAGTACATAATAGAAGCAAAAATAACTAAAGATAAAGATAAGGCTGAGGCTGAAGCTAAATATAAGGCTAAAGCTAAAACCAAAGCTAAGTCTAAGGAAAATTCTAAATCCAAGGCTCAAGCTAACACTAAGACTAAGGTTGAGGAAAAATCCAAACCACAAGTTGAAGCAGATGCTAATGCTAAGATTGAAGCTGTAATTTAGGTTGAGAGGGGACATGGAGGCCAATTAATAAATAGAAGTAGAGAGAATATCCCAAATGAAGTCCACAAAAGAATCATCTCAACCTAAACTATAGAGCTCTAGTTAGTGGCTAAGGGATGTCCCTACAACATCAACTCGATGAACCACCTTCTTTCTTCCATTCACTCAATTTACACTAGCCCCTATGACACTAACAACCACATACATGGAACTTAATACAACTATGATGAACAAATATTTGGATGTGACTCATCTACCTCTATCAATGTAGATTGAAGTTATAGTCAAATTTTAAGAGTTGATTATGTATAAGGATTCAAACTTGGAGTAGGAAATTTTAAGGCTACATTAGGAAAAATCTAAAGTAGAAGATTAACTAGAAAAGGGAAAGACAATTAATAAATAACACTTGTCCCAACTTAGTTTCATAGGTGCTAGGTGATCAATAATGTTCAAGGATAAGTAATTCACTACTCTTTTGATAAAACTTATAAAGGATTGGGTGGTCGTGCATAAATTTATCACATTGCACACACAAGGGTAGGCTATTAGGAATGAAATATAAACTATCTATGAACTCATTGAATAATATGAGTAGGTCTTAGAGACAACTGCATAATAGGCCAACAAATAGCCTAAGATATGTTGAATTAGAGATAACATCTTAATTAGTCCTTGGATACTATGAAACTTGAGTTCACCACTATAGATAAAGTTAAAAAAGTAATGGATGACCAAATGGACACTAAAAAGTAATGGGCATGGCACTTAAGAAACTTCTTGATCCTAGGGATGATATGATATAGAAACTATAAGTTTATCATAATGAAACAATATGTAATACATTTTTAGACATTCAAGCCTAAAGGATTGTAGATATATTATATGATCTCATATTAGATATACAATAAAAACTATCTTATGACAAAGCAATATTCATCATTGTAGAGGATGAAGATGAGAAAAACATGATGGTGATCTAAATGCCTTTATGCATTCTAATTTCCATGGTCTATGAAGTGCTCATAGATTGAAATATGCTTAAATAAAATCTATCTCAAGTTGATCCATCTATTTAAAAAATAATATATGAGCCACAATTCATTCATCTACAACAACTCCATCAAATTCTATAGAATAAAATGTTAGATGTAAATGCATGATCTCAACAACAATCTCCACCATCAACTGTACCAAAATCTAGTGGGATAGTAATTGAGAAAACATAATAATTTCTACATCATCCCAATAAAATCTATCCACCACTATAGTATTAGGTAATGCACATTATAATTTTAAGACTTCAAGAATTTTGTAATTTTTGTAAGATAAAACTAAACATTAGGATCAGGGACAAACTAGTTGAAAACCCATAAAGGGTAGCCACTTGGGTAGGCTAGTCTATTAAAAACCTAAAATGGAGGTAGGATAGTATTATACTTAGTTGAAAACCTAAAAGGGTGGATAGGTAGTGTGCAAAGGGTGAAAACTCGTAAATGACACCTAGAGTGATTACTATGATTTTCATTTATGGCTCATCTTTTTAATTCAGTCCAGATTAGGTTGTGACTTTATCTTAGGATGGGACAACCATTTAAGTCTAAGAAAGTGTTGGGCATGGAATAGAGCATGGTAAAATATAAAAGTTTAATAGAACACATGTGTAAAGTATATGTTTTTTTATTTTATATAAAATTTTATATGTATTCGACTTGATAAGCTTAATCAGGTAATAAAATAATGTGAAGAACCTTTCCTTTTGTATCTCAAAATTGTAGAATGTGAAGAGATAGCGTATTATAAAAGGATATATATATATATATATATATATATATATATATATATATATATATATATATATATATATATATATATATATATATATATATATATATATATATATATAGAACACTTAACTATAATATAATATGGGTTTGATGTGTTTATAGAGATTAATAGAATCATTATGATATGGTTTTCCTAATCTTCTTTTACATATGGTTAGTGTGAAGTAATGACTCTATTTTGCTTCAATTTTTTGTCATATATTGTGCTCCACCTTTGGTTAAAACTATGTTATTCTCACCTTGTATGTTTAATTATGTATGTAAATGATGAATTTTAAGTATGTAAGGTCAATCATGGATTCTGATCACTCTCCATTGCACAAAATATCCCTGCAATTATCATGTTCTAGAGTATTTCTAAGAACCTCTACTAACAAATAAATCTTCCCATCATTTAATTGACATTGTACCTAGTGTGGTCATTCATGATCATATGTTTACTATGAGTTATTCTATAGAGGTGTTAAAAATTAAATTCAAACTTATGTGTAAAGGTCACATCACTTGAAGATGATATTGCACATGTTAATAATATTGAGAATACTAGTGTGAATTACACATATGATTCTCCATCCAAAACTTATATGTCTCAAACATTTTCATCTCAAGTATAGGTTAAGAATTAAAAATATTATACAACTACTAGAACATGAAATCCACTTATAATAAATAATAATCAAATATGAACTCTAGGAACATGATTTTAAACAATTTTCTCACTTTGACTCTTATGAATCTAACAAAAAAAATCCAAATACTATTATGTTTATTATAGAATTTTTGGACATGATACCGATAAGTGTTGGGATTTTAAAATAAGAATACAACAACATATTGATAGTGCTGAATTTACATTAGATACATTTATTAAATAACCACCATATTCAATCATAACTTCTATAGTTTAGAAACATAATGAAACTATGGTTCCATCTCCTAAGGTAGAATTATCAAAATAAAAGTCGCATAAAGAAGAGTTACATTAATAAAAATTACATAATTAAGGGTTGAATAAGAAATATATTACTAAAAGAAAATATAAAAATGAATATTTACATAATAAAACTAATTTTATAAGCATGATTTCCAAGGGGAAAATTAAAAAACAATATTCATATATAAAGTCTTTGACTGTTAGCCCCCACGTTGATTGTAAGAAGTGTACCAATATTATCAAGATTAAATTCATTTATAAAACTAATGTATGTAGTATGAAAATTATTAAACATATTTAATATGACATGGAAAACTTGAATAAGACTAATTTAGTCAAATATTGCATTGGTTGCATTGAGTAGTACATAACCCTCAGTCTCAAATCATGTATTGTTACATTGCACATTAGTCCTATTTTAGCTCAATATAATGCTATAATAGGAAGATCATGGATAGTATAAATTTATGCAACATTTGATAAGAACATTGAATATATTTCATTTAACTAGGAGATGATACTTTTTATATTTCAAGGGATGGAACAACTTCAAATCAATAAAATAAAGTGGAAACTATTCCTTCAACTAATGCTTAGGAAATGGCATATGTTTCTTCTAAAATCAAAGTTAAAGTGAATTATACTAATGGTGAAAAATGTTTTTAAAATAAATCAAGTCCATAATTATGTGTGGTGTCTTATGAATATACCAATGAGCGTAAAAATATAGTTGTAGATATTCCTCCTTTTCTTTTCTGGCTAGTGATAGTGCTTATGGGCATAAAGTAAATGATTATCATGATTATGATGATGATGTTTATTGGTATATTAGTGGTATAAATTTGCATGGTGAAATTGAGATTGAAGAATAATAAGGTCAAATTTATTATATAATTCAATAAATTTCAATTAATAAATGTGTATAAACTTCATTTCCACCACTCTAATGCCATCACTACTCACCATTCACTATACCAAATTATGTCATATATAACCATAATTTCCTTTGTGTAGGTTTTTAATTCCATTTAATAGTTTTTAATACACATGTATTTAGATTGTTTAGGTGTAATATTGAGGTCTATTAAGTGAAATAATTAGGTCATTAAGTTATACATGCACATGTCTAATTATAAAAAAATTGTTTGGTGTGAATGCACTTGTCATTTTGAACATGTTACGTATTATTCATTTGGAAATTGTCCTATGTTCACATTGTCAAATGTAGTTGTATTTATGCCTCTTATTCTATTTATGTCCCTCTTCTCAAATGTAATTTATTGATTATGTATACAATCTATTATTCTAATCATCTTTGGTTCCTCTTTTACTACAAGACTTTCTCTTTTTGATTGTTAAGAGTCAAGTGTGTTTGAATATTTACATTTATTGATCATGGCCCTTTATGACAAATCATGGATCATTATAACATGATATCAGATCAAAAATGAATATGAACAAAAAAAAAGTGTCAAAAAAATTATGCTACATCCAAAGAAATAAATAAGACCTCTTCTTTAGATGGAAATCTTAAGATGGAGAAGGTGAAATTTGCCTATTGAAAGATAATTGGGAATGATGAACATAAATATATGAAGAAACAAATAGATCACTTAAAAATATTCTTGACAATAATAATATAAGTGTTCCTAATTTTTTCACATAAATTTAATCAAATCTAGAGTCCTCTAAGGTAAATGATACTAGTTAAGGGAACATAAGGGCAAGGCCCTTGTTGTAGTTGCATCTCATACTTACACATGGGTGATTGATTATGGTGCTTCACATCACATGAATTCATACACACATTTTTCCCATCCTTATAGCCATGTTCTATTCCTTCTATTTTTATATGTGATGAAACTTATGTAGAAGTTCTTGGGAGAGGGTCTATTGAAGTGAGTGAAGTTACATTATAGGATATTATATGTGTTTCCTCAATTCCAAATAATATCCCATCTATTTAGCATATCAACCACATTAGATCATACAAGAAAATTGAGTCTACCATATATTTTATATTCATTATGGAGTTACACAATAATTTTATAGTGACAGTTTGAAATAAAATAACCAATCATGATTGTACACTTTCTCATACTTTGATCCTAATCACCCTTATGCTACACTACTCACTCACTTATATGGGGTGATTAATCTATGGCATGAGTTATTTGGCCATATTAACTATTTATACTTGGAGCAACTTAGTTGTCATGATATGGTTATAAGATTTATTTATGTCCACTTTTATGATGGTGTTTTATAGAGTTACATATATGGTAAACATCCTGAAGAGAAGTGTGACAAAGAAAAATCATGGAGATATATTAATGTTTTGGAGCTTGTTCATAGTGATATTTCTAGTTCATTTCCATAGCCTTAATGTAGAAGGACTAGATATATCATTACATTGATTGATGAATTTTTAAGGTATACTTGGCTTTAATTTCTCAAATAAAAGTATGAGGTTTTTGATCTTTTTCAAGACTTCATGGCTCCTTTGGAGAAATAATTAGGCAAAACCATCCGGGTTTTACACATAGACAATGGTAGAGGTTATGTCAACCATCATTTTTAGCATTTTTAAAATTTAGAAGTGATTGATTTTCAATGTATAGTTTTATAAAATGGAATAAAAAACCCACATCAACATGCCCTTTAAGTGTGTCTTATGTGGATATAATAATTGGGTTCTGACAACAAGGCATGATTATGTACCAAAGTAAAAAGAAAATACCCATATAATAATAAAGATAAGTTCACCCCCAGAAGTAGAAAGAGAATAATAGAGGACTAGAAATCCCCTTAAAATATGATGCTAAGAAGAAACATAAATTAATGGATCCATAAAGTGGGCCTTACCTCTTTTTTATATATTCAAATGGTGTTAAGGGATATAAGTTACTTCATCTTACCCCACATGAGTTGATCATTGAGAGGAGTGTTAATTTTTATGAGGGTATTTTAAACTCCACACTAGAAAATTATCACTTCTTGGACTCATTATGATTTCATGATAATTATGATGATTCAAATCACCTTGAGTAGATTCTTGGTGATAAGGATTCTTCTTCTAGTTTAGATGATGATAATAGAGATAGAATTTCACATATTTCTTGTCCTAGTCACTTTTTAGAGGTTGAGGAATCTAATATTAACTTTTTAACTTTAGGCCCTATATGAGCTAGACAAACACTAAAAAGTGTAGTTGATTGGGTTGGGGATCCATCAACTACTAGGAAGACATGCTCATAATTCTAGGGTGCTCCCCATTTCTTCATCACCTTTGCCTCTGATCCATAATAATTTCATGATGCATTTGGTATATTGACTTACATACAACCTTGTGTGAGGAGTATAGCTCCTTGATTAGGAATCATAAATGGGATATGGTTCACATTTATATGGGAAGAAAAATTGTTTGATATAGATGGATATATCAAAAAAAAATATTATATGGGTTAGTGGATAAGATCAAAGCATGATTAGTAATAAAATGTTTTTCAAAGATTCTTAGCTTTAACTACATCAAGACCTTTACACTAGTTGAAAATATTGATTCTATTCAACTCACTCTTTCTATTGTTACAATTCTTCACTGGGATGTTCATCAAATAGATGTGAAGTGTGCATTTACTCATAGATAAATTAAGGAGGAAATATGTATGGAGTAGACATAATGTTTTGTGCAGTATTCTTTAGTTTTTAGACTTTATAAATCTATCTATGGCCTCAAACAAGCTCCTCGAGCTTGGTATGATAAAATGGACTCTTTAATTATCACAATTGAGTTCACTAGATTCTAATATTATCTAAATATTTACATTTTATTGTAGGATGACTCACTCTTAATTTTGATTTTGTATGTTGATAACCTTTTCATCACATGGAGTTATACATCCTCCATTACAATGATGAAAACTACTTTCCATGATAGATTCTCCATGATAGACCTAGTTTTATTGCATTAATTCCTTAAGATTGATATTTAAAATTTTAACTTAGGGATTACCATTACATAATATAAGTATGATCTTGATTTTCTCACATAATTTCACATGGCTGATCATGATCACTTAATACTCCCTTTATTTCTAGAGTCAAACTTGAGGTTGAATTTTCTTCTCCATTAGTTGATGATATATTATATTGATAACTTATTGGTAGTATCATATATTTTACTCACATTAGACCTAATATTTAATATGAAGTAGGAATGGTCTCTTAATTTATGAAGATACTATATGAGATTCACTGGAAAGTAGCCAAACAAATTCTCCACTATAGTTAGATACTCATAGTTTTAGGATTCATGATGGATCAAGCATTGGTGTTGACTTGATTAGATAAATATATTTAGAATGGGATGAAAATATTCATGATGTATAGGAAATAAAATAGATTAAAATAGATGCATACATGCACTTACCTTATGTATTCTCCTAAACATTGGTGTTGACTTGATTATATACAAAGATTTAGAATGGGATGACAATATTCATGATGTATAGGAAATCAAATAGATTAAAATAGATGTATACATTAAATTACCTTATGTATTCCCCTATCCTTTATTTGTTTTTTGGTTCTCTTCTTAGATCTATGACTACTTGCTTTCCACATATCTTCTGCTCTCTTTGTTAATCTTTAGATCAAATTGTCTTGCCTAGGCTCATAAGCCTTATTGATTTCATATAATTATTTTATTATATTGAAGAATATAACTCTAATTTACTCCATTAATTCTCTCTCTCCTTTATATATTCACAATTATCTTCATATACTAGCTTCATAGCTTACATTCTCCATTATTTCTTCAAACTGACTTATCTTCTCTTTAGGTTCATAGACTCAAAAGACTAATACTTGGTTTCCACAATATTATATTCACATATATGATTCATGTATATTTATATTTACCTATTTTAACTATGATAAATATCCAACCAAATCATCAATTCACTACACAATAATTCTCATACATTCACTCTTTTCTCTTTATGGACCCCTTTCTCCAATAACCCTCCTTAAGCATAAATTTTTATGGTTTGACCACTCTAAAAATGTTCTAGAAAATTTGAGGGAAAATTTTAGTACAATTTATCCTTATAAAACTCCACCAAAATTTTTTATACTCAAATCCTAAGGTAAACTACTTATCTCAACACTTCTCTTTGCTAATTAGGTTTATTAAGGCCTAGTTTCAACCCATAATACCAAAAAATCATACCATACAGTATGGTACCACTTTAAAAACTCTATAAAATTTTAAGGAACATGAAATTATATAATTTATAAAATTTTGTGATTTTTTGATATTGGAATAAGGATTTATTCTTCTTTTTATTTCAAAACCTAATTTAGGTTTGTACAGGCCTGTGTAAGGCCAAGGCTTAAGAAAAGGGCTAATTTTGAGATTTTGATCACTTAAAAGATTACTAATATGTGACATAGGTTTTAATAGACTTATTAAAACTCATCCAATGTCTATTTTTCATATATAAATTACTATATGGCTCTAACATGCATTGATATAGGCTCCTAAATGTCCTTCAAGACTATGTATTAAGGTTTTACTTGTCTCTAATAATTTGATGGATTTCTGACCCTTCTAGTGGATTTTTTGATCATACATGAACTATATTTTGTGTATCAATAACTCTTAATATATCACCTATTCTTTACTTACCTATTGTCCTTTATAATGCATTAGAAGACTTTCTCTTGACTAGACTATATACATGATCATAAAGCTTTAGTTTGAATCTTTAATCTCTAAATGAATTAATAACTTCTCAAAGTTTTATGTTAAATAAACTAATAATATCCAATATACTCTCATGAAAATAAAAAAAATTAATGATACCCTAAAGATAGCCCTATCCTCCTTTATTATTAACTATGTCTCACAATAGGCTTCTTGCAAAACTAACTGTGAATGAGGGTCTTAAACCGACTGACATTTCTCAAGTGGATATTTTAATTTATAAAATGACAAATATAAAAATAATAGTATCCATATGAATATTTTAATCTATATATTATTCAAAAACACCACCAAACTAATACTTGTTTTCCAAATTCAACTATGACAAGAATAGGGTCTTCACATCTCCAACTATCGACTCTTTGACTACAATTAAGTCTCAAGAACCTCCTCCACTCAATGAAAAACAAAAGTGTAAAATGTAATACCTATCAAACATCATAAATAATATATTTTTATGTTCTAAAACCAAATTTTCATTTATTCATCTTATTGATCATACAACATCATGTACATAATTTCTCAAAGAGAGTAAAGTTATTCAATATCTAATTTTTATTTGCACTCAATCTCTATCATCTTCAAACCTTTACTATCCTCATAAACTTATTATTATACTCTAATACTACTCTTCCTAAATGTAAAACTAAAAAAACTTATATCCTCCAACATGTAAGCACTTCTAATTCTTACCATTCCCATGTAGGGGTGGTAGTTACATAAAAATGCTATTTTTGGTTAAAATTGGTTTCTTTTATGCATTGCACATTAATACCACAACACTCATTTATAGGACCATATATGACCCCTACCAATACTTAATAACCTTTACATTACTCAAACAACCCAAAACATCATTCATAAGCATAGTTACATTATTCAAAATTTTAAATTTTGATTTTGGAGGGAAACTCTAAAAGAGATAGAAACACACCATAAAATGACTTATAATGAATAAAAAACACCCATTATACCATATAATACCATTTAAACTTACATAAGACCAAAATGGTCAATTTGAAATTTTGAATACATTCATATGCTAAATTATTTGGTGATGTTCTACATCAATTCAACATCACAAGTCCACTTCATGATATAATTTATCCTTTGGTTCAAGTCTAATTAGTTGGTCTTCAAGAATAATAATGATATTACCTTATCATCTACTGAATTTGAGTACAAATGAGTTGTTAATTATACTACCGAGTATATTTAGCTTCACGAGATTTTTACTAAGTTTGGTGACTAGTTCAAGTGACCTGCAACCATATTTTATGACAACCAAAGAACCATCCATATTTGTAATAATCTAGTCCAACATAATTGGACCAATCACACCAATATTCATATGAAATTAATTCAAGATATTATATATGTAAAAGTCATTGATGTCACATTTTTTTATACTAGGGACTAGATAACTGATATCTTCACCAAACCCTTAATTAAGAGTATGTATATTTACTTGTAAGATATTCTTAGGGTGCAAGTAGATTCAAAATCATCTTCTGAGGGGGATTTATAGTCCTCTATTATTCTCTTTATAATTTTTTTGGGGGAATATATATCTATTCTTATGGGGTTATTTTATATGTACTTTCATACCTAATCAGGCCTTGTTATTGAACCCAATTCTTATACCCACCTAAGTTATGCTTAAGGGGGAATTAGTGTAGGTTTTTTGTTCCATTTTATTATTTTTCATACACATGTATTTAAATTTATTAGGTCTAATATTTAAGTAACTTACGTGAAATAATGAGGTCATTAAGTTGCACATGCACATGTCTATTTGTATTCAAATTAGTTGGCATGGATGCACTTGTCATTTACCAACCAATGCTTACATTTTGTACATGGTACTTACTATTATTTTTATATTATCCTATATTTACATTATAAAATTTAGGTGGATTTATGATTCTCTTCTCTTATTTATATATCTATGGATCAAAATCCACTTTTTGTTATTTTAAAGCAGTTATCTTTTGGCCTTGAACTTGCTCAATGGAATTCGATAGTTGTGCTCTCAGCCTCCTTCCTAGGGTCCCTTTTATATATTATTCCTAAGTATCAGTCCCCTTAAAATTTTACCATGTGGAAACCTAGCACTTGTTCACCATAAAAGGTTTTTAAATTTCCTAGGAGGAGTGACAACACTCCATATGGTAACTAGATGCTTTTTAGGACCATTTCTCTTTTCTAAAGAATCAAAACAATGCCATTTGTTGGTGGAGTTGGAAGGAAGAACCACCATTTTAGTTGAAAAGAGGCATGTAAAATTCTCCATGTGGCATCATGATGCTTATTGGGAGGAGTTATTTTTAGGACTCGAAATATCACCATTAGATGATGGATATGGTTGAGGTCCACTATGTGGTAAAGAGGTGAAGAAAGTAGAGCACTCCACGTGGCATCATGGTGCTTGGATAAGGTAGAGATTTTTCTATCAAAACTAGGAGTTGTACCATTAGTCAAAGTGAATCGGTTCCCATTTCTAATGGCATAATATAGGTAGTTCCAAAGATGAACATGTGGTGCCATGATGCTTCTCCTTAGCATTGTGACCATCATAAGGCATTGCAGTTGTTCCATATTTAGGATCTAAAGATAAATTTCACTCATGAGTTGGATCCCCTCATTTATTTGTAATAACATCATCATAAGCACAAGCACCAAGATTTCTAGTTGTCACTTACACAAGAGATCACTGTGCCTATACAAATGGGATTCTTTTCCTTTGTAGGGGATTATTATTGATTACATGTAATTTTTTCTATATTTGAGATCAACCATTTGTAATAGTTTTATAATAGAAGTAGTAGCAACTAAGTTTTTTTTTATTTCATGACCTTAGCAAGTTCCCCTTATGGGTTAGATTAAATACTATATACTATGCCTTCATGGCCTTTTATATTTTGTTCTCCACTTAATAATGAAGAGGATGTGGTGTTCTGTGTCAAACTGAGTGAAGATTTATTGTTGTCTATTATTTCCATTCTCAACTTATATAGTATTTATTCATGTTTGTGTTTTAGACTTTAATTCATGCTTTCATGCTCCTTTAATAGTCTATAGTATTTGAAGATTCAAGCTATTTTATGCAATTGTATGTTAATGCTTAAAATATATTAGCACATCACTTTAGTCTACTTTAGTATTATTCACATTTCTTTCTTACCCCTTTTCATCCCCCAAATCAAATTAAAGAGATAAATTCTAAAATCTCATAGGTTGCTTTACAGACTACAATTTGGTCCCACACCTATAAATCTTCTCATAGAAGGTTATTTTACCTAGAACAAGAGTTTTAAGCATCAACAACTTTTTTATTTTTTGGCATGCTTAGTGGGACTAGACTACTAGTCTACCTGACTAAATATTAGAGTTTATGAGCTATATACCTATTATAAGGTCATAATAAATGAAGAATACAAGTTTGTTAACACCACCTCTAGCATCTCTAGCTCACCAAAAGACCACAAGATCTAGCACTACTCAACAACATCAACAAATGGCTATCTAAGGACTACCAAGGAAATTCATATCATGTAATAGTGGTAGCCTACTTATCTCTCAAATACCTCTAGCTACATGGGACCCTATCCCTGCAAATGCCTTGAAGGTTTCCTCAAATTCTCAGGGAAGGATTTTAAAAATATAATAGAACATTTCCAAGATGTTGTGAATGTGTGCACTATGCACCATGTCACACATTAGAATGTGGCCTTAAGGAAACTAGCCACTTCTTTCAAAGGGAGATCTATTGATTGGTATTGATCCTTACTACCTAATTCCATAACCACTTAGGTGACCAATTATTTTAAAGATTTAATGAGAAGATAAACCGGTCATCTCTTCTATAATAACTGATCATTATAAAGAGGGCAATGTAGGAGGCTATTATATATTTAAAAACTAGGTTTGACAAGACCTAGAAAATGGTCCCAATAACCTCTTAGACACTTGGAATAATGGCCATTATCTTCTACCTCAAGGCCTTTAACTCTAACATAACTATTAGTTCCTCAGAGGACAAACACTCTTGAATGCATATGAGCTTATACTTAGGGTGAAAAATAACTTGATAGATGTCAGGAAACTCCCCCCATAGCCTTTAATGTTGATGTTCATAGAAATATCAGTACCACCACAAGAGGAAGCCTAAAACACCTCACAAGAACCACCCTTAATGTATGTGTATCTTCCTAATTAGGTGAGTACATCCTCTTCATCCTCTCTGGTAGTAGAGATGAATGACATGAAGAGCATACTAAGGAATTTATCTAATGAGATAATAAATCTCAAAAAGTAGTAGGCCATGCCATCAAAACCTCCTTTCTAGAATTACCAAAAAAGGAGAGCACCTTATCATAACAACCAATACCAGGAGAGGTAAAGGTTGAACATCAGGCACCAAACCATTAGGTGCTAAATAATCAAGTGTTGAACCATAAAACATGACCTGTAAGTCAATTTAGCTTAGTTCCCAATCATTTTCATATAGTCTCACCAAGTGCAAGTAGGTAGTTAATTGTTGGCCAAAATAACTTGGCAAACAAATAAAATTCATGATGCTTTTTGGGTAATTATGTGTATACACCCCATAATTTATTAAGAGGTAATCTAAAACAAAAGGTGGCAAAAAAATAAAGGTAGGGGAATAACCTTGATTCTACCCACTATGGATATCAATCCTTGGGCATTAAAAGCATTTTCTTGATATCACAAATTCAAGGGATGTCTCTAGATCAAGAAGAAGAGATAGCCCTAGAAGATGCACTTTTTTCTTGGATAGAAGGTGAAGATATAGTCTATGCGAGTGAGGTACTTGTATATAGAGCCTCACAAGTCCAATTAGACTATTATAATAACTCTAATAAGAGATTGGCTGAGAGCTTAGAAGACTTCACAAGGGCCAAAGTGACTTTTGAGAACTAGGGACCCTAACCATCACCTTTGATATATCAAAAGTGGAGAAAAATAGTATAGAACAAGCCCAAGGACCCTAAGGTCCAACCATAAGGGTTGTATAACATAGTAGAAAAACTAAATAAGGATCTAAATAATTTCTTTGTTTGGGATTTTCTATCTATCTTAGAGCAAAAATATCTAATACAAAAAGCATTAGAAGAACAAATGAAGCCTATGTAAGCTATCCTAGTTGCGGAGCCGATACAAGACAAAGGGAATGAAACTAGCACGAGTGCACAACCTCATGTGCCATCTATATTAATAAAATATTAGATAAGTTTAAGTAAGACAAATCCCACCCCATTCTACTTGATGATCATTATGGGAAAGAAGCTACTACACAACTCCATGATCGATTCTAGTGCCAACACCATAGTGATGCCCAAGCAAATTATGGATGCACTGTAGCTATAATATGACCTTTTAAATAAAAAGTGTTGTAATTAGATGGGAATAAATTTTAAACTATATGTATCATCAATTTATTCCCTTGACATTTTACTCGTATCTCAATATCATAGTTACTCAAGAGGTTATGGTGATATATATCCCTTCAATATTTGGGTTATGTCTGTCAAGAGATTTCACTACTAAAATAGGTGGATACCTATCATTGGATTGGCATCACTTGATCCTAAGGACCAAATATGGCTCAAAATTTAAAGTATTATCTAAGCCACTAAAACCAAAGCACATAGTAGATGAGGCTATGATAAGTTTTGAAGCAACACATACTTCTTTCTCTAAGATGGAGATGTATCACATATAAATATTTAAAGAAGAAAGAGTGATAGATAATAGAAGCTTGAAATAGGAGGTCCTTGTAAATGAATTCATTAAGATAAATCCATTTAAAAAATTTGATTCCACCAACCTTAGAAGCTATGTGATCCATGATAAATATTAGATCATCCCTAAGGTAAGGAAGAAGATGGAATATCAAAGTAAAAAACCTAAAAGTGACTCTAGCTTTTAGACCCTACATTTTGATGGTGTGAAATGTAAAACTAGTTCTAGGGTCAACATCTAATTGATGTCCTTTTAGACATTAAAAAACTACACACAATGGTTTTATATGTGAAACTAACCCTATACCACCTTAAGACCCCCTAAGGACTCTTCTACAACCTTTCAACTACAAACCTAAGTCAAGTTAGCTAACTAGCTAAATAGACTAACTAACCCGCCCTTGACCAAACTTAAAATTTACCCTTGAATGTTGATGGTCACCCTAACCAATAATGGTTAGGATTGACTACCAACAGTCAGGTTCTAACCACTTAAATAGTTAACTCTAGTCAACTCTAACTTACTTTTTAATATTTAGCTTGTCTAATTCATGTACGAGATAATGCATGGAAAATCTAAATTTAGACACCCTATTAAAAACCTTGTTGAACTATTGTTTCACCTCTTCATCCTTCCTATAAAAAGAGAGGAGGAGGTGAAATGTATGACTATCAACATCTTGAATTAGAGCTTCTTGCATCAAAGCTTATTTTACAGGGATTCTCCTAGTGAAGTAATAACTAGGATAGAGGTTTGAAGTGCTATAACAACTCATCTATCAATAACCAAGTACTATTACCCTACCAAATTTACCATAGACTCCATAAATGAGTTCTCAACTAAATTGACCCTTATTTAGATCAAAAACCAACAAGTGAAGTATCTATTTTTAGTAATTAGTTACTTTATTTCTATTTTGCAACTAACCCAACCCAAACCCACTTTTTATAATTCCATTCTACAACCTCATCAACCATTTTTTTGAAGCAAGCAGGGAAAGTTTTCTTTCAATTAACTTGAACCTTATATCATAATGCACAAGTATTGATTAGGAGCTTATTGTTTGTCCTCTCTTAAAGGGAACTCAGAAACTAAACCCCTCAATGCTTTGCATTTGCATCCTTTCTTTTGTTAAAATAGGATAAAACTCACCTTTTATCTAGCTTAAGCTCATCCCTTGTTTTTAGACCACATTCATCTCCTTAATTTAGTGACAACTGATTAAAATTGAATCATGTGATTATTCATCATAATCATAGTCTAATCTTGAACAATGGTACCATGTATCTACCCATGACATGATTCTCATATTACTTTTCACCCCTTTTATAGGATGGATTCCCAAGATCATTATCACCTAAAACTCTTTCACACCTAATCAACATTCTTATGTTTTTAGTTTTGCTTTTATATAAGGTAAACATTTAATCCTATATAAGCAAGTCTATGTCAAGCAAAAATCAAAATAAAAAGAAAAATCATAATAAAAATAATCATGGGTTATTCCTAGCATTTGTAGACTGCCCCCTTAAATGACAATTGCCAAAAACATATCAAAATTGCTCAATAGAAAGTAGACTTCTCCCTTGAAGGATAACTATCAAAAGCCTTAAACAAAGCACATAAAAATTAGATCACTCCCTTAAAAGATGGATAATTCAAGCATTTTTCAAAGCATAGAAATTGCTTGGAAGCTTCCTACATTGATCAGCTTCCCCAACCTTCCTAAGAAACAACAAAATAAAAAAAGACCCATTATCAAACATTAGCAAAAATCAACATAATTTTGAAAGCCACAATGAACTCTCATAATTAGACTTCTTGCATTGATTTGTCTACACCTTATATGACATGGACTTGTCTATACTAACTATTTGGTGACCTATAGAAGAGGCAAGCTAGTCTCTTAAGAACGTTCCATTTTCATCTCCCTTCCCTTTATACACTCTATAATCAATGGATTTTGAGCTTACTTGACATTATGTGATCAAGACACCTTTTTAACTAACTAAAGAACACTAATACAAAGCATTCAAAGGGCTTTTGTTCGTTAAAGTTGATCCAACTTTGGTTAGTTTTAGTCCTTGTCAATGAAGAAGCATTGTGCCTCCTTCTTAATCTCTCATACTGATTGATACATTCACTTAGACATTTGTCTCTTGATTATCTTTTCTTTCTTACATCTATTTTTTTATTTAACTTACCTTATGTGTTTCACCTTAATCTAAACAAAATGACCATAATCATACCCACATCACATAATATCATCATCACATCATAAAAAAATAGACATCATTAACATAATCACCACCTCCATAAACAAATCATCTGTCACCATCACATCCTCATAACCACATATACCAGATCCACCACATGTTTAAATATAAATTCAAAAGCATATACTCATTACATTTTAACATGAACACCATAATCATAACCATATCATAAACATCATCATAAAATCATCAACATACTACCATTTATCACATCCATATAACTATGATCATAATCCATAACCATAATAATAATCACATCATAACCTTGTCCACCTAAGCATAACCAGTATCCATAACCATAATCATATCAATATCATAAACATGATAATGTCAAACATGAAATTAAATGATCACATCCATAAACAACATCATCAAATACCACAATCATAACATCATAACCACATCCTAATCATCAAAAACATCACTTAACATCACATAATCATAACAGGATTATAATAGTCATCTATAACCATCACATCATAATCACATCAATAACATCAATCCATATCAGACATCATCATGAACATAAATTATAGAGACATATCATCATATACCTAGCTAGGTGAGTCCACATCAACATCATCATGAGCATAATCATATCGACATAATATCATAAATGAGTAGCATTAACATCATAACCATGAACCACAAACCATAAACAAAGGATCATATCTATATCTCATAGATAATCATCATAGTGTATACAACATATACATATATCTAAAAAATATACATCTCACTACATTAACTCATAAGCCAATATCAAAATCATATAAAATGTCAAAAATATAATATATCATAATCAATCTATGATCCTGGGGCACCACTACCTCCTGGATCCTACCCTCTTTCACCTACCTATCTGCCTATAGATGCAACCCACTGATATGGTGTCTATGTAGTAATACCTCATACCTTTGAGGCCCATGTCCTCCTTGTGTCCCTGATCATCATCATTCATCCCACACTGAATCTCATCCAATATTTGAGGCACTCTACCCCTCATCTAAATTTGTTCCCATGACTACAAGGTTCAATATCAACAACCTTAGTTTGCTAACATATTTTGCCTACCAAGACTACCACTTGCACCTACCTCCTATTCTAATCTATCCAACTTAGAACATTTACCTAATATGACCTACACCTATTACTTTACCCCATAATTTAACCTTCTTCATCTATACACATTACCTTCACCTAACCCCTAAGCATTCCCCTTCATCTTACCCTAACCGCTTAACCTTAACTATTACCCATTACAAATTCTCATTAATTTTATTCTGTCTCTTTTTATTTATTTATTCATTATTTAGCTATTACTTTTATATTGTATATGAGCTGTTATTTATTCCTTTTTTGTTCCATGAGCCTTCTTCTTTAGCCATTCATGTCTTCTAGATTTTATACCTTGCCTATCTTTATATGGGTAGGAACCATTCAAAACCCACTTTTACCTTTTCATAAAAACTATTACCTATCAAACCATCACTCTTAAAAAGCACATCCATTGACCATCGATGATTGACTATTCCTATAATCAACCAATAATGGTTAGGTGATCAACCATCAATGGTCACCATAAAGTGTCCTATCAATAATAACATATTAATCACCAACAGTTGATAATCAACCACCAACGATCGATAATGACCGATGATGGTAAAAGATAACTATTGACAATCACTATGTAGTGACTAATGATGATCAAACCTAAACCCTTCCCCTCAAAAACACCTACCAAACCTCATAATAGCTCACACAAACCTACCTACACTTACCTCTACCCTCCATTATCTACCCTACCCCTATAAATTTACATCTAATCTACCATTTCAAATCCAAACACAAAAAAAACTACCAAAGCCTTAACTCTAGGTTAAACCCACCCACATAAACAATAGACAACAACCAAATTCAATTAAACAAATTAAAACCATAAAGTGTCTTATCAACAATCACATATTAATCACCAACAACTGATAATCAACCACCAATGATTGATAATAACTGGTGATGGTCAAAAATAACTACTTACGGTCACTGTGTAGTGACTATCAATGATCAAACCTAAACCCTTGCCCTCAAAAACACCTACCAAACCTCATAATAGCTCACATAAACCTACCTACACCTAACTTTACCCTCCATTATCTACCCTACCCCTATAAATTTACATCTAACCTACCATTTCAACTCTAAACACAAAAAAAAAAACTACCAAAGCCTTAACCCTAGGTTAAACCCACCCACATAAATAATAGACAACAACCAAATTCAAATAAACATTCAATTACAAAAATTAAAACTCAACTATCAATTCAACAACATTTCCTACCTCATTCCTTGACCACCATCAAGGAGGAACTATAGGGACCACCACCTAACCTCATGCTCTCCCTCATCCCCTATATATCCTCAATCACTCAATCAACACACTCACTCACTTGCAAACTATCACTACTTTTTTTCTCATAATGCCAAAGAGTGAAAATTTTGAGGGTTTTCACATTCACAATGAAAAAAATACAACTCTTGATGGTCTTTTATCTTTACCCTTCTAGGGCTAATGTATGACCATTAATGATCAGGGTGACCACTGACGATTGACCTTGACGGTCAATGGTTAACTAACTTAGGTATTTTTTCTTTCACCCCTAAATTTTCAAACAATTTTATAGCACAAAACCCAAATTTAAGTGCCAACCACTAGAGATAACCTTCTTTGATAACCACCCACATTACCTCATCACCACTAGCAATTTTGGCCTGACTATCACATATTTTATGATGACCTTACCTTGGCCCTTTTGACTACACCAACTAAATTGCCATGTTGAAATTTTTAAACTTGTCCTACCTTTTGCACACCTAACCAATTTGTGTCTTCTTGGGAACACTTCTTACTTTGAATGCCCATGAAAATACTGACCTTGTCTAAGAGACTTGTGTTTATAAGTGTATCCCAAACATTACATATGATCACAACATCCACTTTTCACTTGTCTTTCTAGTACCAACCTTATTTTTACCAACCATGATAACCTAGTCATTGTGTGATATTGGCTATCACACTTATTCATACTTTATGCATGTGTTTGCACTTCAATGCTAAATCTACCACATAATTCATCACCAACTTACCCAATTATCAAAATTGCATGTAATTTTATTTCACCTCATTGATTCCAAGTTTGAGGGGGAACACCTCCTCCCATGCTCAAGGAAACCTAACCTTCAACCCACAATCCATTTTTGTTTTACAGCTTGCTGATTAAAATTACATAATAAAAAGGGGAAAAATGTAGACATTAAAAAACTACACACAATGGTTTTAAATGTTAAACTAACCCCTAGACAAGTTCAAGACCCCATAGGGACTCTTTCATAACCTTTTGATGACAAACCTAAATCAAGTTAGTTTACTAGATAAATTGACTAACTAACTAACCCTTGACCAAACATAACCTTTACCTTCGACCAATGATGGTCACCCTAACAAATGATGGTTAGGCTTGAATATCGATGAGTAGTTTCTAACCACCTGAATATTTAACTCCAATCAACTTCATCTTGTTTTTTTATATTCAGCTTGTCTAATTCATGTATGAGCAACTACATGCAAAATCTAAATTTAGACACCCTATTAAACACCTTGTTAAACTATTGCTTCACCTCTCCATCCTTCCTATAAAATGAGAGGAGGAGGTGAAATGGATGATCATCAACATATATAATTAGAGCTTATTACATCAAATCATCTTTTATAGGTATTCTCCCAGTGAACTAGTAACTAAGTCAAAGGTTCAAAGTACTGTGGTAACTCATCTGTCAACAACCAAGTACTATTATTCTATCAAAATTACCTCAGAATCAATTAATGAGTTCTAAACCAACCAAATCAAACTTTATTTAGATAAAAAAATAACAATCTAAGCATCTATTTTTATTAATTTGTTACTTTATTTCTATTTTGCAACCAACCCAGACCAAACCCATTTTCTAGAATTTCATTCTACAACCTCATAAACCATTTTTCTAAACTAGACCATAACCCATAGTAACCACTGATGGTGACCTTGACCATCAAAAGTATATACATAACCACCTATGGTTACCTAGCTATTGACAGTTACTTTAACTACTGATGGTCACCCCAACCACCGACAGTCACTGTGTGATAAATAAATAGTAAACTATTCTCACCCACCAGACCTCAATCAAATTCTAATTTTAGACACTATACCTGATCATGGAGTCTCAACCTATTTTTTGGACCACACCTAATTCATTTAGCATTAATATCAATATTTTTATTGTTATAATTAGTCAAATTGATCTACTCATTTATCAAGTACTTCTTGTATTTGATTTTAGTAACTTCTATGATATATGTGAGTACTTTATCTTTTGATTTTGGAACTTGATTTTTTAAAAGTGTGGATTGAAAAACTCTAAGGAATCTAATTCTTCTTGGACCTAGCTTGCTAGGTAGTCCACCTTACTATCTAACTAATCAATAATTTCTTTAGTGTTTTTTATTTGTAGGTCATTCCTCCCAAGCTAAAGAGAAGTATCTACAACCTTCTAGATCATGGAATGCAAACCAAATCCAAGTTATACTAATCTCACCCTTATTTTAAATTATAAAACTTTATTGTTAAGGAAATAAAGAAAAAATTATGTGAAATAGCCCCCATGTAGAAAAGAGACTCTCCAAGCCTTCCACTTCTAGTTTTCTTGTACAAATAATGAAATTGAATATAAGACACTAGTCCACGACCTTAGTATTATTGAGTACATGGGTATAAAGTAGTTAAAAGTGTTCAAGTATTCTAAATTAGTGGTAAGATAGGTGAGAAGGGTTGCAACTGTGAAGAATGTTTGAATGAGGTCCTACCACCATTGGATATGGGACTTGGTTGATGCATTCAAAGATTTCAACATTCAGATCATCCCTAGGGTTAAGAACATGGAGGTAGATAGGATGGAGATAATAAATTCCTAGTTTGATCTAGTAATAGATTTAATCACCAATGAGTAAGCAATATAGGTGATCATTAGACCCATCATTCCCAACAATGACTGGAATTGGTAAGTGTTAGAGAGTGACACCTATATTGTCATGTTTCTCTAATAATCATGTGAATTTTTGGAGTAGTTATAACCAAATATTGAAGAGGCCTATGGGGATCAGATTGTGTAGTTAAAGACCAAAAAGTTGCCAAAGGGGCTCATCACCTTGGAGAATTTGTTTGATTCTGATGATGCCCATAATGATAGGTGAAAGTTTGTCACAGATAAAGGTGACTACCCTAAACTTTATGTCAAAGATAGAAGAAATATTAAAGTTAGGAAGGAAGTTCCCTAAGGAGATAAGGAGAGATCAATTTCTTTCTGTAACAAGTATGAAGGGGTCATGGCATGGACCTATGATAATTTGAAATGATATGACCACGAGGTCATCCAACTCACTATATACCTAATGGAAGGAGCCAAACCTATCTAAAAAAAGTAAAGGCTGGTAAATCCAAATATTGAGTCTCTTATAGCTTAAGATCTATGGAAATTTAATGACTCAAGAATCATATACCTAATCAAGTATTCAACTTGGGTATCTAACTTAGTTTCAGTGAGGAAGAAGAATGGATGAATCGAAATATGTATGGACTTCTGGGAATTTAATAAGGCATCCATAAAGGACCACTACCCCCTCCCTTAAATGGATCAAATCCTATAGATAGTAATGGGTGTGGAAATGTTCTCTCTGTTAGATGGATTTTCAGGATATATCTAGGTGTGGGAAAATGAAGAGGACCAATATAAGACCACTTTCACCATAAAGTGGGGGACCTTCACGTATGTGAATATGACTTTTGGCCTCTCTAAAATAGGGGATACCTTCTAATGAGAAAAAAACATAGCCTTTAAAGTCTTAATTAATAAGATCATCCTTATCTACTTAGATGACCTCATTATATTATCTAATAAGAAAGAAGACCACTTTGATCATTTGGAGAAGGTTTTCCAAAAATGCCATGAATTTGGGGCATCTCTCAATCCCAATAAATGTGTTTTTAGAGTCCCATAAGGCAATATTCTTAGATACATGGTGTTTAAAGAAGGGATCACCATTTATTTAGGAATATTAAAAGCCATCAAGGACATAGCCTTGTTGGTAAACTAAAAAGGGGTCTAATATTTCTTAGGAAAGATTAATTTCATCCATAGGTTCATATCTAAATTTGTGGGATTGGTGAGGCCAATCACACTAATGTTATAGAAGGACCAAGCCTTCAAATAAACCATGAAGTGGAGATCAAAATTTGACAAAATTAAGGAAGTGATATCTATTGCCCATGTGTTGGTTAACCCTAAATTCTCCAAAGACTCCATCATGTATGTCTATGGGAGAAAACATAGCCTAACACTTGTGTTAACTCAAAAGGAATAAGGAAAGGGAGAAAACCCCATTAATTTCTACTCAATAACCTTGTGCGGGTATGATTTTAAGTATAATTTTATTGAAAAATAGGTTTTTACCATTGCCAAGGTCTTCAAAAAGTTCAGACACCTTATGGTGAGAAGTAAAATTATGGTGTATGTGGTGCATTCCATCATCAAAAAATATATAATGGAAGGAGAGATCACATAAAAGAGCACCAAATGGATCACTAAGATCATAGAATATGATGTTGAGGTCAATCCAACTAAAGTGATATGAGGAAGAGGTCTATGTGAATACTTGGCCCAATGTGTAGGTGCCCTGATAAAAGAACAAGGCACACCAAAAATGGTTTTGGTAAATCAATATGAAATCAATATATCTTGGGTTGCTAACAAAACCCATTTCATGTAAATCAATAAATATCTTTATGGTCTCCCCACATACAAAAAGAAATTCTATAGGTTATAAGGGGCTAGCTACACACTAGTCTAGGGAATCCTATTCAAGAGAAACTTCAATGTGTTGATAACAACTAGGCTAGTAAGATCCTCTAGGACATACATTTCACCCCTCCAAGTGGCTATTTCTTGATAAATATGGCTATAACCAAAATCATGCACATATCATACTAGTGGCCAACCATGTTTGTAGATTGCCATTAGGTGGTCAAGAAGTGCCAACAATGCCAATTATTTATGGGGAAGTGAAATAATTCGACCATGACACTGAATTCGATCATGAACAATGACCCTTTTACATAATGGGTCTTGGATTTCATTAGGATGATCAATCTCATCTCAATCACAAGCCATAAATGTATACTTATAACCATCGATTACTTCACTAAGTAGAACGAGGCAATCCCATTGAAGGAACCAATCAAGAATGTGATACTAAATTTCCTAGAGGAGCTAGTAGCAAGGTTTGGCCCTTTGAAAATGATCATTTTAGACAATGTAAAAGCCTTCCTTGGTTCCAAGATTTTTTAATTCATGCTCCAAAATGGTATTTTATTGAAGACTATGTCCAATTACTACCTACAAGGGAATGCATTGGCCAAATCAAACAAACAAGAATCTCATTAGGCTGATCAAAAGGATGGGTGTCAAAAAATAAAAAGAATGGCATATGCATGTGAAAGTGGCTCTATGGGCTGACCACATCACTCTTAAGAAAATCCTAAAGACATCCCCATATTAAATAGTATATGCGAAGGAAGTGGTCATGCCCATATCAATGGAGATTCCTACCTTACATGTTTTGAAAGCTTTTGAGATTATGGAGAATGGAGAGATGAAGGTTAGGTTGGTTAAATTACTCAACCTCTATGAAGAAAGAGAGAAATTAGGTGGTGTGAAGGTCACCTGATATTAAGCAATCAAGTTATGGTTTGATAAGAAATTTTCAAACCCATGCTTTAAGGTAGGGAACTTGGTCCTCAAATATGATCAAAGGGCCATAAAACTAGGCCAACATGTAAAGTTTTATTCCCTTTGGAGGGGGCCATTTCACATCATTGGTGATAGGCAAGCTAATGATTTCAAGTTGGAGGATGAAGAAAGAAATGCATTAGAGATTTCAATTAAGAGAATCAACTTGAAACACTTTAACTAACTTACCATGCTTCCTATTTTATATAGTTAGTTTCTATTTTTCATATGTGTTTCCTTTATTTTTTGTTTCCCTTTGTTCATTAATTTTCCTTCTTTGTTGTTGTTTACTTTTAAATAAGTGCCATTGGCACAAGTGTATAGTCCCATCACCAGATGTCCACACCTTGTATCTCTTTGTTTTCAAAACATTCTCTAAAAGACCATTATATACCCATTCCTCCTACCATTAATGCTATGCACTCCATACTGCATGACCCCCATGAAGATCACCTTAAAATATATTTCAAGTTACTCCTCAATCATGTGAACCACCCTTAACATTTATGGGTTACCCAAATTCAAAATTTGCATGATGATCATACCTAGAAGCATCAGCTTATAAATACCCCTCTCCTCATCAAGTTAAACACGTAAATTCCTTAAGATTTTCAAGAGCATTGAATGATTGAAAAGAGTGTCTAGAGTGAAGATATATTTGAGCCAAGAATTAAAAGAATATGTGAGTGGGAGTTGATATCCATTTCTTTCATTGAAATAGAGAATGAATTTGAGAAGAATTCATGGGATGGAGACTTCTACATCCTCATTAGGAAGTAGGAGGCATATGATAAAGCATAAAACTATTGGGTTAGGTGGTCATAGGGACCTTCCCCTATATTACATATTAAGCAAATCATATTCTTATACTTTTACTTAGACAAGGCCTAAAGTATTGAATGCTAAAATATCAAAAGTATAGTCTAGACATGCTACAAAGACCATATATTGGACTTCGATTATATAGATCATATCTTTGACCCCAAATTAGATAAAAACCCAAAGAACCTGAGAGAGGGTGCCCATGCTCAAATGATCAAGAAGATTTGAAGGAATGAATATGAGCTATTTAGATACAAAATTTTGAGCTCAATGCTGCACCAATACATGGTGCCTATTGTGTACCCATTTCCAAAGCTCATTTCCCTCTACATAGATAGGTATTATTACTACATAGACATCATTATGGGTAATACCCATTTGAAGGTAGAGATTAGTGTAGATGTCATAAGGGAAATGATCTAGCTTTAAGAGACCCCAAATCTGACATTTGTAGCATGGAAAAATTATAGGTTTGTGACACCTAGGTTTTCAAGACTAACTTCCTCAATTTTTTCCTTGATAGAAGCTACAGAAAATCACCTCCGTTACCCATTAACATAACAAGCTTCCTTATACAGGCCTTGAAAGATGCCTTATCTATGTTGGATTTCATATTTAAGATGGACTCAGATGCCAACACCACTGATTTTCAATTGGAAGTACTCTTCCTCATGAAGATGATGGATTTATCCAAGATCATCACCACCACCATGAGGAATGAGCTGGAAAAATTTTCAATGTAGAGTACCTTTCAATATTCCTCTTTTACCTCATCTTATTTTGGCACTCCAAGTTATTATTTACATACCTCACCCTTAACTCCTTCTAGATAAGCATGCTCCCTCACATGGTAACCCCCATCATAGTGTGGACAGACATATTATCAATGACATATGATTAATATAAGTTTTCAAAACTCTTTTATCCCTAGTCCTCATCAACCTCAATTGAGAGGCCATTACATTCAAGATGATAGACTTGCAATGAGCATGGCTCACCAGAAGCAAGATTCTAGTTGACTAGTTATTTGAAAACCATTTTACCTTCATTCAAACACATAGATTTAAACATGATCCCTTATGGATCCTATGCTTACTCATAGACAAGACCTTGACCTTAAAGTTGACTTGTCATCTCAATGTGGTCAAATCTATGTTCAATGCAAGCTATAAGAAGAAGGGCCTTTATGATGTCCCCTTCACAAGAAGAGGCATCATGATTATAAAAAGGTTATATGAGCACTTGATTACATCTAAACCTACAAAGCTTAGACTCACCCTAATTGATGATAAATAGAGATATGACCCAATTATCCATATAGCCTCCTTGAAGACTACAATACTACCTAATCACAAGCTTAGGCCATACCTTGAGCAGTGAAGGTCACCCACAGAGGATGAGCTCAAATATTACATGGATCTATCCTAGATCTCTTTGAACACTTGTAAGTCATGGGAGTATTTCTATGATATGATCTAAAAGTTTAACCCTTCCAATAAACTAAGAAAGGGACTAAGGGCACAACTCACCCAAAGAGACTAGAGTTAAGAAAAGATAGATGCCTATTGGAGATATAGGTAGGAGATTGGCAAGATGTTCATAAATTTTGAGGATAAAGAGATAGAAAAAACTTTTGAAAATATTTAGGATGAGAACCATCTAGTAGAGGCCCTATAAAAATGAGAATTATCTACCAAATAATAATAAGAGAGAATTATCTACCAAATAATAATAAGAAGAAAACACCCTTAGAGAGAAAGAGGGGGATGTAATTCTAGAGAAAGAAGTAGAAGTCATAGTAGTCCCAAAGTTATCGACCTAGATACCAACTTTATACTCATACCCTACCACCCCATAGTAGTAGCAATCCTATTTAGGGCATATCACAGTTGGATTATCTCAACTAAAGTGGTTTAAGACACTAGTATCTATCCCTCCACTAGACCCCCCTCATTAGAAGTTACATTTTTCCTAGCCCCTTATTTCTATCTCTACCTCTTTCTTTACTCCCTCTCCTTCCATAGTTTCAACCATGGTAAAAACACTCTCTACTACCCAAGAAATCACTTCCCTAGCCCCACTCTCCTCTTTTCTACCCAGCCTACCATCGAGCTTGTACTACTTTCCTCTATGATCCCAATCTCCTCCCATACACCTTTCTTACTCTTCTATCCTTGTCATCTACATCATCTTCCATCATGGTGAAATCACCTTCTACCCCACTCTATGGCCTCCCACATTTCTCTCCTTCCACCCTCACCCTTCACCTACTCACTACCAAAAGAATAACACCCATTGCTTCATAATAATAAGTGACCATTCCATTCAGGATTCCATAAAGATTCCCTTTTGTAGGGGAAAAAGATTAGTCACAGGTGAAGTTCTATCAGTAGATGGACATTGTAAGGAAAGATCAAGAGGCTTGAGTAGAGAAGAGATAGGGGAAAAAAATGAAGGCCCTAGTAATTCCCCACATATAGTTATTCTTTGACTTGACATAAAAATCTCTCATGATTACATATATGACACCCCAGGTAGTCAAACCCTAAGAGGAAATGTAGTTGAGGGACTACATAATAAAAGCCATTAGCCTCAATCTCAGCTAAGCTAGGCCCATTTATAGGGTTGAGCTAATGGAAGAAACATAGAAGTCTATTACTATAGACTATATAAAAATGGAATGATAGATGGAGAATACTAAGCTAGAACTTACCAAGGTGAAGGCTATGATCAACCACCTCAACAATGAGGCTAAATCAAAGGATGCAAAGCTCAAAAATTGAGATCTAACTTTAAGATTTACATCTCTAATGAGAGCTTCTAGGTGAAATCCAATCTATAAGTAGATGCATAAGCTAAGTTGAGAGAAAATGAGGAAGAACTTATGTAGACCCATCATAATATATTAGATTCTAATCTAGAATATCTACAATTATAGTAATAGACACAATAGGAGTCCTTTGTCAAGGACCAAAAAATCTTGTAGCTGAATAATGACTTTGCCACCCATTCCAAAACCATGGGATCCTCTGAATGGTTCAACATATATACATATCTTAATGGGAGAGGATCAAAGACACGATCTCAAACTTAAATCTCACCTTAGATTTATCATGGATTTATAGAGGCTGAGCTCCCACGTAAGCTTGTCTATTTATAGACACCGCAAACGTGTCTGCACCTTGGTTCTCTCCCTTGTTCGCCTCAAACCCCTATCCTAGCCCTTGGCCTTAGTCCCCTCCATTCATTTGATTAAAATAACTTAAATATTTTAATTAAGTGGCCCCCTTTCCACCTCACCCTTGCCACCTTGGATCCTCCCTTGAATCCCTCCACCTTCCCCCTAGCATTTATTATGTCAAATCTCCTCATTATCTTCCCCCCACGCCCATTTAAGCATCCTCGTGACCATTCTTCCCACAACCCCTCACCCGGCGGCGTGCAAGAATGCACAGAGGCTATTTTTAGCCTCTGTCCCAATTCTGCCACTGCCGACGTCGGCGAACCTTCAGCTGACGTCGGCAAAACTTCCGGCGTCGGCAGCCTTCATTACCCCTTTCTGCATCCGTTGTAGCCCCTGGACCCTGGAGCTCGCAAACTAATTTCTCTTGGTGTTTTGGCATCTGTTTCTTCTCCTCTTCACTCTCTAACTCTCTCCCTCAAGTACACAGCAAGCTTCTGCAAGTGAACAACAAGAATTCTTCATCAGCAATAGGTCTTCAACAAGCGGCAACAACAACAACAGAAACCAGCAAGCACAGGTATGTTGTACTCTGTTTGTTTTCCTTATGCTTTCTAGTCATTTCTAAACTAGATTTAGCGCTTCTTTCCCTCAGTTCTGACTGTCACCCAGACCCAGATTCCTATCTCCCTGATTGGCTTCCTCTATCTCTCTGTCCCTCTCTGTCCATTTGACTCTCCTGTATCTCTGCACAGACCCCCTGACTACCTCAAATCAGACTCAGAGCCGTCCACAGACCATCCTTAAATAGACCGCAGACCAACCCCGGACCATACACAGACCAAGCCCTGACCAGGAACCTGACTAGACCTGTCTAGAGGCCATTTCCCCGACCGACGCCGGTCATTACCCCGACCGACGATGGCAACATAGCCGACGTCGGCAGACCCGACAACCAACGCCGGTAGATACCACCGATGCCGGTGACTGCAACCAGGCCGACAGCTTCTTCCAGGTAAGCCTTTGCTATCTTTTCTCTTTCAATTTGCTATCATTTCAGTCTATTTTAGCATTCTGTCATTTATCAGTCATTTATCTTTTATTAAAATAGTGGGTTGACCTCCCTTAAGGAAGTTCTCATACTTTTGGGAACAAGCTTTCGCTTGGCAACCCACCGCCTATCCATTTAACATTTTCTTGTCCAAGTTCCTTTTCTTTGCAGGTGTCATTCCTCCACAACCAAAGAGGGGTGCTCACAAACGTCTGGATTACGGTGCGCAAACTTTAGTCCAGGTACTTCACATGCCTTGTCCATTATTCTTTAGTTTCTTCTCTCTCTTTATAATCTGAAAAAGTGAATTAGTGATAGAAACATTCTGGCACGCCCGGTGGGACCCTAGGTTCCTCCTGGGTTCCTTTTCTTCTTCATTCATTTAGGAGCATTAGGTTCTTACCTTTTCTCCTCCTTTTCTTCTCAATGACACTATAAGCAGGACTAAAATGAATCTTTCTTCCTTGCATTTCTAGACTAGTCCAACATCATACTCTCAACCATTTCTCAAATTTGTCTTCATAACAAATCTCACATTTCGACTTGGGCTTAAAACGTATTGCACTTTCATTTTTGCTTGTGCTTGCATTAGTCCACATCTAGTAACTTAAATCCGCATATTAAATAAATCGTAGACACTTGATGTTACACTACCAGACCACATGCACTAAAACAAACATAAAACTTACTTGAGACAAGGCCCGACTGGGATTTCATCCCCCAGCGGATACCTTACCCGTCCCGATAACCCTACTTGGATTTCATCACCAAGGGGGAAGCCCACTCCATTCTCTGGCGGAGGATAAACTCTAGGTGAGGTATATCTTGGCTAAGCGAGACCAGCTAACCACTGGAATCGTGAAGTGAGGGGAGCTTGCTCCTTAGCACCAGGCCACGTACCAGACCCTAACACAGACTTTGAGCACCTAAAACAAGACCTGAAACCAGCTCTAGACTGCTTCTTCTAGGACCTTCTTGACAGCCAATCTCCCCAAACATTCATCTAAGGCGTAAGCCACAAGATTCTAAGGTTAATTCCTAGGATTTATCGCTTAGGATTGTCTGTCTCTCTCTGGTCTTCTCTTCTCATCTGTTTGTTTGAGTGAGTGAGGACCCTTTCTTCATTATTTTTCCAAAGAATCTCAAAATCTTTTGGTTCTCTGGAAAACACAGTCACCGACATCGGTTCTGCCACCGACGTCAGCTTTCCCCTGTCACCGGCATCGGTTCTGTCACCGATGTCGACTTTCCTCTCTTACCGGCATCGATTATCTGACTGATGTCAGCTACCTGCCTCATCGACATCGGTTTTTAAACCGACGTCGGTCTCTGTCACTGTCCTTTTTTTTCAAAACCAGTAGCCTAAAATCTGTCCCTTCTCTATCAAAAACCACATTCTGGTTTTTTGAGACTGCAAGAAAACAGTTTCTGGAACCAGGACTCTCTTCTTAACCACTTTAGCCAACAACCACTTTCGTCTATCCCGTCCCTAACCAGTCCTATCATGGAGTTCCACTCGGAGACTGAAAGAACTCCTACAGGACCGACCCTGACCCCGACCCCGACTCAAATTCCCATCATCCCTGAAGGGGACCAAGATTTTGCGAGATGCTTGGACCTCAATACCGCAGCCCTCCAAAACTATCTCGCGAGAAACCTAACGTGAGACCTTTTGGGTGACGTGGCGATGACATCCACACCATTCACCACCCAACCCTTTATGACTCAGCCTTTTGCCTCAACTATTAACCCAACCATGGCCAATACACAAAGTTTGGCCTCCCCGTCTATTTTTAGACCAACCTCCATCGGGGTTCCTTTACCCCCTCAACTCCCTGCAATTCAACCAAGTTCTACATCATATCAAAACTTGATTGTCTCAACCCCTCATACTCTTGCGCCCATAAATGTAGGCGTGCCAACCTATCTTTCTACCAGTGCCGCCATTCAACCACCTTTGGTGGTGCCCAGTCAACTTATACCTTCGACCTTCATAACACAACCACCTCTAGCCTCCACTTCCGTCCCTGCGACTAGTCATCCGTATATTGTACAACCGACTATGTCGCACACCTCCTCTAGCCTCTTCCAAGTGCCTTACAACCTAGGAGGCACTCAACCCGCCAATCCGTCAGCAGATCTTATCAAGATGCTGATGGATAAAATGTCCAGTCTCGAAGCCTCCATTTCCGGTTCAAGTAATACTTTGTCTTATGAGCAAATTTGCAATGAGCCCATCCATCCTTCCGTCCCTATTCGACCATACCCTAACCATTGGGAGCTTCCTAAATTCACTCGCTTTGAGAGTAAGGAAGACCCACAACAACATCTATGGGCATTTAGACATGCCTGTTATCTTATTGCCCATGACGATGCATTGCTTTTACGCACGTTCCCTATGTCCCTTTCTGGCCCTGCCCTTGACTGGTATAGTTCTCTTGCCAGACACTCTATCTTTTCATTCATTCAACTCGCCCAACTATTTCTTGACCATTTCTCAATCAACATCACCAAACAAGTCTCAATCACAGACCTTTACTCCATCAGACAATTTGACGACGAATCTGTAGTCGACTTCGTCGCTCGTTGGAGAGGTCTGATCAACCAGCTCTCCTTCTCTTTACCTCAACCTGAGCTCATCGAGCTCTTCTCTCGAGCATGTGCCAGACACATCTCTTCTACCTTGTGGATTCAGACATTCCACACTTTTGACGAAGCTTTCATCATGGTTCGAAAGCTTGAACTCCGCACCCTTGAAGAAGATAAGGTCAAATTGCGTAATACCAACGCAAAATCTACCAATGGCCATTCTTCTTCCAGACCTTCTTCTTCTGCCAATTCTGAATCTAAAGGAGTGGCCAATACTGTGGTCGTTGGATCACCATCATCGACGTCAACTAATTACTCTCAACCTTCGACATCTCCAAGTATCACCAAACAATTCCAACAACGGTACATTCAGCGTTCTTACACTCCACTTGGAGAACCATACGCTTCCGTTTTGGAAAAACTTCTCAAGCAGGGGGTCCTCAATCTCCCTCCAATCTGGCCACCTCAATTTGACCCTTCAAAAGTTATCCCTACGTGGTATAGGGAGGCCGACTTCTATCCCTTTAATCGCGTCCAAGGCGATGACATCGACAACTACCGAACCTTCAAAAACATCGTCCAGGACATGATCGACAAGGGGGATCTTGTTTTAGATAACTCGAATGCCCCACCTAACCAACATATCGACATTTTCAAGCAACCATTTCCAAACCATCCACCTACTCAAAACAACATCCAGACTTCGACCAATGACCCTCAAGACCATGACATTGACACGATTAGCACTATCTTGCCCCTTGTCCTTGACCAACCTCTTCCATTAAAGGATGAAGAACCTTCTTCTCCTACTAGTCCTCCATCTACCTCTCTTGTATTGGAAGACGCTTTGACCACATCAACGCCATTAAGCCCACCCCCATCCGAAGACCAAACCTTGCCTACTCCTCAACTACAAGTAGAAGGCACGATCATCCATGCCCTCTGCCCACTTGAGGAGCCGCCCTCTCTTATTTCTTCTCCACCAAGAGAAGAACCAGTCTCTCCACCCATTTCAACCGAGGAAGACCCAGTCATGATTTCCTCCTACCCTTTGCCTGAGATTGCTATATCTCACGCACCTCCATCCACATCTAAACCCAAACTTACATCTAATCTCGCCTCACACAATAGTAGCCCTTGACCCAAACACACGAAAGCCACTAGACCACATCAGAGGATTCCTCCCCCACCTTCGTCATTACCTTCAATCTTGGGCCCGCATCCGTCCATTTTAATAGGAGTGCTTCCCACTCCCATCCTTCACAGAGGCAATTTGCCTCCATTACTCTCTCAACCCATCAGACATACATCTCATCCAAACCCTCGACCTATGCCTCTTTCGCCTCCCAAACCAACGTCATCAACTCCCACTGCAATAAAACATCCAGACCCGTTACCAGGTTCATATGCCTCGCTCTTACGGCACTTGTTGCAGTCCTCTCGCCTCAATCTCCCACCTCTTAGACCATATCACTCTCTCGGACCAAAACCACCATGGTTCGATGACACTCGCAGTTGTGCGTATCATCGCACGCCTGGGCACGACACGGAACATTGTCATGCCCTCAAGGTCGTCGTTCACCAATGTTTGGAGAATGACACCTCTCTTCTCGACCACGTTATCAAAAAACCCTCAACACCACTCCGCTCATCAACTCTCGGATCAAGGCCATCTTGGTTCGACAATTCTACGTTTTGTCATTATCACCACACTCCAGGACATGACACTAAGCATTGTTGTGCTCTCAAAGCTGTCACTCGTCACCACCGGAAAAAGGAAACCCTTCTTACCAAGGATCCTCTTGACCACCTCTTCAACAAAACATCAACCCCGACTCATGCCTCTCCAATCTCATCACCTAAATCAGGATCTCCACGCCAGACTGTGGTCCCTTTGCAACCTTTGACCCCCTTATTCGACATTAATACCATCCATCTGACCACTAAACCTCAACCGACCTTAACCAATCTTTCAAACATTCTCCCTACCCGCTGGGGGAATTCATCCTTCATCTGAACCTCGACCAACTCTTCAACCCAGTCTCTACCACGTATCAATCACTCATCTCGACCAAGTGTCCATCGACCCAACCCCCGACCAATTATTCGACCAGTCTCAACCCAAACTTCAACCAAATATCAATCAACCAGACCTCTCAACCAACGACAATGTCAACCAACTTCACATCCATCAATCAACACCTGACCAATCTGGAAAGAGGCAAATTGGGGCAAGTTTGCTCCTAATTGACTTGGACCTTATCATAACATACAAGCATGACCCAGGGTCTTATTAGACCTTGAACCCCTTTTTGTGTCTTGCGTCTTCGACCATTCTTCTGTTAGTCGAGTACTCGTCTACTTGACACGTTTTACTTGAGCTCGTCCCTTGAGCAATCTTCATCCTCTTAATCCTCATCCCTTTCAACCCTATTCCCCTTTAACAAGTCCTCTACGCCCCTTTTATGATGCATGGATGCTTTGTCCTAATAAAAGGGGAGTCCTTGAACTTCTACAGCCTTGTTCGTGACTCAAAATCAAAAAAATCAAAATCAAGATGTCAAAACATATCCAAGGTCACAAACTCAATTCAAAAAGACAGACTGATCCCTCGAAGGATAGCTGTACTATCATTGCTGTAGCTAATAGACTGATCCCTCGAAGGACAGCTATTCAAACATTATAAAGCAAAAATATAGACCACTCCCTCGAAGGATGGCTATGACTAATCTTGCTACAAACAGCAACTTTTCTTAGAAGCTTCCCGCATCGATCAGCTTCGCAACATGACCACTACATTAAAAGACATCTCTATGTAGGCTTCCTGCATCGATCAGCCTGCACCAAAAAAAAAAAAAAAAAAATGGGTCATGGACTTGGCTTGTAGTTGTCTCAGGGTCTCCTATGAAAAGGGGCAAGGTTCTTCCTGCTCTTAAACTGGGTTACCCTATCCTCCTCCTATCACCTGATCAGGGGACTTCGAGGTCACTTTAATGTCAAAGTGATTCGATTACCGTTCTAACACCATACTGGTCAATGACGTAATGCATGAACGGGGCTTTGGTTCTAATAACCCCTATCTATGCTTCCTTTCTGGTCCTTGTCAATGAAAGAGCAATTTGCCTTTCACCTTTTCTCTACACTTTGGTCACATCAATTGTCGACTCAAACCAAGCTACTTTTCATCCCATCAGACATCGCCTTGTCCTTTTCACATAGTTTCTATGGACACCAATACACATGGAAACTACCGACCAGACCCAATTTATGTTAAGCATAAACCAATACTTGCTGAAGCATAAATAGACTTCCATTCATTTTTAGCATGCATCCATCACGACTATGGAAACTTGCTAGAGATGAAGGCCTCTCGACCCCTATGACATCTATAGCATCATCTTACCCTCATCATTTCGACACATGACCAAACTCATCATCGACCATTTTGACCCTCGTAGCCCGAACTACATTGGTCTGAGGCCCTATGACCAGGGCTATGTAGGCAGCACTCAGATACCACATCCTCTGAGGTTAGCTCGACCACCCCCGTTTGTTCGTCTTTTTGATGGACAAACCTTCTCTTCTGCGACCTTGACTTTGACCACGACCAACTCCATTTTCTTTGACCAAGACCAGTCATTTTCTTTGACCATTCCTCCCTTTTAGGGAGAACTACATTGGCCTGAGGCCCTATCACAAGGGCTATGTAGGCAGCACTCAGATCACATGACGTTTTCTGAGGTTAGCTCAGCCACATCCTTTCGTCCATCCATCCCCTTGACCAATTACCATTGGAGATCATGCGTATCTCCTTCGACCTTCGACTACTTCCAAGCCAATGTTGCCTTTGTTGTTTTTGCATGTGTGCTACCTCACGGCTGGTTAGCAGAATTGTGTGCAGACCTTTTTTTGACCCTTCGCAAGTATAGGATCGCAAGCCGGTTGATCTGCACTACTTGTGACTTTTTCGTGTCTCTGGGAGCACTTCCTGAGCCTCGGATACCTAGAACACGATGACCATTTGGAGCTTTAGCTTAGATTGAGTGACCCGATCAGCAGATGACTAAATGCTGGGGCCCGGTTACTTCAATTTTGGCACTCCTTGACCCTTGACATGCGACAATTTGACCTACCTATCCCGTGACGTGGTATAGGCGCAATCACGACTTTTGTAGCATTTTCACTCACTTCTCTCTTTCTCATCCACCTTTTGTCAAATCAGCACCTGACATCAGGTTCCCTTCCCTCGACTCCCGCTTTGAGGGGGAATACCTCATCCTTACTTCGGGGCAATCCACATCATCCTTCACCTGGGGCAACCACCTCCTATTTTTGTCTTGCAGTTTGTCTCGAACAACCAACAAGACAAAAAGGGGCAAATGTAGACACCGCAAACGTGTCTGCACCTTGGTTCTCTCCCTTGTTCGCCTCAAACCCCTATCCTAGCCCTTGGCCTTAGTCCCCTCCATTCATTTGATTAAAATAACTTAAATATTTTAATTAAGTGGCCCCCTTTCCACCTCACCCTTGCCACCTTGGATCCTCCCTTGAATCCCTCCACCTTCCCCCTAGCATTTATTATGTCAAATCTCCTCATTATCTTCCCCCCACGCCCATTTAAGCATCCTCGTGACCGTTCTTCCCACAACCCCTCGCCTGGCGGCGTGCAAGAATGCATAGAGGCTATTTTTAGCCTCTGTCCCCATTCTGCCACTGCCGACGTCGGTGACCCTTCGGCCGACGTCGGTGAAACTACCGGCGTCGGCAGCCTTCATTACCCCTTTCTGCATCCGTTGCAGCCCCTGGACCCTTGAGCTCACAAACTAATTTCTCTTGGTGTTTTGGCATCCGTTTCTTCTCCTCTTCGCTCTCTGACTCTCTCCCTCAGGTACACAGCAAGCTTCTGCAAGTGAACAATAGGAATTCTTCATCAGCAACAGGTCTTCAACAAGCGGCAACAACAACAATAGAAACCAGCAAGCACAGGTATTTTGTACTCTGTTTGTTTTCCTTATGCTTTCTAGTCATTTCTAAACTAGATTTAGCGCTTCTTTCCCTCAGTTCTGACTGTCACCCAAACCCAAATTCCTATCTCCCTAATTGGCTTCCTCTATCTCTCTGTCCCTCTCTGTCCATTTGACTCTCCTGTATCTCTACACAGACCCCCTGACTGCCTCAAATCAGACTCAGAGCCATCCACAGACCATCCTTAAACAGACCGCAGACCAACCCCGGACCATCCACAGACCAAGCCCTGACCAGGAACCTGACCAGACCTGTCTAGAGGCCATTGCCCCGACCGACGCCGGTCACTACCCTGACCGACGACGGCAACATAGCCGACGTCGGCAGACCCGACAACCGACGCCGGTAGATACCACCGACGCTGGCGACTGCAACCAGGCTGACAGCTTCTTCCAGGTAAGCCTTTGCTATCTTTTCTCTTTCAGTTTGCTATCATTTCAGTCTATTTTAGCATTCTATCATTTATCACTCATTTATCTTTTATTAAAATAGTGGGTTGACCTCCCTTAAGGAAGTTCTCATACTTCTAGGAACAAGCTTTCGCTTGGCAACCCACTGCCTATCCATCTAACATTTTCTTGTCCAAGTTCCTTTTCTTTACAGGTGTCATTCCTCCACAACCAAAGAGGGGTGCTCACAAACGTCTGGATTATGGTGCGCAGACTTTAGTCCAGGTACTTCACATGCCTTGTCCATTATTCTTTAGTTTCTTCTCTCTCTTTATAATCTGAAAAAGTGAATTAGCGATAGAAACATTCTGGCACGCCCGGTGGGGCCCTAGGTTCCTCCTGGGTTCCTTTTCTTCTTCATTTATTTAGGAGCATTAGGTTCTTACCTTTTCTCCTCCTTCTTTTCTTCTCAATGACACTATAAGTAGGACTAAAACGAATCTTTCTTCCTTGCATTTCTAGACTAGTCCAACATCATACTCTCAACCCTTTCTCAAATTTGTCTTCATAACAAATCTCACATTTCGACTTGGGCTTAAAACGTATTGCACTTTCATTTCTGCTTGTGCTTGCATTAGTCCACATCTAGTAACTTAAATCCACATATTGAATAAATCGTAGACACCTGATGTTACACTACCAGACCACATGCACTAAAACGAACATAAAACTTACCTGAGACAAGGCCCGACTGGGATTTCATCCCCCAGCGGATACCTTACCTATCCTGGTAACCCTACTTGGATTTCATCACCAAGGGGGAAGCCCACTCCGTTCTCTGGCGGAGGATAAACTCTAGGCGAGGTATATCTTGGCTAAGCGAGACCAGCTAACCACTGGAATCGTGAAGTGAGGGGAGCTTGCTCCTTAGCACCAGGCCACGTACCAAACCCTAACACAGACTTTGAGCACCTAAAACAAGACCTGAAACCAGCTCTAGACTACTTCTTCTAGGACCTTTTTGACAGCCAATCTCCCCAAACATTCATCTAAGGCATAAGCCACAAGATTCTAAGGTTAATTCCTAGGATTTATCGCTTAGGCTTGTCTGTCTCTCTCTGTTCTTCTCTTCTCATCTGTTTGTTTGAGTGAGTGAGGACGCTTTCTTCATTTTTTTTCCAAAGAATCTCAAAATCTTTTGGTTCTCTAGAAAACACAGTCACCGACATCGGTTCTGCCACCGACGTCGGCTTTCCCCTGTCACCGGCATCGGTTCTGTCATCGACATCGGCTTTCCTCTCTTACCGGCATCGGTTATCTGACCGACGTTGGCTATCTACCTCACCGACATCAGTTTTTAAATTGACGTCGATCTCTGTCACTGTCCTTTTTTTTCAAAACCAGCAGCCTAAAACCTGTCCCTTCTCTGTCAAAAACCACATTTTGGTTTTCTGAGACTGCAAGAACACAGTTTCTGGAACCAGGACTCTCTTCTTAACCACTTTAGCCAACAACCACTTTCGTCTATCCCGTCCCTAACCAGTCCTATCATGGAGTTCCACTCGGAGACTGAAAGAACTCATACAGGACCGACCCTGACCCCGACCCTGACTCAAATTCCCATCATCCCTGAAGGGGACCAAGATTTTGCGAGATGCTTGGACCTCAATACCGCAGCCCTCCAAAACTATCTCCCGAGAAACCCAATGTGAGACCTTTCGGGTGACGTGGCGACGACATCCACACCATTCACCACCCAACCCTTTATGACTCAGCCTTTTGCCTCAACTATTAACCCAACCATGGCCAATACGCAAAGTTTGGCCTCCCCGTCTATTTTTAGACCGACCTCCATCGGGGTTCCTTTACCCCCTCAACTCCCTGCAATTCAACCAAGTTCTACATCATATCAGAACTTGATTGTCTCGACCCCTCATACTCTTGTACCCATAAATGTAGGCGTGCCAACCTATCTTTCTACCAGTGTCGCCATTCAACCACCTTTGGTGGTGCCCAGTCAACTTATACCTTCGACCTTCATAACACAACCACCTCTAGCCTCCACTTCCGTCCCTGCGACTAGTCATCCGTACATTGTACAACCGACTATGTCGCACGCCTCCTCTAGCCAATTCCAAGTGCCTTACAACCTAGGGGCCGCTCAACCCACCAATCCATCAACAGATCTTATCAAGATGCTGATGGATAAAATGGCCAGTCTCGAAGCCTCCATTTCTGGTTCAAGCAATACTTTGTCTTATGAGCAAATTTGCAATGAGCCCATCCATCCTTCCGTCCCTATTCGACCATACCCTAACCATTGGGAGCTTCCTAAATTCACTCGCTTTGAGAGTAAGGAAGACCCACAACAACATCTACGGGCATTTAGACATGCCTGTTATCTTATTGCCCATGACGATGCGTTGCTTTTACGCACGTTCCTTATGTCCCTTTCTGGCCCTGCCCTTGACTGGTATAGTTCTCTTGCCAGACACTCTATCTTTTCATTCATTCAACTCGCCCAACTATTTCTTGACCATTTCTCAATCAACATCACCAAACAAGTCTCAATCATAGACCTTTACTCCATTAGGCAATTTGATGACGAATCTGTAGTCGACTTCGTCGCTCATTGGAGAGGTCTGATCAACCAGCTCTCCTTCTCTTTACCTCAACCTGAGCTCATTGAGCTCTTCTCTCAAGCATGTGCCAGACACATCTCTTCTACCTTGTGGATTCAGACATTCCGCACTTTTGATGAAGCTTTCATCATGGCTGGAAAGCTTGAACTCTGTGCCCTTGAAGAAGATAAGGTCAAATTGTGTAATACCAACGCAAAATCTACCAATGGCCATTCTTCTTCCAGACCTTCTTCTTCTGCCAATTTCGAATTTAAAGGAGTGGCCAATACTGTGGTCGTTGGATCACCATCATCGACGTCAACTAATTACTCTCAACCTTCGACATCTCCAAGTATCACCAAACAATTCCAACAACGGTACATTCAGCGTTCTTACACTCCACTTGGAGAACCATACGCTTCCGTTTTGGAAAAACTTCTCAAGTAGGGGGTCCTCAATCTCCCTCCAATCCGGCCACCTCAATTTGACCCTTCAAAAGTTATCCCTACGTGGTATAGGGAGGCCGACTTCTGTCCCTTTCATCGCGTCCAAGGCCATGACATCGACAACTGTCAAACCTTCAAAAACATCGTCCAGGACATGATCGACAAGGGGGATCTTGTTTTAGATAACCCGAACGCCCCACCTAACCAACATATCGACATTTTCAAGCAACCATTTCCAAACCATCCACCTACTCAAAACAACATCCAGACTTCGACCAATGACCCTCAAGACCATGACATTCACACGATTAACACTATCTTGCCCCTTGTCCTTGACCAACCTCTTCCATTAAAGGATGAAGAACCTTCTTCTCCTACTAGTCCTCCATCTACCTCTCTTGTATTGGAAGACACTTTGACCACATCAATGCCATTAAGCCCACCCCCATCCGAAGACCCTACCTTGCCTACTCCTCAACTACAAGTAGAAGGCACGATCATCCATGCCCTCTGCCCACTTGAGGAGCCGCCCTCTCTTATTTCTTCTCCACCAAGAGAAGAACCAGTCTCTCCACCCATTTCAATCGAGGAAGACCCAGTCATGATTTCCTCCTGCCCTTTGCCTGAGATTGCTATATCTCGCGCACCTCCGTCCACATCTAAACCCAAACTTACATCTAACCTCGCCTCACACAATAGTAGCCCTCAACCCAAACACACGAAAGCCATTAGACCACATCAGAGGATTCCTCCCCCACCTTCGTCATTACCTTCAATCTTGGGCCCGCATCCGTCCATTTTAATAGGAGTGCTTCCCACTCCCATCCTTCACAGAGGCAATTTGCCTCCATTACTCTCTCAACCCATCAGACATACATCTCATCACCTAAATCAGGATCTCCACGCCAGACTGTGGTCCCTTTGCAACCTTTGACCCCCTTATTCGACATTAATACCATCCATCTGACCACTAAACCTCAACCGACCTTAACCAATCTTTCAAACATTCTCCCTACCCACTGGGGGAATTCATCCTTCATCTGAACCTCGACCAACTCTTCAACCCAGTCTCTACCATGTATCAATCACTCATCTCGACCAAGTGTCCATCGACCCAACCCCCGACCAATTATTCGACCAGTCTCAACCCAAACTTCAACCAAATATCAATCAACCAGACCTCTCAACCAACGACAATGTCAACCAACTTCACATCCATCAATCAACACCTGACCAATCTGGAAAGAGGCAAATTGGGGCAAGTTTGCTCCTAATTGACTTGGACCTTATCATAACATACAAGCATGACCCAGGGTCTTATTAGACCTTGAACCCCTTTTTGTGTCTTGCGTCTTCGACCATTCTTCTGTTAGTCGAGTACTCGTCTACTTGACACGTTTTACTTGAGCTCGTCCCTTGAGCAATCCTCGTCCTCTTAATCCTCATCCCTTTCAACCCTATTCCCCTTTAACAAGTCCTCTACGCCCCTTTTATGATGCATGGATGCTTTGTCCTAATAAAAGGGGAGTCCTTGAACTTCTACAGCCTTGTCCGTGACTCAAAATCAAAAAAATCAAAATTAAGATGTCAAAACATATCCAAGGTCACAAACTCAATTCAAAAAGACAGACTGATCCCTCGAAGGATAGCTATACTATCATTGCTGTAGCTAATAGACTGATCCCTCGAAGGACAGCTATTCAAACATTATAAAGCAAAAATATAGACCACTCCCTCGAAGGATGGCTATGACTAATCTTGCTACAAACAACAACTTTTCTTAGAAGCTTCCCGCATCGATCAGCTTCGCAACATGACCACTACATTAAAAGACATCTCTATGTAGGCTTCCCGCATCGATCAGCCTGCACCAAAAAAAAAAATAAAAAAAAATGGGTCATATACTTGGCTTGTAGTTGTCTCAGGGTCTCCTATGAAAAGGGGCAAGGTTCTTCTTGCTCTTAAACTGGGTTACCCTATCCTCCTCCTATCACCTGCTCAGGGGACTTCGAGTTCACTTTAATGTCAAAGTGATTCGATTACCATTCTAACACCATACTGGTCAATGACGTAATGCATGAACGGGGCTTTGGTTCTAATAACCCCTATCTATGCTTCCTTTCGGTCCTTGTCAATGAAAGAGCAATTTGCCTTTCACCTTTTCTCTACACTTTGGTCACATCAATTGTCGACTCAAACCAAGCTACTTTTCATCCCATCAGACATCGCCTTGTCCTTTTCACATAGTTTCTATGGACACCAATACACATGGAAACTACCGACCAGACCCAATTTATGTTAAGCATAAACCAATACTTGCTGAAGCATAAATAGACTTCCATTCATTTTTAGCATGCATCCATCACGACTATGGAAACTTGCTAGAGATGAAGGCCTCTCGACCCCTATGACATCTATAGCATCATCTTACCCTCATCATTTCGACACATGACCAAACTCATCATCGACCATTTTGACCCTCGCAGCCGGAACTACATTGGTCTGAGGCCCTATGACCAGGGCTATGTAGGTAGCACTCAGATACCACATCCTCTGAGGTTAGCTCGACCACCCCCATTTGTTCATCTTTTTGATGGACAAACCTTCTCTTCTCCGACCTTGACTTTGACCATGACCAACTCCATTTTCTTTGACCAAGACCAGTCATTTTCTTTGACCATTCCTCCCTTTTAGGGAGAACTACATTGGCCTGAGGCCCTATCACAAGGGCTATGTAGGCAACACTCAGATCACATGACGTTTTCTGAGGTTAGCTCGGCCACATCCTTTCGTCCATCCATCCCCTTGACCAATGACCATTGGAGATCATGCGTATCTCCTTCGACCTTCGACTACTTCCAAGCCAATGTTTCCTTGGTTGTTTTTGCATGTGTGCTACCTCACGGCTGGTTAGCAGAATTGTGTGCAGAACTTTTTTTGACCCTTCGCAAGTATAGGATCGCAAGCCAGTTGATCTGCACTACTTGTGACTTTTTCGTGTCTTTGGGAGCACTTCCTAAGCCTGGGATACCTAGAACACGATGACCATTTGGAGCTTCAGCTTAGATTGAGTGACCCGATCAGCAGATGACTAAATGCTGGGGCCCGGTTACTTCAATTTTGGCACTCCTTGACCCTCGACATGCGACAATTTGACCTACCTGTCCCGTGACGTGGTATACGCGCAATCACGACTTTTGTAGCTTTTTCACTCACTTCTCTCTTTCTCATCCACCTTTTGTCAAATCAACACCCGACATCAGGTTCCCTTCCCTCGACTCTCGCTTTGAGGGGGAATACCTCATCCTTACTTTGGGGCAATCCACATCATCCTTCACCTGGGGCAACCACCTCCTGTTTTTGTCTTGCAGTTTGTCTCGAACAACCAACAAGACAAAAAGGGGCAAATGTAGACACCGCAAACGTGTCTGCACCTTGGTTCTCTCCCTTGTTCGCCTCAAACCCCTATCCTAGCCCTTGGCCTTAGTCCCCTCCATTCATTTGATTAAAATAACTTAAATATTTTAATTAAGTGGCCCCCTTTCCACCTCACCTTTGCCACCTTGGATCCTCCCTTGAATCCCTCCACCTTCCCCCTAGCATTTATTATGTCAAATCTCCTCATTATCTTCCCCCCACGCCCATTTAAGCATCCTCGTGACCATTCTTCCCACAACCCCTCGCCCGGCGGCGTGCAAGAATGCGCAGAGGCTATTTTTAGCCTCTGTCCCCATTCTACCACTGCCGACGTCGGCGACCCTTCGGCCGACGTCGGTGAAACTGCCGGCGTCAGCAGCCTTCATTACCCCTTTCTGCATTTGATGCAGCCCCTGGACCCTGGAGCTCGCAAACTAATTTCTCTTGGTGTTTTGGCATCCGTTTCTTCTCCTCTTCACTCTCTGAATCTCTCCCTCAGGTACACAGCAAGCTTCTACAAGTGAACAATAGGAATTCTTCATCAGCAACAGGTCTTCAACAAGAGGCAACAACAACAACAGAAACTAACAAGCACAGGTATGTTGTACTCTGTTTGTTTTCCTTATGCTTTCTAGTCATTTCTAAACTAGATTTAGCGCTTCTTTCCCTCAGTTCTGACTGTCACCCAGACCTAGATTCCTATCTCCCTGATTGGCTTCCTCTATCTCTCTATCCCTCTCTGTCCATTTGACTCTCCTGTATCTCTGCACAGACCCCCTGACTGCCTCAAATCAGACTCAGAGCCGTCCACAGACCATCCTTAAACAGACCGCAGACCAACCCCAGACCATCCGCAGACCAAGCCTTGACCAGGAACCTAACCAGACCCGTCTAGAGGCCATTGCCCCAACCGACGCTGGTCATTACCCCGATCGATGACGGCAACATAGCCGACGTCGGCAGACCCGACAACCGACGCCGGTGACTGCAACCAGGCCGACAGCTTCTTCTAGGTAAGCCTTTGCTATCTTTTCTCTTTCAGTTTGCTATCATTTCAGTCTATTTTAGCATTCTGTCATTTATCAGTCATTTATCTTTTATTAAAATAGTGGGTTGACCTCCCTTAAGGAAGTTTTCATACTTCTGGGAATAAGCTTTCGCTTGGCAACCCACCGCCTATCCATCTAACATTTTCTTGTCCAAGTTCCTTTTCTTTGCAGGTGTCATTCCTCCACAGCCAAAGAGGGGTGGTCACAAACGTCTGGATTACGGTGCGCAGACTTTAATCCAGGTACTTCACATGCCTTGTCCATTATTCTTTAGTTTCTTCTCTCTCTTTATAATCTGAAAAAGTGAATTAGCGATAGAAACATTCTGGCACGCCCGGTGGGGCCCTAGGTTCCTCCTGGGTTCCTTTTCTTCTTCATTTATTTAGGAGCATTAGGTTCTTACCTTTTCTCCTCTTTCTTTTCTTCTCAATGACACTATAAGCAGGACTAAAACGAATCTTTCTTCCTTGCATTTCTAGACTAGTCCAACATCATACTCTCAACCCTTTCTCAAATTTGTCTTCATAACAAATCTCACATTTCGACTTGGACTTAAAACGTATTGCACTTTCATTTCTGCTTGTGCTTGCATTAGTCCACATCTAGTAACTTAAATCCGCATATTGAATAAATCGTAGACACTTGATGTTACACTACCAGACCACATGCACTAAAACGAACATAAAACTTACCTGAGACAAGGCCTGACTGGGATTTCATCCCCCAGCGGATACCTTACCCATCCTGGTAACCCTACTTGGATTTCATCACCAAGGGGGAAGCCCACTCCGTTCTCTGGCGGAGGATAAACTCTAGGCGAGGTATATCTTGGCTAAGCGAGACCAGCTAACCACTGGAATCGTGAAGTGAGGGGAGCTTGCTCCTTAGCACCAGGCCACGTACCAGACCCTAACACAGACTTTGAGCACCTAAAACAAGACCTAAAACCAGCTCTAGACTGCTTCTTCTAGGACCTTCTTGACAGCCAATCTCCCCAAACATTCATCTAAGGCGTAAGCCACAAGATTCTAAGGTTAATTCCTAAGATTTATCGCTTAGGCTTGTCTATCTCTCTCTGTTCTTCTCTTCTCATCTGTTTGTTTGAGTGAGTGAGGACGCTTTCTTCACTATTTTTCCAAAGAATCTCAAAATCTTTTGGTTCTCTGGAAAACACAGTCACCGACATCGGTTCTGCCACCGACGTCGGCTTTCCCCTGTCACCGGCATCGGTTCTGTCACCGACGTTGGCTTTCCTCTCTTATCGACATCGGTTATCTGACCGACGTCGGCTATCTACCTCACCGATATCAGTTTTTAAATCGACGTCAGTCTCTGTCACTGTCCTTTTTTTTCAAAACCAGCAGCCTAAAACCTGTCCCTTCTCTGTCAAAAACCACATTCTGGTTTTTTGAGACTGCAAGAACACAGTTTTTGGAACTAGGACTCTCTTCTTAACCACTTTAGCCAACAACCACTTTCATCTATCCCGTCCCTAACCAGTCCTATCATGGAGTTCCACTCGGAGACTGAAAGAACTCCTACAGGACTGACCCTGACCCCGACCCCGACTCAAATTCCCATCAGCCCTGAAGGGGACCAAGATTTTGCGAGATGCTTGGACCTCAATACCGCAGCCCTCCAAAACTATCTCCCGAGAAACCCAACGCGAGACCTTTCGGGTGACGTGGCGACGACATCCACACCATTCACCACCCAACCCTTTATGACTCAGCCTTTCACCTCAACTATTAACCCAACCATGGCCAATACGCAAAGTTTGGCCTCCCCGTCTATTTTTAGACCGACCTCCATCGGGGTTCCTTTACCCCCTCAACTCCCTGCAATTCAACCAAGTTCTACATCATATCAGAACTTGATTGTCTCGACCCCTCATACTCTTGCGCCCACAAATGTAGGCGTGCCAACCTATCTTTCTACCAGTGCCGCCATTCAACCACCTTTGGCAGTGCCCAGTCAACTTATACCTTCGACCTTCATAACACAACCACCTCTAGCCTCCACTTCTGTCCTTGCGACTAGTCATCCGTACATTGTACAACCGACTATGTCGCACGCCTCCTCTAGCCTCTTCCAAGCACCTTACAACCTAGGGGGCGCTCAACCCACCAATCCGTCAGTAGATCTTATCAAGATACTGATGGATAAAATGTCCAGTCTCGAAGCCTCCATTTTTGGTTCAAGCAATACTTTGTCTTATGAGCAAATTTGCAATGAGCCCATCCATCCTTCCGTCCCTATTCGACCATACCCTAACCATTGGGAGCTTCCTAAATTCACTCGCTTTCAGAGTAAGGAAGACCCACAACAACATCTACGGGCATTTAGACATGCCTATTATCTTATTGCCCATGATGATGCGTTGCTTTTACGCACGTTCCCTATGTCCCTTTCTGGCCCTGCCCTTGACTGGTATAGTTCTCTTGCCAGACACTCTATCTTTTCATTCATTCAACTCACCCAACTATTTCTTGACCATTTCTCAATCAACATCACCAAACAAGTCTCAATCACAGACCTTTACTCCATCAGGCAATTTGACGATGAATCTGTAGTCGACTTCGTCGCTCGTTGGAGAGGTCTGATCAACCAGCTCTCCTTCTCTTTACCTCAAACTGAGCTCATCGAGCTCTTCTCTCGAGCATGTGCCAGACACATCTCTTCTACCTTGTGGATTCAGACATTCCGCACTTTTGACGAAGCTTTCATCATGGCTCGAAAGGTTGAACTCTGTGCCCTTGAAGAAGATAAGGTCAAATTGCGTAATACCAACGCAAAATCTACCAATGGCCATTCTTCTACCAGACCTTCTTCTTCTACCAATTCCAAATCTAAAGGAGTGGCCAATACTGTGGTCATTGGATCACCATCATCGACGTCAACTAATTACTCTCAACCTTCGACATCTCCAAGTATCACCAAACAATTCCAACAACGATACATTCAGCATTCTTACACTCCACTTGGAGAACCATACGCTTCCGTTTTGGAAAAACTTCTCAAGCAGGGGGTCCTCAATCTCCCTCTAATCCGGCCACCTCAATTTGACCCTTCAAAAGTTATTCCTACGTGGTATAGGGAGGCCGACTTCTGTCCCTTTCATCGCGTCCAAGGCCATGACATCGACAACTGCCGAACCTTCAAAAACATCGTCCAGGACATGATCGATAAGGGGGATCTTGTTTTAGATAACCCGAATGCCCCACCTAACCAACATATCGACATTTTCAAGCAACCATTTCCAAACCATCCACCTACTCAAAACAACATCCAGACTTTGACCAATGACCCTTAGGACCATGACATTCACACGATTAGCACTATCTTGCCCCTTGTCCTTGACCAACCTCTTCCATTAAAGGATGAATAACCTTCTTCTCCTACTAGTCCTCCATCTACCTCTCTTGTATTGGAAGATGCTTTGACCACATCAACGCCATTAAGCCCACCCCCATCCGAAGACCCTACCTTGCCTACTCCTCAACTACAAGTAGAAGGCACGATCATCCATGCCCTCTGCCCACTTGAGGAGCCGCCCTCTCTTATTTCTTCTCCACCAAGAGAAGAACCAGTCTCTCCACCCATTTCAACCGAGGAAGACCCAGTCACAATTTCCTCCTGGCCTTTGCCTGAGATTGCTATATCTCACGCACCTCCATCCACATCTAAACCCAAACTTACATCTAACCTCGCCTCACACAATAGTAGCCCTCGACCCAAACACACGAAAGCCACTAGACCACATCGAAGGATTCCTCCCCCACCTTCGTCATTACCTTCAATCTTGGGCCCGCATCCGTCCATTTTAATAGGAGTGCTTCCCACTCCCATCCTTCACAGAGGCAATTTGCCTCCATTACTCTCTCAACCCATCAGACATACATCTCATCCAAACCCTCGACCTATGCCTCTTTCGCCTCCCAAACCAACGTCATCAACTCCCACTGCAATAAAACATCCAAAACCGTTACCAGGTTCATATGCCTCACTCTTACGGCACTTGTTGCAGTCGTCTCGCCTCAATATCCCACCTCTTAGACCATATCACTCTCTCGGACCAAAACCACCATGGTTCGATGACACTCGCATTTGTGCGTATCATCGCACGCCTGGGCACGACACGGAACATTGTCATGCCCTCAAGGTCGTCGTTCACCAATGTTTGGAGAATGACACCTCTCTTCTCGACCACGTTATCAACAAACCCTCAACACCACTCTGCTCATCAACTCTCGGATCAAGGCCATCTTGGTTCGACAACTCTACGTTTTGTCATTATCACCACACTCTGGGACATGAAACTAAGCATTGTTGTGCTCTCAAAGCTGTCACTCATCACCACCAGAAAAAGGACACCCTTCTCACCAAGGATCCTCTTGACCACCTCTTCAACAAAACATCAACCCCGACTCATGCCTCTCCAATCTCATCACCTAAATCAGGATCTCCACGCCAGACTGTGGTCCCTTTTCCACCTTTGACCCCCTTATTCGACATTAATACCATCCATCTGACCACTAAACCTCAACCGACCTTAACCAATCTTTCAAACATTCTCCCTACCCACTGGGGGAATTCATCCTTCATCCGAACCTCGACCAACTCTTCAACCCAGTCTCTACCACATATCAATCACTCATCTCGACCAAGTGTCCATCGACCCAACCCCCGACCAATTATTCGACCAGTCTCAACCCAAACTTCAACCAAATATCAATCAACTAGACCTCTCAACCAAACATTCAACCTTTTTCAATCAACCAACGACAATGTCAACCAACTTCACATCCATCAATCAACACCTGATCAATCTGGAAAGGGGCAAATTGGGGCAAGTTTGCTCCTAATTGACTTGGACCTTATCATAACATACAAGCATGACCCAGGGTCTTATTAGACCTTGAACCCCTTTTTGTGTCTTGCATCTTCGACCATTCTTCTGTTAGTCAAGTACTCGTCTTCTTGACATGTTTTACTTGAGCTCGTCCCTTGAGCAATCCTCGTCCTCTTAATCCTCATCCCTTTCAACCCTATTCCCCTTTAACAAGTCCTCTACGCCCCTTTTATGATGCATGGATGCTTTGTCCTAATAAAAGGGGAGTCCTTGAACTTCTACAGCCTTGTCCGTGACTCAAAATCAAAAAAATCAAAATCAAGATGTCAAAACATATCCAAGGTCATAAACTCAATTCAAAAAGACAGACTGATCCCTCGAAGGACAGCTGTACTATCATTGTTGTAGCTAATAGACTGATCCCTCGAAGGACAGCTATTCAAACATTATAAAGCAAAAATATAGACCACTCCCTCGAAGGATGGCTATGACTAATCTTGCTACAAACAACAACTTTTCTTAGAAGCTTCCCGCATCGATCAGCTTCGCAACATGACCACTACATTAAAAGACATCTCTATGTAGGCTTGCCGCATTGATCAGCCTGCACCAAAAAAAAAAAAAAATGGGTCATGGACTTGGCTTGTAGTTGTCTCAGGGTCTCCTATGAAAAGGGGCAAGGTTCTTCCTGCTCTTAAACTGGGTTACCCTATCCTCCTCCTATCACCTGCTCAGGGGACTTCAAGTTCACTTTAATGTCAAAGTGATTGGATTACCGTTCTAACACCATACTGGTCAACGACGTAATGCATGAACGGGGCTTTGGTTCTAATAACCCCTATCTATGCTTCCTTTTTGGTCCTTGTCAATGAAAGAGCAATTTGCCTTTCACCTTTTCTCTACACTTTGGTCACATCAATTGTCGACTCAAACCAAGCTACTTTTCATCCCATCAGACATCGCCTTGTCCTTTTCACATAGTTTCTATGGACACCAATACACATGGAAACTACCAACCAGACCCAATTTATGTTAAGCATAAACCAATACTTGCTGAAGCATAAATAGACTTCCATTCATTTTTAGCATGCATCCATCACGACTATGGAAACTTGCTAGAGATGAAGGCCTCTCGACCCCTATGACATCTATAGCATCATCTTACCCTCATCATTTCGACACATGACCAAACTCATCATCGACCATTTTGACCCTCGCAGCCCGAACTACATTGGTATGAGGCCCTATGACCAGGGCTATATAGGCAGCACTCAGATACCACATCCTCTGAGGTTAGCTCGACCACCCCCGTTTGTTCATCTTTTTGATGGACAAACCTTCTCTTCTGCGACCTTGACTTTGACCACGACCAACTCCATTTTCTTTGACCAAGACCAGTCATTTTATTTGACCATTCCTCCCTTTTAGGGAGAACTACATTGGCCTGAGGCCCTATCACAAGGGCTATGTAGGCAGCACTCAGATCACATGACATTTTCTGAGGTTAGGTTGGCCACATCCTTTCGTCCATCCATCCCCTTGACCAATGACCATTGGAGATCATGCGTATCTCTTTCGACCTTCGACTACTTCCAAGCCAATGTTGCCTTGGTTGTTTTTGCATGTGTGCTACCTCACGACTGGTTAGCAGAATTGTGGGCAGAATTTTTTTTGACCCTTCGCAAGTATAGGATCGCAAGCCGGTTGATCTGCACTACTTGTGACTTTTTCGTGTCTCTGGGAGCACTTCCTGAGCCTGGGATACCTAGAACACGATGACCATTTGGAGCTTCAGCTTAGATTGAGTGACCCGATCAGCAGACAACTAAATGCTGGGGCTCGGTTACTTCAATTTTGGCACTCCTTGACCCTCGACATGCGATAATTTGACCTACCTATCCCGTGACGTGGTATACATGCAATCACAACTTTTGCAGTGTTTTCACTCACTTCTCTCTTTCTCATCCACCTTTTGTCAAATCAGCACCCGACATCAGGTTCCCTTCCCTCGACTCCCGCTTTGAGGGGGAATACCTCATCCTTACTTCAGGGAAATCCACATCATCCTTCACCTGGGGAAACCACCTCCTATTTTTGTCTTGCAGTTCGTCTCGAACAACCAATAAGACAAAAAGGGGCAAATGTAGACATCGCAAACGTGTCTGCACCTTGGTTCTCTCCCTTGTTCGCCTCAAACCCCTATCCTAGCCCTTGGCCTTAGTCCCCTCCATTCATTTGATTAAAATAACTTAAATATTTTAATTAAGTGGCCCCCTTTCCACCTCACCCTTGCCACCTTGGATCCTCCCTTGAATCCCTCCACCTTCCCCCTAGCATTTATTATGTCAAATCTCCTCATTATCTTCCCCCCACGCCCATTTAAGCATCCTCGTGACCGTTCTTCCCATAACCCCTCGCCCGGCGGCGTGAAAGAATGCGCAGAGGCTATTTTTAGCCTCTGTCCCCATTCTACCACTGCCGACGTCGGCGACCCTTCGGCCGACGTTGGTGAAACTGCCAGCGTCGGCAGCCTTCATTACCCCTTTCTGCATCCGTTGCAGCCCCTGGACCCTGGAGCTCGTAAACTAATTTCTCTTGGTGTTTTGGCATCCATTTCTTCTCCTCTTCGCTCTCTGACTCTCTCCCTCAGGTACACAACAAGCTTCTGCAAGTGAACAAGAGGAATTCTTCATCAGCAACAGGTCTTCAACAAGTGGCAACAACAACAACAAAAACCAGCAAGCACAGGTATGTTGTACTCTATTTGTTTTCCTTATGCTTTCTAGTCATTTCTAAACTAGATTTAGCGCTTCTTTCCCTCAGTTCTGACTGTCACCCAGACCCAGATTCCTATCTCCTTGATTGGCTTCCTCTATCTCTCTGTCCCTCTCTGTCCATTTGACTCTCCTGTATCTCTGCGCAGACCCCCTGACTGCCTCAAATCAGACTCAGAGCCGTCCACAGACCATCCTTAAACAGACCGCAGACCAACCCCGGACCATCCACAGACCAAGCCCTGACCAGAAACCTGACCAGACCCATCTAGAGGCCATTACCCCGACCGACGACGGCAACATAGCCGACATCGGCAGACCCGACAACCGACGCCGGTAGATACCACCGACGCCGGCGACTGCAACCAGGCCGACAGCTTCTTCCAGGTAAGCCTTTGCTATCTTTTCTCTTTCAGTTTGCTATCATTTCAGTCTATTTTAGCATTCTATCATTTATCAGTCATTTATCTTTTATTAAAATAGTGGGTTGACCTCCCTTAAGGAAGTTCTCATACTTCTGGGAACAAGCTTTCGCTTGGCAACCCACCGCCTATCCATCTAACATTTTCTTGTCCAAGTTCCTTTTCTTTGCAGGTGTCATTCCTCCACAGCCAAAGAGGGGTGCTCACAAACGTCTGGATTATGGTGCGCAGACTTTAGTCCAGGTACTTCACATGCCTTGTCCATTATTCTTTAGTTTCTTCTCTCTCTTTATAATCTGAAAAAGCGAATTAGCGATAGAAACACTATTGACTAGGTCATTACCTTCATATCCCCTAATCTCTAGGATTTGTATCTCCTTATCCAAAAGCTTTATAGTGTTAAAGATGAGACAATATAGGTAATAGGGGTGATTGACCAAAGTTAAGAGATAGTAAAGGTCAATGAAATTTTGAGATAAAACAAGGCAATTACCAAGTGTAAGGCATTCCTCAATGCCTTAGAAAAGGTGGTCTAGGATAGAAGGGATCACATCAAATAACTAGTACAATTGGGAATCCCCTCTCTATTCTTAGTGAAAAACACCATCCTCCTAGAAGACAAGATCAAAGCACTGTTGGAATAGAATAAAAATTAACATGCCATGTTCATAGCTCTTGGTCAATCACCAAGTGTCTCTGAGGTGGAGAAAATATTGTAACCACTCACCTAATTGGAGTTCCAAATGTTGATGGTAGTTCAAGGTGTTGGTAATATCTCCTTTAAGGAGATCATCAATCAAGATAGAGCCTTTGAGGCTCTCAAGAATAAATCCTAGCCCAAGGAGGAAGAGTGGGCACCTTTGAAGGTGACCCTTCAAAACTTATAAGCTTTAGGCCTTCCTCATTTTTTGAAAATTTTGCCATGACTAGTCTATGAAACTAGGATTTTTGGGTTCTCTCATCCATAAATGGGTCCCCTATGATTCACTAGGAAATTTGGATCAAAATCCACTTTTTATTATTTTGGAGCAGTCAATTTTTGGCCTTAGACTTACTTGGAAAATTTTAATAGTTCTCTTGGCCTCCTTATTTGTGGATTCCTTTTTTCATATTTTGCCTAAATATTGGCCCTTTCACTTTTGCCATGTGGTATCCCAATGCTCATCCACCAAAAAAGGTTTTCAGCTTGCCCAAGAGGAGCACCAACACTCCACAAGGCAGATAAATGCTCTTTCAGACTATTTTTCTTTTATCATGAATTGAAGTAATGTTATTGGTTGGTGGAGTTGGAAGGGGGACCCACCATTTTAATTGTAAAGATGCATGTAAAATTCTCTACATTGCATCACAATGCTTACTAAAAGGATATTATTTTTGTTAGGACTCAAAGTAGTGCCATGGATGATGGATATGGGCAAGGCCCACTATATGGTAAAAATGAGAAGCAAGTAGAGCACTCCACATGGTGTCATAGTGCTTGGCTAAGGTAGAGATTTTTTTATTAGAATTAGGATTTGTGTTATTGGTCAAAATGAGTTGGTCCCTATATCCAATGGAATAATAGAGGTAGTTCTAAAGATGAAACCATGGTGACATGATGCTTTCCTAAGTATCATGGCCATCATAAGGCATTGAATTTATACCATATCCAAGATCTAAGGATCAGATACACTCATGAGCCAGAGTCCTTCATTTAGTTATAATGACATCATCATAGGCACAAGCATCAATATTAAGTGCCACTCCCATAAAAAACCACTATTCCTATATAAACGAGACTCTTTTCCTTTGTAGGGGTTGGTTATCGATTACTTATAATTTTTACTATCTTTAAGAGAAACCATTTGTAATAGTTTTAGAATAGAAGTAGAAATATCTAACATTTTTTTATTTCATGACCTTAGTAGGTGCCCCTCATGTGTTAGATTGAATACTATATACTATGCCTTCACATATTTTTTGTTTTATTCTTCACCTAACAATGAAGAGGATGTGGTGTTCTATGTCAAACTAAATGAAGATTTATTGCTATCTATTATTTCCATTCTAACCTTTTGTAGTATTGATTCTTGTTTGCATTATAAACTTTAATTCATGCTTTCATGCTCCTTTAATAGTCTATATTGTTTGAGGATTCAAGATATTTTATGAAATTGTAGGTTAATGATTTAAATATCTCAGTGCATCACCTTAGTTAGTCTACTTTAGTATTGTTCACATTTCTTTCTTACCCCTTTTCATCCCCCAAATCAAATCAAAGATCTAGCTTCTAAAATCCTAGAAGTTGCTTTATAGACCATAATTTGGTCCCACACCTATAAATCTTCCCATAGAAGTTTGTTTAACCTAGAATGAGAATTTTAGGCATCAAAAATACCTCTCTTCAAATTTATTTTATTGATTCTAAATATAAGTTGTTATTATTCTCATTTTAGTTCCTATTTTACTATAAGAATTTCTATTTTCACATGTTAAGAATCAATTGCATTTGAATCTTCCCAATTCTAAATTATGGCCCATCTTGATAAATCATGGCTCATTCTAACAATTTCAACATTAAACTATAAATCTTGATTCACTTGTCATTTCATCCTTAATCTTTTCATTATATAACCCTAATCTTGCCACCACATTATATCATAACCTTATTCGCATTGTCAATATCTATAACCAATTCATTACTATTTGACCATCAACCCCAAATCAATAAATTAATTAATCATATTTAATAAAGAAGCTTATCTAATTTCACCAAAATTAAATATCAATCAATGAACTACTTAATCATATTATTTGTTGATTAATGATAATAAGAAAATGGATGGAAGATATAAAATCCAAAATATAAAAAACCAATAAAAATAAATATTAATCAAATAAACCCAATAAAAAAATCAAGTCACAACATCAAAAATTCCCAAATGGAAGAACCAAGTGTAAATCAAGCCCACTCTTCATAAAAATAAATACTTAAATTCTTAACCTCCCTCATTCAATACCCAACACCCCTCATTGAATGAGTATTTTGACTCAATCTTAACCCTCTATCTCAAATCAAATGCAACCATTTATTTCCTCTCTTAAAAAACTATAAATTTATCCTTGACCCTGTTGGCCAATTTTGGACCACATACAAAAACTCACCTAGATGGATCAATTTATAGAAGTCTTGGTATGGAATAGGTTTTCTCAAAATCTTAAACGGTTTCTTCAAAGCTTTAATAGATAAAAAGATAACATGAACAAGTCTAAAGGACCAAATCATCATGGTGTGATCTAGGAATTTGACTCAAAAGAGGATGGTTAGTATGGTGTTAGTTCCAAAATGAAAACAAAATGAAATAAACACACTAATAGCATAACATCTCTAGGCCTAGACACTAGGGAGAACTTAGTTAACAAAATAAAATGATAATCACAATTAAAAATTAAGGGACCAAATACAATATTTCCTTCACCTTCCTTGGATGTTTTAAATGCCTTTGTAGTAGTGGCTTACTTGGCTTGTGCTCATGAAGTCCTTAGCAATGGAAACTTGGCTACCTCCATCTCTCCTTGGCACCTTTGGCTTGTGGCTTGGCTTGGCTTATAATCAATTTGGCATGGTAAAACTAGTTTTATGAAGCTTTTAGAACCAATCTTGAATTATAACTTTGCACAAATTAAGCTTAGAATTGATGTTGTGAGGCCTCTTATTTATAGATTTTTGGATTTGATTAGAATCAACCTCAATCATCCATCTCATGATTGAGATGTGTGGTTGAGGATTAATTCAATTTTTGGAATTAAGTTTGTAATTATCTTCATCATGACATTGGAATAAGGGGAAATTAAGAGGTATAGAGGGCATCATGGAAGGCATTGATGAGGCATAGAGGGCATGAATCTTGATATTTGTGGCATTTATGACCTAGGGATATCTTCCCAAGAAATGAGGTCACTTGATGATGTAGATATTTAATATTCATTTCCAAAATAAAGTATTTAACAAGTTTCCATGGAATTCTTGATTAGGCCTTGATTTGGGTTAATTATCTCTGAAATATGATTAAGCACTTTATGCATAAATTACTCAAATTGATCAGAATGCCTTGTCATTGGTCCTAAATTTGACTAGATTAGAATTATAAGTCATTGTCAAATGTGTTGGAACTGTTATCCCATTTAGGATGCTACTAACAATAAATAACCAAGGCACACATCTTGTGTAGAAGATTTTATAGGAAAGATAAGTCTAGAACACATGGGTAAAAAATTGGCATTTTGACTCAAAATGAACTGATCAAATTTAGCTGGCCCATAAATTACATTTCCCCATTTAGTGATACCCTAGCTAAAATTTGCACTTAAATATGTCAGTTTCACATCATTTAACATGTTTTAGTGTTTTTAGGCCAAACTGTGCATTTTGGGTGGAAATTGGCCAAAAACTTGATTGAAGGTTATCGATGGCCAATTTTAGGTGTCTACAATTTGCCCCTATTTGGGAAGGGATTGAAAGCTATAATCACAATAATATATTTTCAAATAATGAAAATATCTTGTATACCTATAACTGCAATGATGATAAAATAACTATATGATGCCTCCTCAAGGGAATAGTTGGCATAAGCAGGTCGACAAATGGTCCCTTAAAAAGAAAGAAGTGAAATGAGGGGATGAAAGAAAGGAAAGATGATGGGGTGAAAAACATAATAAGATTGAAAAAGTAGTCTAAATCATCGATAATCCAAGTGGGATGGTGTATAATGGTTTTCTCAAAGGTGGTTATAAGTATTGTATCCCGATAGTGGCAACATGGTATGATAACACAATGATTTTCCCAAAGGCAGTTATAATCATTGAGAAGATGGAGCTACCCTAGTTAGGATAGACAAATAAGATAACAACATGCCCCTGTATAGGCAAAAAAAGTAAAGTGGTGACAACACAATGATTTACCCAAAGGTGGTTATAATCATTGATAAATATAGGTGGGACAGTGTATAATGATTTACCCATAGGTGGTTATAATCATTGGATCCTGATTATGGAGAACATGATAAACTTGGTTGAGGATGATGATAAATTGAAATATAGGGTAATGATGAATTGGAACAACCTACTAGTAGGGAGATGCTCATCCGAACTCATAAAGGTTGAAATTCTTTTATGGGTTAATTACTCTATTTGGGATATGATTGGAAGTAGAATTAGGATGTCAATGACGAAGAGATGCTACCATTGTTGAATAGACTTCTTGAAGCTAAGGTTTGTTGTAGCATGTGATGGTGGGATTTATGATAGAATACCATAAAGAATTGGCCAAATTATGCATAAGGACTGACCCCCATAATCTAATAGTTAATAGAAAATAATACACCAATGATAAAAACCATGATGACAAGTAAACATATGAATATGGATGGATTTGAGTATAAGTGTGGGAAAGGAATCACCTAATGAACACACATAAATTGAATCAAGGTAATAGTGCTGAAAGTAAATAGGTAGACAAACAAACAAAATAAGCAAGAATAAACAAAAAAATAATGCAATAGAAACCCTATGAACATTACCCCTATAAAATAGGAAACAACTTAACAAATGAACAAAAATGGGGGAATAGAAGAAAAATAAGGGGGTGGTCAAGCTATATCCATATGCATGAGGCAAGTGGACACTACCTACATAGTTCCATGGATGTAGTATCTAATAAAAAACTTTAGGCTAAATTTAGTTCTCTTAGGGAATGTGAAGAATGTGACAACTGAGGAAAAAAATAGAATGGATGTGATAGAAGAATAGAAATGGTATTTAAAAATGGTAAGTGAATGAGAGAAAAAGGATAAGAAGGATAGGGAAACTAAATGATAAGTGATTTGCTTGTAACTTAGTAAGGGTTCCTAGAATCCTTAAGGCAAAGAAGTGGTCAATGTTTTTGTTCTTTTCTAACAATTTTTTAAATTTTTTGGAAGTTTTTTGAAGGTATCTCAACTCAATCAATAATGACAAGACACCAAATGGTTCAAACTCATAAAATAGGGAGATAATTCATACTTAGGTTGCTCACAAACTAGAGAGAGCATATGGAAAGGGTGACTGAGGTGACCTTAACATGAATTGAGCATGACCTACATAGTCCCAAAATGATTGTAAGTCATAGTAATTCCATCCACACAAAAGGTAGGAAAAACCAACTAGGTCCAAACAAGTTCTCAAATCTAGTAAATGGCTATTCAAATGAAAATAGTGATGGCAAGGTGATGCAGTAATGCATGGTAAACAAGTGTTACCCTTAGTTTGCCCATAGGCAGTTAAAGCTAGGAGATAATGACATAAGTCAATGATGCTAATTTTCCCATAAGAAGTTATAATTAGTAGCAAGACTAGTGAAACACTGATTTGCCTATAAGAAGTTATAATCAAGCTCACATAAACAAATGTGGATATAAGATGAAAGATATTTTTCCAAATTAACTATCACACTAATTTCATAAACTATCATTTAAACATGAATTTGATAAGAGTTGAAACTTGATTGAAATCTCCTCACAAAAAGTATAGGAAGAACCAGAGTAACCAAGATCAAAATAGGATTGGGTAGGATGACTAAAAATAGGATTTGGTCTAGATAGGAATGGAATGATAAGATGGATAAAATGGTAAGAGGGTTTATCCCCAAGTGATGGGGTGAATAGAAGGATATGCAACAATGGAAAAAGGATAAGTAACAATAGCAATGGAATGACAATGTGAAATGATATGGTACATGTTTTTAGCCTGGGTGTGGTAAATGGCATATGATTCTATTTTTCTTTTTGAGATAGATATGCATGTCCTAATAAAAAAATGATACAAACATAATACTCGATCATGTTTATTGCTAGCCCATACCTCATTTGAATAGTTACTCTATCAAGAATGGCCTATAGATTTGGTTGTTGATAATGTTTTTGTGATCTTCATTAGTCATTGATTTTGATTCCTTCAAACATCAAGATAAGGTATCTTTGTAACCTCTACAAAATAAAGTGTGTACATGGATGGTAAACATGGAAAAATAATGGATGGTAGGTTTGATTTTTAAATGGAATGGTAGATGATAATGGAATGTGGAATGGTTGGAAAACACATGAAGATCAAGACATTTAGTCACATGTAATATTGCTAATGCTGGATTCAACATAACTTTGGTTGTGGCAGGGCCTAAAACTTGTTCTCTTGATAAGACCACCAAATTTTGTTATTGTTTTATATTGAGAGTAGCTTCCATTTGATTAGGCTATATATTGAAATCTATTTTGATTTTATCTTCATCAAGTAGTTAGAAACTTTTATGCTCAGCTATTGGTGCCTTAATGAGTTTTTCACCAATGAAGTTGTCTTGATTGGCCTGTAGTGCTTTTGAAAAGGTTTCACTAATAAACATTGGATTTTGACTTTGATTTTCTTCTAGCACTTTTGAAAAAGTTTCACTAGAAAATGTTGAGTTCTGACTTTAATTATCCCCTAGTGCTTTTGAAAAGGTTTCACTAGGAGAGTGTTATTATGCTATATGAATGTTGTCTTGGCCTCCTTGCTCTTATTTAATTGCTATGTTTCCATGGATGTAGTTCAACAAAGTGTGATTCTATCGATCCCAATAAAAACTTTTGAGAGATGGAATGCTAATGATATGGATATTTTGGTTGATGGTAATGGCCTGTGGAATGGTAATGGAATGGGGAGAGGCTACATAATCCTACTAGAAGATACTAGGATAACTTATGTCAAAGCTGAAGTACTCATCCTCAAAAATTGTATAAGGATCACAACTATATTCAAATTGATTTGCAAGGTATGTGTAACCAATGTTGTAACAACCATGAACATATTCTTCATTTGAATTTGATTATAACTCAATGGACTCTAAATTAGATGTTGAGACTAATGTTGATTCAGATTTAGATTTTGATGCTAAATTTAATGTCAGTCTAAGACTAAATATTGACTCTAACTCTGATTCTTCATATGATGGGTACTCTCTTATAATGATGTCTTGTTGAATATTTGGTTTTGGATAAATAAAAACTTGTAATGACATGATGGGCTCCATAAAGACTAGTTTGTCAAAGTGAGACTCCTCTAGGATGGGAAAAAGGTCAAGCGACAACTCCTCAAAGGCTAGCTTATAAATAGGAGGCTCTTGAAAAATAAGCACATGGTCGAGGTAATGATTTTCCCAAAGGTGGTTATAATCATTAAGAAGTGTCTCATCAAAGACTAGCTTATCAGAGTGAGACTCCTCGATAACTAGTATAAGATCAATAGGCAATATATCAGAGGCTGACTTATCACAAATGGTTGATTCAATACAAACATCTCAGATTGGTTGATTCTCTTGGCCTTGGTTTCCAATGAGTTATAAAATATGAGTTTTGAACACATCTTGGTCTTTGAATGATTCAATCCATTGAGGTTTGGATGGGATTGGTATTAAATGAGGAATGACATGCAGTTGGATAATGATAGGGCCTTGGAGAGTATGATTACTCGCATGAGCCAAAGGAAAAAATATTGAGATGGTAACGATAGAGAATTATGGGGATTTATTACCCACATAAGCCAAAGGACTAGGTCTTGGAATGATGAAGGGGCATTGTGGAGCTTGATTTCTCACACAAGCTAAAGGACTAGGTTTAGGAATGGTAATGGTATTCCTTAGATATTATGGAGCTTAACAATCCATATAATCTAAAGGAGGGTTAGGGTAGCTGATGATCAAATATCAAAAGGACATCATGAAAAATGATTTATTACATAAGCCAAAGCATCCAAGTCTTCCTCATAAACCATATCATCCCAGTCATGAGTTGATTCATAAGCTGATTCTTGACTTATTCCATGTACTGATTATTGTAAAGAAGGTATGGATCTACATACCAAAAAACATTATTTATATTTGGGTCTTCAAAAGTCCTCTTCAAAAGCCTCTTCATACTAATCAAGGTCTTGAGTTAGATCATAAATTTCTTTATGACTTTGTTCCCATGAATGATTAATATGAGGCAGATAGAAATCTATCTCACAAACCATATTAGCATTATTGGGGTCTTGACAAAAGCTATAAAAGTCATTTTTTACAACCATTCTATCGTAAGTTGGATTGTAAGTGACTCCACCATAAGTTTAGTGAGGCATATCTATGTAAATGATGAAAGCTTTGAAAACAAAAAGACTTAGAGTTCTACAAAATCTGAAAAACTATGTCCAAAGGATAAATGGTTCAAACTTGGTCTAACTTGGTCAAAAGGTGGAACTCTATCTCCAAAATGATTTGTGCTAAGACTTGGCATAAAATAACCTAATGTCAAATTTCACACGCACAAAAGGTCAAGCATTTGAATAAAAATTGGCATGTCAAAGGTCTAGGTCAAAGTGTTCCAAACAAGGTCTAAAATAGGAAAGGGAAAAGTTGAGTTATTAGGTATTTTGTCCAAACACAGATTCAAAAGCCAAGCTCAAACAAATAGGCATGTGCTTGGACTTTTGGCCAAACAATGTCAAAATATAGACTTGAAACAAAGGTTGATGTGATTTGATTTAATCTAACAAGTTTGAAAATAACTTTGACATAGACCCAACACATGAAATCAAACACAAACATGATGAGTTGGCATAAGGCATAACATAAAAGGATCTTTGAGAAAGACTGTGTTTTCCTAAATAAAGTCACAAACAATGATAAGGATAGGCATTAAACAAACAAACTATCAATAGTTTTCAAATTTGGGTAATCGATTAACTAAATTTATACAACCCAAAAGAGAAAGATCTATGTATCAACCCCACAAATTAAAGCTTAAACAAAAGTCAATCAATGTTTGAAACTTGACAAGGCTAATTGAAAGCTCAATGACAAAAACTAGGTTTTGACCAAATAAGCTAGACAAGATTGGACAACATGATGGCACAATACAAAGGTCTAAATGGTATACATGACATGGTTTGAAACAAGGATTTTTGGTGCAAGGTAAACTAGTCTTGAAACATATTGAGCAGCCTAATGGTGTAAACATGATTGAATGATGTGGTCAATACTATGTTTCAAAGACTCAAAGGAAAAATGGTTTGACATTGTTTGGGCAACATAACACTACCCTCTACAACTCAAATGACACACACACACAAACAAGTTTTAGCAAAATTTCAAGCTGCAAGTGTGGTGTAAAATAGTTGACATAATGCCTCTTTAGACAAAAGAGTGACATATAGACAAATTGGTTTTGACATGGCTTATACACAAAAAAATAAGTTTTAGTTTCAAAAACATACCAAATGAGAAAATGATCAAAATTCACTAAGTATAATCATCCAATATCCTAACAAGGGTATGGCAAAATGGGGTTTACTAAACTAACAAGGTTTTGATAATTCTAGGTGAACCAATTGAATAATGAATTTCATGCCAAACAATGAAAAATGCAAGCACAAAAATTGGGTGACTGTGGTATTGGCTAGTTGTAAAAAGGTCTAGTCCTTTTTCCAACCACTACATCATATTGTTCACTTAGTGTAGTGTAATTTCCAAATACAGATAAGTCCCATGTGCAACCCCAAAGGATCCAAATTAAGTCAATGTTGGGAGATGAAACCCTAGGTCAAAACTTCCATAAAGAACTCATGGGAGGTAATGAAGTCCCCCTCACAAGCCAAGATGCATAAATAAATAAAGCATGAAAATAGAAAGAATTTAGGGTCATTTTCAAGTTCACCCAAAATTTGATGAGTTTTTGGGGAGTACTTTAGATGACTTTATTTCTAAGCCTTGGAATAGGCTATTTGCAATAGGAATGGCACTTTTGATTCCAAGGGTTCCCTATAGGGGACAAATGGAAGAACATACATGCAACATTCCTTGTTTTTACAGAAAAAAATCTAATCAACTATTAAAAAACAAGAATTGATAAGTGTGTCCAATTTTAAACCCAAACAAAATGTTTGGTGGTTTTTATTTGACCCCTTGGTCTTAGTTATAAACTTTGAAAACACTCACCAAAAACATCTGAAAATTCTTTGTTAAACACCAAAAAAAGGTTCCAAATCAAATTTTAAGCATGCAAAAGTCATTTAAACATGTTTTGAGAAAAGTTTAAACTTGGTCCTATAGCAAAATTGTTAGCATATCCTTTAGCTTTGAAGCTCTTTTGAGTTTGAAACAACAATCTTTGGAAAATTAACTCTCAGATCTATGTTTTTTTGAAAAACATAGTGACCAATGTCAGTTAATACCATCAACATTAATTATGGTTAATCGAGATCTAACTGATGTCAATTTTGTTGGATGACGTCAGTTAGGTGAGGTAACTAATGTCAGTATTTTTGTCGATGTCTGTTACTATGTAAAAATTATGGCAACCAAAAATGGCAAAATAAAGTTAGAAAATCAATTTGCAAGAGTTTTAAGAGCTCAAATAAATATTTTAAATTTGAAAAAGGATCTCCTTCATGTGTAGGATGCATCTGGTCCTACCGAGTGTGCCATTATGTGATTTAGGAATTTGACTCAAGAGAGGATGGTTAGTATGGTGTTAGTTCCAAAATGAAATAAACACACTAATAACATAACATCTCTAGGCCTAGATAATAACAAGAACTTAGTTAACAAAATAAAATGACAAGCAAAACTAAAAATCAAAGGATCAAATATAAGAGTTTATTCACCTTCCTTGGATGCTTCAAATGCCTTTGTAGTAGTGGCTTGCTCAACTTATGCTCATGAAGTCCTTAGAAATGGAAGCTTAGATACCTCCATCTCTCCTTGGTACCTTTGGCTTGTGGCTTGGCTTAGTCAATTTGGCATGGTAACACTAGTTTCATGAAGCTTTTAGAACAAATATTTCATGATAACTTTGCACAAATTAAGCTTAAAAATGATGTTGTGAGGCCTCCTATTTATATATTTTTATATTTGATTAGAATCAAACTCAACCATCCATCTCAAGATTGAGATGTGTGGTTGAGGATTAATTTAATTTTTGGAATTAAGTTTGTCATTATCCTCATCATGCCATTGGAAGAAGGGGTAATTAAGAGGCATGGATGGCATCATGAAAGGCATTGATGAGGCATGGAGGGCATGAATCATGAAATTTGTGGCATTTATGGCCTAAAAATGTCTTCTCAAGAAATGAGGTCACTTGACGATGTATATATTCAATATTCATTTCCAAAATAAAGTATTCAACAAGTTTCCATGGAATTCTTGATTAGACCTTGATTTGGGTTAATTAACTCTTAAACATGATTAAGCACTTTATGCACAAATTACTCAAATTGATCAGAATGCCTTGTTATTGGTCCTAAATTTGATTAGGTTTGAATTGGAAGTCACTATTAGATGCATTGGAACCATTATCCCATTTAGGATGCTACTAATAAAAATAACCAAGGCATGCATCTTGTGCAGAAGATTTGATAGGAAAGAGCAGTCCATAGCACTGGGTGCAAAATTGGCATTTTGACTCAAAATGAATTGATCAAAGTTAGCTGGCCCATAAATTGCATTGCCCTATTTAGTGATACCCTAGTGAAAATCATAAATTAAATATGTTAGTTTCACATCATTTAGCATGTTTTAGTGTTTTCAAGCCAAATTGTGCATTTTGGGTGGAAATTGGCCAAAAGCCTAATTGAAGGTTATTGGTGGCCAATTTTAGGTGTCTACACATGGAACATCATGTAGAGACAAAAAAATTAGTATGGTTACATTTGATATATGCACTTGAAAAGTCAACCAAGGTTAAAGAGTTTTATGGACATGGTATTTTTCATGCTTTGAACATTCTCTACAAATTTTGTATCTTGGTGATCTTTATATCTTAAGATATAAGCATTCAAAGTTGAAAAAGCAAAATAAAACATGTGTGGGGACATAAATTTTAGGCCTCATGAAATAACCTTTTGGATTTAAAAAATATTTAACAAGTAAGACATGTATTGGGATGTTAATTTTAGGCCTCGTGAAATAACTATTTGTATTTAAAAGTTCCAAAGATCAATGATCAACATTCGATCAGATCAAAGATCTAATGGCAAGTAATAATAAGAAAACATTAGTGGGTCCTAAAGATCCGTGCATGTTCAATCATGCATTCATAGATCAATGGTACATGGACAATTAATAAGTTAAATAGTTCCTGGAATAAGATCAATGATTGGCATTTGATCAAATCAAAGATCCATTGGTGAGCAATAACTTGACAACATCATTAGGTCCCAAATTTCTATAAAAGTACATATGATCATGCATTTAAGATATAATGGTGAGAATCAAGTTAAAAAGTTAGAGGATCTTGAGATCAAATGAAGGGATAATAAGTGGCATGATCATAATGAATCAAAGAATCAATGGTGCACATTTGATCAAGAAGACCAATGATCAATGGCATGCATTCATCGAGCTTACTAGATAAATGGTGTGAGTGAGTCAAAAATTCAAGGATCCTAGATTAATATCAATGGATAAAATTAAAGGTCAAAAGCTAAGGGACTTAAATAGAGAGAAAATGCAACCTAAATTCAAACTAGGGCTAATATTTCAAAGGACACAATTTAAGCTGAGTCAAGACTTTTATTAGAGGATCTAGAGTATGTAGACTCAATTTTCTTATGGTTTCAAATTCATTTCATGAAGGGAGATCCTCATGTGTATTGGATTCTTAGTTCCCACAAGTTTTAGAGGTAGAATAGGTCTATTTAGACCTAATATAGTTCAAGAATGATGCTATACAATTTATAAGCTCTTGATTGACATATTGACTATAGGAAAACCAATAATTGGATTGGTTTTAAATATATAATAAATACCTATGTTCAAGTTTATGTAGGGGTATGTTTGAAGTGTCTCATTTTTTGGCATGGTCATATCTTCAACAAACAGGTACATGTAGTTATTAAAAGTAGATTTAGGCATGGCTCTATCAAGTCCAAGGATATGAGGACTTTATACTCATAATGAAATCAAGTGGTAAATGGCATATTAGATCAAAGAAAATAGATTTTGGGGTTAGAGAACATAGTGGATCATTTAATTATTCTCAAATCCTTCCTTTCTTTGTAAGATCATGATTCATCATCCTTAACAATTTCTTACTTCTAATGCATTTCTCAGCCAATGAGAAGAGCTTGAAGACTATTAGAGTAAATGACGGTTAGTTTATTGATAATGTATCAATCTTGATTAGATTTAAAGATGGTTTATAAATAAAGAAGAATAATATATCAATTAATGATCTCAATTGGTGTGTTCCCTCTCTCTCTTCCCCCTTTCTCTTATATATCTTATTCTTTTCCATTTGTAAACTCTCTCATTTTAAATAAGAAATTCTCTCATTTATAGAATATCAAAGACTCTCATTTGAAAACATTAGATGCTATCAAAATTTGTATGAAAGACCTATTTAAGTAATAAAGACTTTCTTTACCTATCTCTCCCCTTTGAATTTGTGTAGTAAAGCTTGTGAATGATGGGATTGTGAAGAAAAATCTTCCATGCCCACTATAATTCTTTATTGATCATTTATAGGTGTCTTAAATTTAGTCATAGGTCTAAGTTAGTGTTCTTTCTATCATTGATGAAATATCTTAGTGAGTCTTAGAACTCTTCTTTGCCTTTATTTAATGCTTCCTAAAACTAGTTTATGAAACACTTATGCAACTGGCTAGTTTTGTGAGATTATGTGAGTTAGTATTGTCTTATGCTTCCTTAATATTTACTTCATGTCTAAGTAAGTTCTCATTTGAATTTGGTACATCACCTTGTTAAATTTATTAGGATCCCTTTCCCCCTTTCTAACCCTTTTCCTAGTAGTAACATTAGTATAGATGATCTATTAAGAGGAATCTGGCCTTCTCTAGAGGTTCAGCCCTCTCATAGGTTACCCATAGCCTAGGGTTATTCTCATAGTGTATCTCAATTGGAGAAATCTTGAAGAACTTTCTCTATGGGTACAAATTGATGCTATAATAGTTTATGGCATGCCTGGTGGGACACAGTTCAAATAAGATCAATCAAAGTTTGATGTTGGTTTGATCAATTTGTAGTAGTTATAACTTCCATGCAACAAAATCTGGTGACTCAAAAAGAATATTCAATATTATGGTATCAAAGAAGTGACTACATCTCATTCCAAAGGTGATTATAAGGTTAAATTATATAGGTATTATCTTTGAATTCGTTGAATTGCCTTTAAACTCAATAAATATATTAAGATTTACTAATACACACCCTTATAAAGGAAACTTTGTTACTCAATCAATTTTAAGGTCTACCCTTACAAGAAGATATTTTTTAAACCCTTTTATTGCCATGGCAACCCTTAGTGTTTTCCCCTTTGTGGCCTTTAATGGACAAAGTCCTCTGTACCTCCCTCAATATGATCCTATTCTAGTAAAAACTCTTTAAAGTGTCCCTTATTTTACTGGAGACCAATCTACAACCCCTTATGATCACCTCATGGATGTAGCCAATTTTTGAAATATTCATAATGTCAATGATGAAAATGTAGTAATTAGGTTATTAGCCATCTCTTTCAAAGGTAAAGCCATAGATTGGTATAAAAGCCTTGCTACTAATTCCATTCCCACATGAGAACAATTAGGAGATGTATTGTGTAAGATATTTGAAGATAAAAGTGACCATTTGTCACTTTCAGAGAAATTAACCATAATTAAAAGAGCCCCTCATGAAGTTGTGAAAGACTTCAACACAAGGTTCCAAAAATACTTGGGATAGAGTCCTAGTTGTTGTTAGGCCAACTCCTAACTTTGCCTTCCTTTACTATTTGAAGGCCCTAAATAGTGACATTGCAGTAATGATCTAGTCCATGGGAGGAAATACATTGACAAATACATATGAGGTGGAAATCAGAGTAAAACATTATCTGGTGCAGGATGACAAGCTTATACCTAGACCACCAATGCCTTTGTTCTTTGAGATCATACCACCTCCTATTTTATTCCTCCCTTGCTGTCATTCCTCCTATGCTGACAATTACTGTTATACCCTCACCTAAGTAAGAGAGGGCTTCCACTAGTCAATCTAGTGATTTCCAAGAATAAAAAAACTTTCAAGATCTTAAGAGCATGTTCCAATCTTTGGGAAATGAAATAGTGAATGTTAATATGTAGCAAAATTTAAATAGGCCTCATCAAGCCTCATATCAACCTCATCGATAAGCTTATCAAGTAAATAGACCACCTTACAAAGGAAGCTTCCAAGGCCAAGGCTAAGGTCAAAACCAAGGATAAGGGTAGCCTAACTATGTTAGGAAAGATAGTTGTAATCTAAATATTGAAAGAACTTCCAATGGTTTGGTCCCTATACAAAATATCGTTGCTCAAGAAGCTAAGGGTAATATTCCTTGGAATTAGTCTTTTGGACAATCCATTTTTCCAACTATTGATTTCACTCAAGCTTTCAATGATGAATATAAGTAGGCTACTAATTATGGGTACAATTAAGCATTATAGCTCAAAACACAGAGGTACCCATGATGACAAAGCCAAAAGAGCCTCAATAAGGTCAAATCCTTGGTCAAAGACCAAGCCAATTGGGTGTTACAATGGTGAATTATGAGAAAGAAGAGTTTTATGCATTCAATCAACATGCTAGTTATAGCCATGCATAAATTCCAGTGTCAACAAATACAAGGTTTAAAAGAAGGAACATGGATGGTAACTAGGAAGCAATCAAGGAGCCTCCTACCATTAATCCTTAAAAATCAAAGCCAAATAGACTTTATACTATTCCAAAGGTTCCAATATATCTAAGGAATCAAAATTAGGGGAATGTCTTTATGCCTCAAAACTCACAAACTCAAGGTGTAGTTGTGGTTCCCAAAGCATAACCAAAAGTTGATGTTTCACCCATCAACATTGTAGAACAAATGAAAAGGTCTAATGTGAGTGTGCCAATGTGGGATATGCTCTCCATGTCTGGTTAGGTAGACATATTCCAAGAAGGGCTGTCAAGAATCAATGTTCCTAAGAAAAAACCAAGAAAATAAAATGTGGTTCTCACCAGTGCATCCAAAGGACTTAGTGAAGGGAAATCAAGTAAGATGGTCAAACCTCCTCCATTCTAAATTTTAGTAATCATTAGTGACTCTTTAGTACATAATTGCTTAATATATAGTAGGGTACCACCTCAATAATTCAAAAGTACATAGTTGATTAGCTTGTTTTAAAATATGAGCCTCAATCTCAAGGAGTTCTACAACTTGATGGTTCTTCCACCAAGACATTTGGTATCATTAGAGACCTCAACTTGACCCTGAATGATTGTCCTAGTGTCACTATGGTTTAATATGTATTGATCCTAGATGTGGCTCCTTGTTTTGCATTATACCTATCCATAAAATTCACAACAAAGATTATAGGTTACTTAGCATTAGATTGGTCATACATGTCATTTAAAATAAGATATGGAACCAAGGTATCTATTAAGGCTAAGCCCATTCCATAGTTATACATAGAGCCTTATGGGATAGATAACATAAATCTCAATTATACCATTCTTGATGAGGATGAACATATGGTTGGTCAAGAATTAAGCACTCACCCTAAGGAGACACCAGACACATTATTAGATGAACTATAGAATGATAACCATCTAGTTGATCCCTTGGAAGGAGTTGAAGAGAGGGACATCAGTGTATACTACTTATAGGAATAAAATTAGTCCATGCCATCCCTCATTGGACCTAAATAAGATCTTAGTGGCTTATGGAAATTTGTCTTTGATGGTTCAAAGATAAAATAGGGATTGGGTGTAATGCTAATATCCCCCTCTAATGACAAGTATTTCTCTTCTTGCACATTCCAATTCAGTTGCTCTTGTAATGTAATAGAGTATGAGGGCCTTATCCATGGCCATCAATGGGATAATAAGAGAGGAATATAATAATTAAAAGTTTATGGGGATAGTGAGCTAATAGTGCATCAAGTTAGAGGCTAGAATATCACCAAGAACCCTTTGATGAACTCCTATAAATATAGGGTGTGGGACCTAATTGAGGACTTTAAGGCTTTCAAAATCCAAGTAGTGTTAAGGAACTAAAATGGACATGATGATAGGTTGGTAGATTTAAGTGCTCAATTTGATATCCCAAATGAGTTAAAAAAGACCAAGGTGTAGCAACATGTCAAAGTGGTGATAATACCATTAGTGACAGACAATGAAGCTCATTGGTAGGTCTTTGATAATGGTAAGCAAATTGCCTAATTTGTGTAGTAGGAAGTAGAGTTCTCCTTCATAAATAAGGAAAAGTTTCAACATAAATATGAGGAGAAAATTATTAAGTTTAGATCTAATAAGCTTCCTAAAGGGCTTGTCACCCTTGAAGGTCTCTTCTATAAGTGAGATCATATGAGAAAAGACAAGGTAATGATGTCAACAAGTGAAGAGAACTATGAAATAGTCCTTATATTCAAAGATAAGATCCTCAATATTGGGAAGGTAAGCACTAAAGATAAGAGGCATGATATTATAGAACTTTGTAAAAAATATGTAGACATATTTTCTTGGGAATATAGTGACCTAAGAGGCTTTGATCCCAAGCTGGCCCAACACACTATAGAACTAGAAGCTAATGCCAAGCTTATCAGGCAAAAGTAGAGGCCCATAAATCCCAAAATTGAAGAGTTCATGTGGAAAGAATTGACCAAATTAATTGAATCCAAGATCATATTTCCCATTAATCACTCCTCATGGGTCTGATTTCCCCACTCTTCTTCCTAACAATTGACCAAATTAATTGAATCCAAGATCATCTTTCTCATTAAACACTCCTCATGGGTAGCCAATTTGGTACTTGTTAGGAAGAAGAGTGGGGAAATCAGATTTTGTGTTGACTTTAGGGATATTAATAGGGTATATTTGAAAGATCACTACCCCTTGCCATCCATGGAGAAACTACTTTAGATAGTTTTTGGTTCAGAACATTTTTCCCTTTTGGATGGGTATTCAAGTTACAACCAAGTGATGTTAAGAGAAGAAGATCTATATAAGACTATCTTCACCACCAAATGGGGTACATATGCTTATCAAAAAATACCTTTTGGCTTGTCAAATGTTGGGGCCACTTTCTAAAGATCCATGGACATGGATTTTTGAGGTTTTTTGAATTAGAGGGTACGAGTTTACTTAGATGACATCACAGTTTTCTCCAAGAAGGCTAGTGAGCACATAAATCATATAAGGTTGATATTTGAAAGATGCAGAGAGTTTGAGATCTCTTAAAATACCACTAAATGTGTGTTTGATATTCATTAAGGCAAAATTATGGGTCACATTATCTCAAAGGAAGGGTTATACATTAACCCTGATAGAATAAGTGTTATATTAGCACTATCTCTACCTAAGCACAAGAAATAAATCTAGAGATTCCTTAGGAGAATAAAATTTTTGAGAAGGTCTATACCTAGTTTTTCAAACTTATTCAAACCCATTAACACCATACTAAATAATAACCAAGTGTTTTCTTGGTGAAATAAAGGTAAAGTAACATTTGAGGCCATCAAGTAAGCCATTGCCCAAGCACCCTCACTCATGAATCTTAATTTATTGAAGGATTTCATATTATACACCTTTTCCAATGTTGATAACATATCAGCTATGATGATGCAGAATAATGGTGAAGGACTTGAGCAACCAATTGCCTTTTTTAGTTAAGGTCTAAAGTATATGAGGTAAAATACACTTCTATTGAAAAATAGGTTCTTAAAAATTTGAAAAGGCTAAATTTTTTCAATCCAATGCTTTATAATAGCAAGTTTTATCTTATGGTGTCTCATCCTAGAGTTAGGGACTTACTCATTAACAAACACTTGAATGAGAAAAGAGCAGGCTAGATTACCAAGGTCATGGAGTATGATGTGGAGATAAAAGTCACCAATCTAGTAAGAGGCAAAGGATTGTGTGAGCATATGGTATATGATCTTTAAAAAGAAAAATAATTTGTTTTAGTAACACAAGATGACTCATAGGTAGATGCACCTCCACTTCATAATAGTTGGCTCCAAAATATGACACATTTCTTGATGACATGAGAATGCCCTTAAGGTTTGGATAAAGAAAAAATAAGGTATTTTAGGATTCAATCCATACCTTAAACATTAGTTAATGGAATTATTTTTAGAAAGGATCTTAATGGGGGTACTTCTTAGGTGCATTGATGATAATAAAGTGACAAAGCTCTTACAACAGTTTCATGATGGACCTACAAGAGGCCATTTTACTCCAAGAATAACAATAAAAAAAATAATGAGGGCTAGTTATTATTAGCCTAGCCTTTTCAAGGATGCCAGTGCATGGGTTAGGAAATGTTATAAGTGTGCTCTATTTTTAGGCAAACAAATATTAATAGATATTTGACTCAATCCAATCCAAGTGGAGCAACCCTTCATAAAATGGGGGTTGAACTTCATAAGGATGATAAATCCACCTTTAAATGTAGGGCAAAAATAGGTGTTCACTACAACTGACTACTTCACCAGGTGGATGGAAGTAATTACCTTGAAATAAACTAATGAGACAATAGTATTACACTTTGATGATAACACATTAATTAGGTTAGTGTTCCAACTACTATAATTTTAGATAATGCATTAGCATTTATTAGTATGAAGTCATGTGAATGTGAATTCAAGCTGGGCATCTACCTCAACACATCCTCCAATTACTCCCCCAAGGAAATGGACTAGAAAATCCCACAAATAAGAAATTGATAAGGATTATCAGGAGGGCCATGGAATAGAATTAAAGAGTATGGGATACAAAGCTAAGGATAGCCTTATGGGCTGATAAAGTGACTCCCAAAACTATCATTGACAATTATCCATATGTCTTTGTATATGGAAGGGAAGCCAAATTACCCAGTTCTCTTGAACTGCCTACATTAGAGTTAACCCATCAGGTTGAGTTGATGGAAAGTAAGCCTATGAACATGAGGATGATAGAGCTCATGGAGCTTGAAGAAACTAGGGACCTTATAATGAAGACACTAGAGTCACATAAAGCTCAGGTCAAAAAATCTTTTGACAAAAGAGCCACAATAAGGGACTTTAAGGAAGGGGACCTAGTCCTCAAATGGGACTCAAATAATGCCAAGCTCGGAAACCATACCGAGTTTGATAGCTTATGGAGTGGTCCTTATTTGATCCATAGATGCAAATAACATAATTATTTTTAGCTTGCCCAACTAGATGGAGAGGTATTACCCATCCCAGTTAATGACATTCATTTAAATCCTTGTCATTAAAGGATTTTTGCATCCATTGTATTGTATTTTACATATTAGAGTAGATTTATATGCTTTCCTTTAAGTGCCTTGTGCACATTTCCTTTTAGTTGCGTGTTTCCATTTCAATAAGTGCTTTGAGCACAGTTGTTGTTATGTTTCTTTTCTAGTCCTTGTATTTTTAAGAGGAGGTTTTATAGAAAAGAGGTAGCCTTGTATCATTTTCATTATTAGCTAAGAGAAAATACTTGAGGCTCTATATGCCTAATTGATCAGTTTAAGACCATTAGTCTTTGCATAGCAGGCATGCAATCCTAGAATGTCACTAGAAATGTTGGCCAATTTTATCCCACATACAAAAAGTTGCCTAGATGGATCAATCTATAGAAGTATTAGTATGGAGTAGGTTTTTTAAAATTATTAAAATGTCATTCAAATATTTTAAAAATATAAAAATATAGCATGAGAAAGTCTAAGGGACCAGACCATCATGGCATATCATGTAGAGACAAAAAAAATCTGGTTACACATTTGATAGATGCACTTAAAAAGTCAATTAGGGTTAAAATTTTGCATGGACATAGTTTTTTCCATGCCTTAAATAGTCTCTACAAATTTTTTATCTTGATGAGATTTCTATCTTAAGATATAAGCATTTAAAGTTGAATAAGTAGAATGAAACATACACAGGGATGACAAGTTCAGGCCTCATGAAATAACCATTTGGATTTAAAAAATACTTAACAAGTAAGACATGTATGGGGACATCAAGTTAAAGCCTTGTGAAATAACTATTTGGATTTAAAATTTATAAAGATCAATGGTTGAAATTCAATCAGATCAAAGATCTAATGATGAACAACAATAAGACAAATTCAGTGGGTCCTAAAGATCCAATGGAATCCATTTGACCATGCATTCATAAATCAACAATAGGCATGAATTCAATAAGTCAAAACATGTCTGGCATGAGATCAATGATCAACATTTGATTAGATCAAATATCCAATGCTAAGCAACAACCTATCGACATCATTGGGCTCTAAATATATAATGGAGTGCATTTGATTATGTACCTAGGATCTAATGGTGAGCATTAAGTCATAAAGTTAGATGATATTGAGATCAAGAAAAAGTATGATAAGTGGCATGATCATGATGAATCAAAGGATAAATAATGTGCATTTGATAAAATAGACCAAATATCAATGACATGCATTCATCGAGATTATCAGATCAATGGTTCAGGTGAGGTCAAAAAGTCAAGGAACCAAAATTAAGGTCAATGACTAAAATTAAAATTCAAAAGCTAAGGGACTTCAATGGAAAGCAAATGCAACCTAAAGTCCAACTTGGGAAAATATTTCAAAGAACACCATTGAAGCTCAGTCGAGACTTTTATTAGAGGATTTAGAAAATTTGGACTCAGTTTTATTATGGTTTTAAAGTTATTCAATGAATGGAGATCCTCTTGTGTATTGGATTCTTGGTTCTCACAAGGTTTAGATGTAGAATAGGTGTATTTAGACCTAATATAGTATAAGAATGATGCTATGCAGTTTGTAAGCTCTTCATTGACATATTAACTATAGGAAAACCAATAATTGGATTGGTTTTCAATCTATAATCAAGACCTATGTTCAAGTTGATTTTGGGGTAGGTTTGAGGTGTCTCATCTTTCAACATGGTCATATATTTAACAAATAGGTACCTGAAGCCACTAAAAGTAGACTTAGGCATAACTCTATCAAGTCCATGGATATGAGGACTTTATACTCATAATGAAAGCAAGTGGGAAATGGCATATAAGATCAAAGCAAAGGGATTTGGAGATTAGAGAGCATAGTGGAGAATTTAATTCTTCTCAGAGCCTTCCTTTCTTGGTAATATCATGACTCATCATCCTTAATAATTTATTGTCTTCTAGTGCATTTCTTAGACAATGAGAAGAGCTTGAAGACTATTCGATTAAAAGAAGGTTATCTTATTGATGATGTATCAGTCTTGATTAGATTCAAATATGGTTTAAAAATCAAAAAGTATGACATCTCAATTAATGGTATCAGATTGTGTGCTCCCCCTCTCTCCCCTTTCTCCTATATCTCTTATTCTTTTCCATTTGTAAACTCTCTCACTTTTGATAAGAAATTCTCTCTCAATTTTGGAAGAGTAGAGACTCTCATTTTATAAGTTTAGACCCTATAAAAATTTGTATGAAATAACTCTTGAAGTAACAAATAATTTCTTTACCTATCTCTCCCCTTTTAATTGTGTGTAGCAAAGCTTGTGCATGATGACATTATGAAGGAGAATCTTCCATGCCCATTGTCCTTCTTTCTTTCTCATTTCTAGGTGTCTTCAAGTTAGTTTTAGGTATAAGTTAGTGTTCTTTCTATCATTGATGCAAGCTCTTAGTGAGTCTTAGAACTCCTCTTTACCTTCATTCAATGAATCTTGAACCTAGTTTATGAAACACTTATGCAAATGGATAGTTTTGTGAGATTGTGTGAGTTAGCCTTATCTTATGCTTCCTTAGTGTTTACTTCATGCTTATGTTATTTCTAATTTAACTTTGTTGCATCACCTGGTTAAATTTCTTAGGATCCCTCTCCTACTTTCTAACCCTTTTCTTAGTAGTAACATTAGTATAGGTGATCCATTAGGAAGAAGTTGGCCTCCTTCAGAGGTCTAACACCACCATAGGTGACCCACAACCTAGGGTTGTTCCCATAGTGTAGCTCAATCAGAGAGAGCCTAAATAAATCTATCCAAGGGTGAAAATTGTTTCTAAAACATACCCCTTATTTTTAACAGTGTTAAATAGCCTAACAAGACTTTTCTCATTGGGTTAATAAGCCTTATAAATCATTCCTTCAATCATCAAGTAAATATTCAATCAACCAAGGGGACATGCTATTAAATTAATTGCATGCCTGAAATTAAACATCCACATCCATTTTCAATCCAAGAAAATCAACACAATAAAGAGTAAATTCATTGGTAGGTGAAGGAAAAATTGTTGTTTGTTATATTTTAAGATCAATCAGAGGTAAACTACTTTTTTAGAGTAGGATTTAAATGCTTATTTGGATTTATATTTTTATTTTCTCTAAATTTTCATGTGTAAATTCTTGGCACACTTGGTGGGACCTTTACCCACAATATTTGTCTTATTTTTCACTCTAGGTGGATTTTTGGTTAAATAGTCCAAATTTGAGGTATAATTACAGTCAAATTTGTCAAATTTTCACTCAAAATACATCTTATATAGTATAAAGCCTTCATCTTATGTTAAGATTTTTTTTACTTAGAAATAGTTTCTTCAAAGGATATCTCAACATCTACATTATACCATTATGTTCTATTTATTTTTAGGTTATGTGCATACATTATGATGTCAACATCATTAGTGTAATTTGTGTCATGTATATTAGCATATACCATTTATCCATTGAAATCTATGTTTTTTCATAAAACATATACATCTAATTTTTTAGAGTCTACATATGACTTTTTATCATGTGTGTAACTATTTGTCATAGTCGTATGAATATTTGGTGTTTTCATGTAATTATTTAGGATTTTAATCTAATTATTTAGCCTCAACATTATATTTGTGAGAATATATTTTCTAATATTTAATTTTTGCATATATATCATAGCATCTACATCATTAGTAGCATCTGTGCTATGTTAATAAACCTTTACATTTTATATTTTAACATTTGCATCAACTAGTATTTTTCATTGTAGGTTTTATTCTTATTGAATACTCCAATAAATCTAAACTATTAATGATATTATTGAAGGTTTTCTTATAAAATTCCAATAATCCAAACAACACACAACTAAGTATTTAAACTTAATTAGTTAAAAAAATTATATATATGTTTTAGTCTTGCTTGTGTGTATGTTCATCTTATGTTCACTTATTCTCTCTATTCACACTGCAAGGAGACCTTGTGAATCAAAAATAATCTAAGTAATTGGTATCACCTAAGGACATGTTGTGTATTCTTCTTCCTCAAAATGCAAGGTGATATTAGAAACTATAAATAGTGTGCACCTTCTCTTTTTTTTTACTATTAGGGTTTGGTTACTAAGATGTCATCACTTAGTGTTTAGAAAAATCTCATGTTCTAATGGGATATACAAATTTAAGGAGGATAATTCATTCTTGGCTAAGTGGTCTCATATTTAACTATCACCATAAAATGAGGTGGTTTCATCAACAAATAGTTGGTACATAGACATCACCCTTGCCACATGAATTCAACCCTCACCATAATACAAGGTATATAGATGATTCCCCTAGTTACCTTGTTCAGTAAAGCATAATATTCTCTTAGACATAAATGATTAGTGATTATTACCCACATTATGCCCTTTGGGGTATATTTGCAGGCCATTATTCAACTATAATCCTATATGAACTAGCATAGGTTATGCTTGCATTTTGTTTTTATTACATTCCCATTATACAAAACCCATATAAACCCAAATAAAACCCAATATTGAATGAGAAAATACAATCATTTCAATCCATATCCATTCCATTATAATTATATTTATAGATTTGGGGATCAATCAAGTCTCCCATCAACTAGATATAATCCCAACTATGATATCCCCCACTACAAATGGAAACTAGTTCTGGCAAACCTATTCAAAAATCAAACCTTGTTCAACAAAATATAATATATTAACCAATAGGAAGAAGATATATCATCCTAAATCCATCCTTCAACATCAATACTTGCATTACCTGGTCAATCCTACAATAATGATCCCCATCTAAACTTTAATAATCATTGAGTCCTTGAGTTGTGTAAACCCCACATTATCCTACCCTTCTCAAACAAATCCAACAATCGAAAATCTAGTAATTCATGATCTAACCATCAACCATATCAAACTATTCTAATTCCTTAGCCATGAAAGCTACACTTTCCAAAACTTTGGAAATAAATTGATGAAAAAATAACCTAAAAGTGACAATCTCAAATTGAATCACAAACCAATTGACAATCACATTTTCAATAATAACCTAATAATAAATACCTATATCAATGACAATCCAATTATATCCTATCAATACCACTCTAATAAATGTTGTTTTCTAAAGAGATGAGTGCATCCATGTATGAAAATTATAAAATAGGGATATGTCAAGATCCCCTTTCAAAGCATAATCAAAATATTTCACAAATAAATCAAGGTGAAAATAATTATCCCATATTTAACCAACCACCTATCATTGAATAACCACCCACATTTTATGAACCCATTTTTTATGGACACATCTTTGACCAATCACCCATATTTGGCTAACCACCCATCTTTTACAAACCTGTTGTTGGCCCACTAATATTTAACAAACTTGTCTTTGATAAACCCATATTTTATGAACCCATTATTTACCAACCCATGTTTGACCAATATGATGATCCCATGTTCAACCCATCACAAAATTTCCCTTTATTTACTAAAGACTTCATTATTGAGAATCAAGTGAACAAGGTACTTCTATAAAATGACATCTATAATACCCTCCATAAAAGCCATAGTAGGCCTAATATGAACAAAAAAACATAATAAAAATATTATTATTTTTGATCAACATCATTTATGAAATATGGCATTCTCTTATATGATAAAAATGAAAACTATAGTGACTCCTTGTTATAAAATAATGGATGAGCTTCTAATTTCTAAAGAAATAAGTATCCTATCACACACATAATCTATGAATAGTGGGTTATAAAGGAAAATTACTTGACCTTTATGAATAAGGAGTCATGGAATTTATCCATATGTGTACCAATTCAGGAACTTAAAACATCATGTAGAAACCTTATGTTAATCAATACATTAGTGGCACTTCCATGATTCTTGAGGAGGATTCCACCAATACCAAAAAGTTTCTCCTCAAAGTACCTAAAAATATCTTACTACCACCAATACTTTTAGTAACACCACTAGACATACCATCCATTTTTAATTCCAGTATCCTTAATTCATTAATTGAGGCCTAAATGATCATGTACCATTATATCTCTTTTAGAATGACAAGGAAATCATAGAAATTATGGGTATCCAAGATGATATCAAACTGAGAGACCACAAACAAGGATTAGAAATAAATATTGATACATAAGCAGATCTAAATGAACATTAAGGGCGCCTTAGTTAAAACCAATAAATAAATCAAAATAAAAAAACCATCAATGCCCTTAGTGAAATCCTCTTCGAGGTGTTAGTAGAAAATAAGGGCATAAATTAAAAAATCAGACATAACAATTTATGAAAACCTCTCAAATTTTCCAATGGATGTGGTTGTAGATTTTAAATCTATATTTTACATGGTAATCTATCCTTGTACACTTGGAAAATATCACTCATGGATCAAACCTTTTATTCAAGACCTTTCTAATACCAACGAGCTCATGTTTGCCATGTCATTATGCCTAAATGCTTATCTTATAGTCCAATATTGATATTCTAATTACCTAGATCATATGTAGCCCATATTATGCTTAAAAATTGATATATATGTTACACTATTAGTTATATATCTTTAAAAACTCTCTATCCTCCTAAAAACTACCATTTAGGTTATGACACTAACATTGATAGTAGTGTCCAGTTTTAAAGCTAGTGTTCATACCTCAAAAACACTCAAATTTTCAAATATTTTGACAAGAATGGTTTAGACTATTTATATTAATTAACCATCATGTGATATACTTTCAAAATGTGTGGTATAAATATAAAACAAATAACTCTCATTATACAACTAACAATTGACAAAAGGACTCACTTATCAAGCTCACTTGATCATTCACACAACTGAGTTCAACAACCTTATTATTTCTTATTTCTAAATCATTAATAAGATAAGTATTATTACAATTTTGAATCATTCAAAGCACAACCCATGAGCAATATTTTTAAAAATAGAAGGTAGAGTAGTAAATGCACTTGCATATAACATATTACACCATTGTTCACACACAAACCCACATAAGGGGGAGAGCTACATCAATTTGATGCCCTATTCATAGTTTTGGTTATGTAGGTAGTGATTACTAACAAAGAGTATTTTAGTTCAAATTGACTCTACTTGAGCCCACTAAACCCTATTTTGTAGGGTGGCATGCTCTAATTAGAGGATCTAGGGTTCTGAGCTACACATTAATATTTAGAACCCATGCATATAATCTAAATAGATAATTTTCAAGGTGATAGTGAACCCTAATAGGTTAAATTGGAATTTATATAAAAGTAACTATATTCCATATAAGACATAAGTGTTAGTTCTTTGATAGAATTAGTAATGCTAGTGTTCCTATTTTAATAATACTGTCTAGGCTAATAGAGATCTAATTTCTAGAATTTGGTGAATCACAATTGATCATAATTTTGACCATTTATACGCTTGAACTTCCCTGATCTGGTTTCACATCATTAAATATGATAAGTATTATTATATTTATTTATTTTTAAGCAATCAAGTTGTTATTTGGCATTCATCATGTATCAAAATATATTATGAATTTAGATTATTTAATTGGCCTAATTTTAGAATAGTATTCTCCTAGTTGATTAGGCTATTTTTTTACCCTTATTTTAAAAAAGGGTTAAACATTTGGTGAACTTGACCTCTAAGTCTTCTTATGCCAATCCTAGATTTTCTTAAGGTTTTTAGCCTTCTAGAATTTTAGATCATCATAAACAATTTTTGGACGTATTTTTTTACATAATATTGACATATTTTTTAATAAGAAATTAAAAAATTTAATAAAAAAATATAATTTTGAAACTGAAGTTAAAGGATCATTGATTCAAAATCTAAACACAAATCAATAAATAATTGATGCATTTTTGTATGTCACACGAGATAAAATCAGTAAACATGCTAAGGATAATACATCCATATCTAGTAATAATGAATATTTAAATGATAATAATACCAATTCACTCCCTTTATCCCTCCTATTGAGCACATCATTGATTAATAAATATAGTGGGGGCACATGATCTATCTTCAAACCATTATTCCCCGAAGATCAAATAATTATTGCTACATCCTCCATGGGATTAATCAAGGATTCAACTAAATTACTATTTTTAATTCCTACATCACCAAATAAATGTTTTCATCCCCTTGGTGACTTAAAATTTAAATATTAATCCTAATGGGTTTATTTTTAAAACCCTTATCTAATTTATTCAAGATTTAGAATCTAAGGTTAAAAATATTGAGAAAATGCTTCAAAATAAAGTCATATTATTGATTCACAAGATGTATTACATAATATTATTGAACTTGAGATATATTTTTACCCTTTTAAAATAGTTTTTTTAGCACCCAATTTCACACTTTATGATGGAAAGGGTGATCCTTAAAAAAATCTCTAAGTTTTCTACATTGCATGACTTGATTATTCTTCCAATGATGAAATTTTGACAAAACTACTCCCAATAAGCCTAAATTAATATACTTTAATATGGTTATATGTTCCACTAATATAAAAAATAAAAGAATTAAAACCTCTAACATATCATTTTATAGCACATTTTTCTATCAACATCACTTAAAATATGTCATATCCATAAATTATAAATATCAATCAAGGAAATAGTGAGCCTATCAATGAATATGTTTTGAGGTATAAGACAATATTAACCAAAATGAAAAATCCAATGGTAGATAAAGATATTCAATACATATTAAAAAAAAATTTTATGGACACATTACATGAGTCTATTATCTTCAATAATTTAAAGTCTTTTGATGACTTATGCCATAATATCTAAGATTAAGAAATGAAACTTCTTGCATTAGAAATTATTAAGTATATAGCCAACACACTGACTACATCAAATACACATTTTTATATCAAACCAATATATAAGTAAAAAATTCTAGAGGATAAGAAGGAAGAAACAAATTTTTTGTATATAATGTCACAAAAAACTAATCAGATCATCTTAACCAATGCACCTAAGAGATAATTTACCTAAGTCTCTAGCTTTGCTCCTTAAGAATCTAGTGGAGTGTCATCTCATATTTTTAATATCACCAATGTGTTTGTAATTATAAATATAGATGTTATAAGTTAAATAATAAGATATAAAACCTCAATGATAGTGAAACACTAACCTTTAGTGGTATTAAAAAGGATTAAAGGTCATAACCTAGTGATCAACAAAACTACAAGATGTTTACCAATTTATTATAAGATTATTATAAGGAATCACCAAAAGTGTAAATGGAATATAATTCACATCCTCATTGATCAAATCATTGGAACCAATTATATGGGATTATTATAAAAAAATATAATTAAAATACCTCATATGGTTTTGAGGCCTTCTATTTCATTTGGTGAAATAAAATTGTGGATGATGACTCATATCTTTATTCCTCATTTAATAGACCATGTATTTATCATCATCATATATGCAATGTTATGGTTTATAATGGTTTTAGTGAGAATGTTTTTACTATGAAATTACTTACAAATTTATGATATACACATGATGAGTTATACCCTTCAAACAAGATGGTCAAAGCAATCAATGGGAAAACATATGATGTTTTAACTGAGTCTGGTTTACCTTTATAGGTTGGATTAACATGTGAGACCACATTATCTTAAATTATACCACATATGAGATTTTTTGATATGTTCTTGGGAAAAACTTATATTCATAAGGTCCACATAGTACTCTTCATAGTGTATATATGTATCAAGTAGATCTTTGTTAACAGGGTAATTACAGTTTCAAGGATTCATTATGCACATCCACTACAAAAAAAATTCCAAAACAATTAATTATACAACCTATTAAGGTTAATCATGAGTGAATGGGTAATAAAAATATAATCCCATTTCCTTGATGACTAATAATTGAGAGGAAATTGCACTAAAGATACATAGTGGAATCAAAAGAGTTCCCATCTACACATACACGGCCCAACAAGTTGTTAAGATACAAAATCAACATGTTTCAAAGAGTGTAAAAAGACCCAAAATTATAGTAATAAAGAATTGAAAATTGAATTATAAAGTGGGTTTTGATAACCACTATATATTTTACTACCATTTTATGACCATAGAGTCCTATGAGGCATAGACAGAGTATTACAAATTCTTCAAATCCAAATTTGGAACATATACATGATCATTGGCACCATGACCAATTTTTTATACACCATCCTCAACTTATAAAATTATATGAGCATCCATTATATGGGATCATCAATTATCCTTCTCATTCAAAAATTCAAAAAAAAAAAAAGTCCTAAAAAATCAATAAATTACAAAAAACATTCAAATAAATCAAAAGTACAAAAATAATTAGCATTTACATGTTTACTTGATTTTGTATATTTTTTTACCTCATGTTAGTATATATAACATCATTTAATTTATGTACACACATATGTTTCATGGGTAATTGATTGTGAAACATGCATACACTAGATCCATGATACATGCACATACAAATTTTGGACCATTCCTCTACCCATGTGACACACTTGTTGGCAAATTGGCTTGCCAAGGCCAAATTTCACCCTTATAACTCAAAACTTTTTAGGGTACTATTTTAAGCCTCTTCAGTGATAAATATCCTTGTAAAAACTATGTATTTTGCTGAAAATATCAATTTTTGAGTCTTTTAATGTTAAAATTAGAGTCAAAAGTCCATTAAAACATCAAAAATACCTTCAAATATATTCATATTCATGACTTTACATTAATCATAAGGTTTTATGCATTGAAAATATCATTTTATTCAAGGGGTTTCATTCATTTTTTATCTAATAACTCAATATTCTCAAATTTTTATTCAAATATTCATAAAAAGGAAGCCATTAATGGCTCTCAAGAGTTATCATGGAGTCATAATTTAGCAAACTTTAAGGTTTCTTAGATTTTTTTTAGGTTTTTTGCAAACTCATAAGTTTTCACTTAAAGCAATATATTCTTGTCAATGACCTAAAAATTGGTTTTACTATTTGTTCTATGTGAATATGTTCCCTCCATGGTCATCAAGACTTCCTAGATATGGAATTCATTATTCTTTACCCTCCATATTATTTACTTCCATTTCGCTACCTTGTCACTACCATTCCTCACTATCAAGTTCCACTTCTACCTCCATTCCATGTCCCCATCATCTTTAAATCATAATATCACATTATAATCACTTTAATTTCATGAATTCACTTTCAATAGGAGTCAAAAATTGTAGAGAATACCATGGTCATAAGGATAGGGTTATGCAAACCTTTGTATAATGATAAAACAATCAAGAATGACTACCTATAGGCCTACATGCTTACCAACATACATTAATTGATATAAATATATGATAATAATTTATTGATAATATGGAGAGGTAGGTGAAGGATCATACACACTCACAAACCTTGTCAAAGTTATATAAAATCATCTAAAAACTTAATTCTTAATGATCAGGCTTTGTAAGGAACATAGTTAGTACAGAGTCCATACACACAAAGGACAAGTTTCAAAGTAGTATATGGTGTTTGAATTAAGTATTTATGATTTTTGAAGAGGTGATAAAATGATACAAGCTTCTCAAGACAAGGTGATGCAATGTAGATAGTCAAGAAGTAAAATAGTAAACCTTCAAAGAGTGCACACAATCAATCATGACCTATAAGCAGGGTACAAGGTAGACACAAGTGTTTTCCAATTTAAAAAGAACCATAATGTTGAGGAAGCCATGTTGAAAGATTGAAATCACAATACTTCTACCACCTTCATGATCAAGTAACATCATTGATCAACATAAGGAAGAACTAAATATGCAAGGCTCATCTTGAAATAGCCACCTACAACCAACCCAAATGAGCAAGCACAATGAAGAGTAGGGTGACAATGGTCTTGTATAAAATAGGTTTCCCACAACCATAAACCATTACAATGTTATTCTAGGTTTGAAGGAGATCCAAGCAATCTACCTTCATTAGGATGAAACTTGAATTTCTAACAACATTACATTTGGGGCATCTACTTCTTTGGTGATGATTAATATAGGTTATATTATTTTATGATCAATTTAAATTATCATATTGAGATTATATACTAACACTTACACATTTCTATACTCATGCATATATCTTACACAATGTGCTAGATATGTTATACTAGATGACATTTTTATAAGACATGTATATAGGGACTAATGTGATATGCTTATGCTAGTTGCTTATATTTCATTTATTCATCTTATTACATGGCTTAATGAGTGTATTTATATTTTTATACCTTGTTTGGATTGTGGAAAATTTTAATATGTTCCTTATTTATTAGTATAAGTTCCAATGATAATTATTTCATTGGTGTGTAGATATTTGAACATGTTATCTCCTTTGAGTGTGATTCATTTAAATATGACCTTGTTTTCAATCTCCTTAGACACTTCTTTATATGACATTGAGTGATATTTTGTGTGTGTTTGATTTTTTTTTTGATCTTGTTCTTGTTAATTTTTTTATATTCTTAAATATGGATTCATATGTTTAACTATCCTTGTATACTTGACAAATATCAGTCAAATCTCTACCATTTAGTTCTAAACCTATATTGCGGTTGATATGCTCACCTTTACCATCTCACTTGGCCTAAATGCTTATCTTGTAGTTTGAGCCTAATATTATAATTACCTATATCAATTTTATCCCATAATAAATTTGAATTATGATATATATCATTCACTTTAAGCTATAGAGATATAACAACCTTCTATCTTCCTATATAGTTATGTCTAGACTTGGAAAATAACATCAATGCTACTATCCTTAACCCAATGCAATTGTGATTTCCATATAAAAATTAAAATTGGAAAATATTATTATATGTATAGGATGGCCTAATAGGTTTCATTAACCCTTACTCATGAATATTTTTAAAAGGTGTTGTATAAATATAAGTAAAAGACCATTCATTATCCTGAAGTACAATTCAAGTCATATTCAAGAGCTTACCAAACACACATATAGAAAATTGACCTTTAAAATATTAAAAACACCCCTATTTATTCTTACTTATTTTTATCATATGATAATTCATATTACAAGGCTAAATCATTTAAAGAGTAGCCCATGGGCCATATTTGTCAGGTTACAAGTTATATCATTTACATGCAATTGTATATAGTATGTTACACCCTTATGTACACACAAGCCAACACATAAGAAGAAATGCATATGTTTAAGGCCTTAATAATAGAATTAGATATGTAGGTACCACACATTAACATAAGGGTCTTTAAGGTCATCACAACTTCATGAACCGACTAACCCATTTTTGGCAACATAATCTAACCTAGAGTGAAAAGTTAGGGTTTTGTTTAACCCTAAATTTAGCTAATGGGATATATAGGGTTAAGGGGTATAATATTATATTTTAAATAATTATGTTGAACTAACCTAATGAGTATTCTAATTAATATAAAACTTATATGAATAATATTTTTAATTTATGTAACTAAATTGCTAAAAATAATAAAGTATAACTATTGATAGAAATTGAAATGAATCAGAATAGAATGATACATAGCTGGTTTATTGTGATCATGTAGGTATAATATATAACATAATGTAAGTGGAATAATAAAATATCTTTAAATAGTCATCATATTCTAAGAATATTCTTTTTGTGACCTTGGATGCTTATGTTACATATGGAGAATTTTGTTATTGTAGGTGCCCTATAAATAATATTGACTAGATCTAGATGAAACCAAATGGATCCTTATGTCTTTTATTTTACCTTTCTTATAATTTATATATATCATATTCATAAGTTTTCACTCTTTTAAAAATGATCAAACCTTATATTATTCATGATTGGAGTGATTATGGGAGAAATGGGTTAGTGGGCTCACAATGTCGAGTTGCACCAAAAATCCCTATGTCAATGGTCATTACTTACATAGAAATTACTTTGAAGATGGCCTCAAAATTATGTATCTCTCCCTTATGTGTTGGGTTGTGTGTGCACAAAGATGTAATGTGTGATAAGTAAAGACATGAAATGACATATCTTGTAACTTGGTAAATATGGATCATGAATTGATCTTTAAATGCTTCAAATCTATGTAAATACTATCCTTATGAATGATATAGAAATATGGACAAATATGGTAGATTTTCTCACTTAAATTTTGATTTAGTGCCTCTTGGTATATTTCCTTGTGAGTTGTATGTGATTTCTAGGTGAGGTATGAATGAGGGTTGATCTTATATATATATATATATATATATATATATATATATATATATATATATATATATATATCCCTTTTGGAAATATCTTACACTAAAGTACTTAGGATGACCTTTAGGTTAAATTTCATTTGAAAATTGGGTAACTTTTGGGCAGTAGATACTTTGTAATAAAAGTGGACACTTGTGTTGATGCAGGTGTATATCTAGGATGAAAGTGTCCAAGAAGTTAGAAAATAGATATATGTTTAGAACTGGTAGTGAAGGATAATAATCATGTTTTTATATTTTTTCATATCATAGAAGACCTAGCCATAAAGATAATAATGGTCAGCCTAAGAGATAATAAATTTAAGCACAAAGAGATAGTGAACACAAACATTTCAATACTCAGAAAGTATATAATTGAAAGGAACAACCATGACAAATATTATGAAAGTGTATGAGATTGAGGTACTACATAAATCTGATTTTAGTATCTAAATCCACCCCACTTAAATATAGTAATGAAATTACTATTTTAAAGGAATTAAATGCATACCAATGTGAGTATACACAAATTATCTTTGCATGAGCCAAACTTGAATACTTTACTAGTGATTGAATTGTAATGAATAACATGCTACAATATATAACTAGTGTATGAAATCTAATATTGAAATAATTTGAAATGATTGAAAGTAGAAAGAGAAAGGTTATAAGTACACTTATGTGTTGATGCAACCATATTGCCTTTTGAAAATTTAATTTAAAATAATGCATCATTATGAAAAATTGAATATGATATCAGGATAAAATAGGTGCATATATGTAGAGGTTGGAGGACACATGCCCATAACCTTGGTGTAAAGGTTAGTTGCAACACATCCATTGATATTTTTTCATCTCAATCATGAAACCAAAATATGCACATGATATGCTGAGTGTGAGTGATTTAATCAACTCATAATATATCTAGTGAGTGTGGATGATTTAATCAAATACAACCTATAAGTATGTTAAATTTAGATGATTTATTCAAATATAGCATATAGTTTTGGTGAGATTGAGTGATTTAATCAACTCAAACTTTACAAGGGAACTATTTTGCTATAGTAGATTGGCTCGATGATAACCCATAACAATCCATCTTGGGTATATTAATATTCTATAATAGTATTTGAAATTTGGAAAATAATTTGATTTTTCAATTTTGTGTGCCCTTTAAATTCATATGTACCTCATATATGTCTCAAGTTGAAATATGGGTATAATAATAATACCAATGTATAGAATATTTCCATAAATATGCATCTAAATCATATAACTACGAAATTTGGTGAATTTGAAATCAATTAAATAGTGGAGGACATGTTTCAATGACATTCCCCTACCGAATCTAGAGAATCTAAGAATTGGTGTAAATTTGGAGATCATGTTTCCATAGCATGCCCCCATTGTAATCTAGAGATGTTGAGTGCTAAGTGTGGAGCTCATGCCTTTTTTACATGCCCCCACTATAATCTAAAATTGTGAAAGTGTGACAGTCATTATTATATGAGATGCCCACACTATCATGGCCCCATTTTGAGGTCAGGGTAAATAGAATATGGTAGTTAACTTACCCTAAAAGGACAATCTAATTGTATAAGTTGTGTATGAATCATGTAACATATAGGGATACCATGTCTATGTAGATAAGACATTGAAGCATGTAGTATGTGATCACAGCAAGTCCTTAGATGCATAATGTAGATCATGGAAATATCTAGAGTGTAACAATATAAGCTTATCAAGAAATAAATCACACACATAAGATCACTCAAAATTAAAGAGAAAGGAAATGGTTGAAAGATACCTCATACAAGGGGCATGTTAAAATGCTACACAATAGTAAAATTTTCAAAAAGCATTTAATAACATATTTAAATTTCCACATACAATAAACAATAATATATTAAAATGTAAAATAGGAAAGAATAGGTACAAGTGCCATAATAAATGGATCATAATCACAAATAAGTAATACAATGCAAAACAATATAAAGCAAGGAACATACTCCAGAAAGTGCATAGGATGAAAAATTAGGAAAAATATAAGTAACCAACATGAACCTAACATACTAGTTCCTAAACACATGTTATTAAAAAATGCTAATTACAGAGTATATCAAGTACATTGTGAAAGTATAAGCATGGATATAAGCAAGTGTAAGTATACATAAACTCAAAAATGATAATTAAAAAGGATAATAGAATAATGTAACCTAGGTGTATCATGATCAAATAAGTAGATGCCCCCAATGTACTTAGGATATGAGTGAAGGGTGTAGACATCCAATTCCTAGCACTATTTGTGTTAAAATTGTCAATCTTACTTGAATTGTACTCAAATTCACATTGTAGGTCAAAATCACTAAAACACGCTAATGGTTAAAAATTTTCATTTACAAGTGATAATTTAGGCCAAAGTATCCCCAAATGGGGTAATGCATTTTATGTGATTCCTAACTTTGATTAATTCATTTCAAGTCAAAATGATGAGTTTGCCTTTTTGTGCTCTAAATCACTCTTTTCTTCTAATTCATTAGTACACATCATGTACCTTGGTTATTTTGTGATTGGCAACATTGTGAATTATAATATGGTTCAAAAATATTTAACATCACCTTTTAATTATTCTTGAGTCAATTTATAACCCAATAATACAACTTTCAGACCATTTTGATTAATTGTGCACTAATTTCCAAAAAAATGCACTAAAATTGATCAATATTATTTAAGGCTAATCAATTCAAATCAAAATATTAAGTGAATTTTCCATGGAGATTATTAATTATTTCAATATTGGAAATTGATTCCCAATATTTGTATCACCTAGTGACATTATCTATAGGATGGCATCCATAAGCCATAAATGCATAAAATATCTGAATTATTGGTAGCCATACCTAATTAATGCCCCTTCCCCCAGATCATTATGAGAATATTTATAGATTTAATTTTAAATATTAGATTAATCCATGTCCACACATATAAATCTTGATATGGATGGTCATGGTTGATCTTAGACCATTTCCAAAATCTATAAATAAGAGGGCATAAAACACCATTTCTTAAGCTTAAATTGTGTAAACTTATAATGCTAAAATCTCTCCACAAGTCATTTGTGTTTTGATTATTGTGTTATTTGCATTTATATTAGCTTCAATTTATAGGCAAAATAGATCATTTATATCATGAGCCTAGGTTTTGCATAGAGTTCTTGAGGTAATGGAGGAGCAAAGAAGCCATTGTTGACAAAGACTACAGCTCTAGATCAAGGGTAGAGCTGTTCTTGGGAGGTGGAACCACTTGGGAAGGTAATTGATAATTTATTTATTTCATTTGTTTCTTAATATCATTTGCAAAACCTAGTTAGAATAGGTTTTCTTTATTTTTTTAGTTCTTTATGTATTTCTCTTTGATTTATTAACTAATGCTTGACTAATCAAATTTTGAAATCTTCCTTACAGAGGGAAGTCCCAACATATATGTACAAATATCATATATTTGGGTATGTATGTATCATAATAAATTAAATTTTAAAATATATGTGTATATATAAAGTAATGATATGATATATACTAACATGGAGCAAACACCATATACATAAGAAATAGTATAATCAGGAACATGATAGAATTTTTTGGGTAGTTTCCAATTATTTGAATGTTTTTATGTTTTTTAAATATTTGAAAGGATAGGTAAAGAATAAATATAAAATTAAAAGTGACACTATAAGGAAATTCACTCATAAAGGATATGCCTCTGTGAAGGATTTGTATCATGTGTGTCATATTCATATGTTTTATAATCAATATAATTAGGATCATACCAATATTAAATGGTAATAGGATCATACCAATATTCTATGTTATTAGAATAAGAAATATGGAACCTCTTAGGTTGTTTTTGATCTTGTGATATATCATTTTGAGCATTTGGGTTTGAAAAAACAACTGCACCATAGATTGTAGTTTCCTTCTTGAAAATATATTTTTCTTGAATATGTTCATCATTGTCAAAATATTACATTTCATTATGGGATAGAGAAGAATCATGTATATTTGCTTTCACACTAAGAAAATATGTAATTTTTTTTCCTTTACTTATTTATTTGAGGATGAAAGCATAGACTTTGTATTTTTATACTTAATTGTTTGTTCCTCTATATATGGAATAAATATGATGTTTGCATCCTTGGAAACCATATTTGTATCCTTTGATTTTATAGGCATGTCTTGATTTGAAAAAATATTTCTTAGGAACCCTCTTCTTAGATTGACTATTTTCTTATCTTGAGGTTCATTTTTCATCTTATATTCTTTCTCTTTTATAACATTGCCTTTTTAATTTTTATATTTTTATAAAATTAATTTTTCAAGTTTTGCCTTTTGAATATTTTCTTATTTCAATTTTTAAATTTTCAATTGTTTGTGTTTTGAATTATTATTTGGTACTCATATTTGATGTTTTGGCACTTATTCTTTAGGAGAGGTATAAATAATGTGAGTGGTATTTTCAGTTGATGTATCAATTATAGGATCATCACTATATTTGCGACTTTGTATTTTTTTATTTAATACAAAAAAAATGTATGATGCCCATGTATTATATGATATGAAAAATAGTATTTTGATATACTTATAGGATGTAGAGGTGATAATTTAATCACTTTGTTTCTATCATTTCTCTAAGGATTTTACTTAGAATATTATTAGACTTTTGTTCAATTTTGAATCAGTTGTTTTAAATGTATTATATTTTATCTTTTCCTTTGGATAAGAGACCTTGCTATATGGATATGAAAACACATGATTAATACTAGCATATTTTGGATCTCACATGTATTTAATATGATTTTCAACCGATGCGACCCTTACACTAAAATACTTATTTTGAATTTTTAACTCTTATATTAACTATTTTAGAGTGTTTTTTTCACTTTTAGGGTTTTGTAAGAACAAATTGTAGGTACCTCAAATTGAATATGCATAACATATCATCTACTTTACCCCTTAAAGGAGTGATAACATGAACCTAGTTAGATAAATGGAAGATATCATGATCCTTAGGGTTAGTAGGAGAAATAAGTTATTTTTTGGCCATATTAAACATGATTTTAGAAAAATATATTTTAATTTTGGAAATAAATTGTAACAATTAAGAGATAAAAAAGAAATAAAAACCCTGAATCATACTAGGGGTTACATGAAAAGACATAGAGATGAGGTTAACCAAATATTTAACCCTAAATTTATATAAGGGGATATTTAGGGATAATAGGAATGAGATTATCTTTTACACAAGGATGGTGAACTAACTTAATGAGCATACCAATTAATATAAAACTTAAACCATATTCTAAATTTATACAACTAAGATTACTAAAATAGTAAAGTACGTCTATTGATAGATATTGAGATGTATCAAAATCAAATGATACTTGTCTTACTATGATCATGAAAATTTGATCTTGAATTGGTTGGAAGTAGATAGGAAAAATAACCTAAAATAGTTTTCAAATTTTAAGAATATTCTTTTTTAGCCTTGGAAACTTGCATCAGATCTAAAAATTTACATTGATGAAGGTATATAACCTTGATAAAGGTTTCCTATACATAATACTTAATAAATTTGGATACAAAAAATAGAGCCTTAAAGGTTTTTTATCTCTTTTTTGTAATGTTTACAAATCATGCATACAGGTTGTCACTCTTTATCAAATGATAAAACCCTAACTTATTCACCCTTGAAGTGAATATGGGGAAAATGGGTTATTGGGATCATAGTGTCTAAATAACCTAAGTAACCCTCTATAAATGGTCATTATCTACATATATATTACTCTAAATGACTTATAATTATGTATTTCTCTCTTACATGTTGGCTTGTGTGTGTACAAGGATGCAATGTGTGATAATATGTGACCTTTTTTGTAACTTAGAAAATATGTGTCATGAACTATTCTTGAACTTCTTCAAATTTTTTTAAATATTTCTCCTATGAATATGATAGAAATAGGGATGAATAGGGTAGGTTTTCTCACTTTATATTTTGATCGAGTTTCTTGGTATATTGCCTTTTGAGTTTTATGTGATTTCTAGGTGGTGTGTGAATGAGGGTTTATATATATATATATATATATATATATATATATATATATATATATATATATATATATATATATATATATATATCCATTTTGGATATATATCACACTATAATTATTAGGAAAACATTTAGGATATATTTCATTAAAAATTGGATGAATTTTACGCACTAGACACTTTGTAGGAAAAGTGGACACTTGTGTTGATGTAGGTATTTGTCTGGGACACAAGTGTCTAAGAAGCTATAAAAATGATATAGGTTCAAAACTGGTAATGAAAGATAATAATAAAATTTTGAGACTTTTTCATAGTATATAAGTCTTGATAATTAGAATAGCAATGGTCATATTAAGAGACAAAAAAATTTAGCACAAATAGATAGTGAACATGAGCTTTTTGGTATTGGGTAGGTCTATAATTGAAAAGTACATCCATGATAGATATTTTTTAAGTGTACAAGATTGAGGTACTACATAAATATTTTATTATCTACATGTTTGAGTTATATTTTGATATAAATATCTCATGCATGTGATCTAAAAACACAACTTAAAAGGTGACATAAAGACCCATGTGGTTTTGTAGAGGATAAATGTTTTGAATCATGGATATTAGAATAGATGCAAGTGTCCCTAGAGTCACATAAGTGTTTTAATAGTAAAAATATATTTTTTAGAATCTAATTTTGGATTAAAATATTTAAACAATCTATTTATACAAATGTCTTGCTCAGATCTACCTATGTAGTAGTGTATAAGCTAATTATAATTTTTCCTTTACATTTATAATATTATAATATTGAATGTTTTACTCTATATATTTACACATGCTTAAATTATGTATTTCTTATAAAAATATATGCACAATATAAATTCATTAGTTGTCCCATTTTGAAAAAGTGGCTTACTACTTGTTTGATTAGGCTACTCTTTGTTTTAATCCTTAATTCCAAAAGAGGTTCAACATTTTGGTGAACCTGAAATTTGAGTCTAATAAAACCAAACCCTAACTTGCCATAGGGTTTCAAATTTTTATAGATTTAAATTGATAAAAAAATGAGATTTAAATTTTATTTGGGCATAGTAAAGGTGAAATTTTTTATCCTTATTTCCCTAGTATTCATGCTCTTTCTTTTGGGTATGTTTGAAATATTTAAAATAGATAAAAAATAATCCCTTCCCCTCTTAAATCTCTATATGGTGATATATACCATCCTTTTAATGAAGTTCATGTTTTCAATACTCCAATGAGTAAGGTGGCCTATCCTATAATGCCAAAATAAGGTAAACAACATATCATTCCTCAAACCCATCTACCTCCCACATCCCCTATAGATGGTTCATGTATGCATATTCAACCTAAATTACCCAGGTGTATGTAGCTAAAATCGCTCACCTACATTACCATCACTAATAATCCTATTAGTTGATACTAATTCTCATCTAACTTATATCAATCTAATATCCCCCCTTCCTAAACATGTACCTAATATCTTGCTTCATTATCCATCATCTACTAACCTTATTATATCCCACTTCATCATTAATTTATCTTAAATCCCCATTATCCCATCCTAATCCAAATTACTTATTATTTAGGAATTTTAAATTCCCAATGGCCCACCTACTAAGCCTATTATTAGGTTCTCCTAAACCTTTATTCCCTAATCACCTACCTAATCCCATCTAATGCCCCATCTAATCATCATTAGTCCTAAGAAGGATTGTCAAACCCTTAGAATCTAGAACCTTCTCTATTCTCATCCCTCCCTCTCTAGAAGCCTATAAATCTAGAGGCTTCCAAGGAATTTTAAATTCATTTAAAACCTCAACCCTTGATCTCCCTCATTCTACTTAAAATATCCACCATTGATTCCTCCTTTAAAAATCTATTTAAATAACTCACTTCCTCCATAGAAGCTATCTTCGAAGTCCATAGTAAGTCCATGTTCAACTATCCATCCACCAGTCTTTGATCAAGTAACATCATAGTGTCAAGATTCTAAGTCAAAGTTAATCTTAATCCAAATCCTCTTATTTTAATTCCATATGATCATGGTGTAGAACATTTATATTTAGGATCTTAGTGTTGGTTTTTAATTATATTCATCCATTGACATTTTAGTTCGAATGGCTCTATCACTTTAAATAGTAGTTTGATGTTTGGGTTTGAATTTACATTGTTAAATCAATATAGAGCTCAAATTTTATTTAAATTTTGGTGACCATGGTGAGACTTTCTCCAATTTAATCAATTTTTCTTGTTAGTGGTGTTTTCCTAGCTTGCAGGATCAAGAAAATCTTAGATTTTTGGTATTTTGCATGCACAAGGGCATTCTGTGACATTACACTAGTATTCATGACCTTATATTCATAAATTTTCCCTCTTAAGTCATAATTTTATGCTCACTATTTATATTTACCACTAACCATCTGTCTAATTATGTATGTTTTTTCCCCTCAACAAAATTTCAACTCACAAATCATGACTTTGTATAGAGAGTTGTGATTTTTCATATGTAGTAGCTATTTTGGCTAACCACTAATTTATTTTGGGTATTGCAAGTTTCAATATTTAGGCAAAATCATGACTCTAAAATTCATGACTTTGTCCTATAAATTGTGATATTATGGTTGAAATTCATGATTTTTTGAATTTCATAAATTCATTAATAGATTGATCCTTGTATTCTAACCTGTAGGCATTTAAAATTCTCTATTTTAGTAGGGGAACCATCATCACCTAGTTAGGCATAATAATCCCCTTTTATCTTTGCATTTTCATCCAAATGGTTTTTTTGTAACTAAACCCCTTTTTGTAATAGGATTTTATCTCTATGAATATTTGCTATGTGATTTGTAGGGTCACCATAAGAGGAAAGGCAGGATGGTCCAAGTCAAAGACACAACCAAACATAACCCCTTAGCCTTTATCCATTCATTAAAAAAAACCACAAATCACAAAATTATAAGAGACATGACTTTACCCTATGAAATAGTGATATTGTAGTTTGAATCATGACTTTGCAATTTTGGTCATTTTGATTTTTACTCTATCTATTGTCCATCTTTAGATCTATGAGTCAGGCTTAAGGGTTGATCTCAAATTAAAGTGCTCTCTTTATATTCCTAAATTCTAACTATTTTTGATAAACATTTATATTCATAATTTTTGTATATATCATAATCAATTTCTAATCTAACATTAGTCATCTATAATAGACATTTTTAGTATCAGAACTATCTACTTTAAACTATACAATCATCTATTTTTTGATCAACTATCAAAATATTAAGGTTTTGTATTTTATGAAAAACCACAAATATTGTTTTATAGTCAAAAGTGGTATTATCATTTTCAATAGTGGTTTTTTAATATCTAAAAAAAATGCTAATCTTAATATCTCATTAATAGTGATTTTGCCAGTTTGAGTCAGATTTTATCTAACAGTCAGTTTTTTAGGATAACCATCATGATTGGATAATTTATACAAGATCACAATGCATGATATGTGATTTTGTCTTAGAATTATGGTTTTTCACTCTCTGGTTGTGACTTTTCCCTTTGCATTTGTGATTTTACAATATTTTTTCTTTTCAATTTGGTCTTTTTAAATACATTTTTTGAGTCATTTTGGGCCTTCTACAAGGCCCAAATTACCTTTGGCATCAAGGATCTACACCTTAACCCTATCATATATCATAATATGGAGTGATCCTAAGGTATTTCCCCTAAACCCATTGGGGGCTATCATCCCCAGACCCCCACATTGTGGCCCACTCACCCCAAAGGTATTATAGAGCCAAATCACAATTTTTAGGATGTTTTTCTTAAGGCCTATTTGAATAAATTTTTTTTCTTGTAAGGGTAAATCTAATTGATATTTTATCTAAATAACATCATCATTTTGTAGATCATATTTTGGTTTAACATTTTGACTTGTAGGTTACTCCTCAAGATTATTAAATCAAACTACTAATCCTTGTCTTACAAGTTATCTCTTTGAGAGGTTGGGGGAAAAATCAAACTACTAAACTTTGTCTTGAAAAATGCCTATCAAAGAACCCTTAGCATATTAAAAAATCATTTTTGAATCATTTCAATCACTTTGTCTTGTATATATCATTTTAATCATCTTATCTTTAATCTTGTATAGAACACATCTTAATCATAATAAATTAATAAATATTTTGGTCCAATTTTATATATCTTGAGGGTTAAAATTGGTGTATGATATCCCCCTTACATATTTGCAGTGATTATTGAATGATCAAAAACTACCTATAAATTTTCCATCCTTTCTTCTTTTCTAGGGAGCTAGTGATCATGGATTTCACCACCATGCACTAGTCCAAAATCCATATTCTATTGGAGTCTAAAAATTAGGAAATATATCATTATGTGCCTAATAAAAATTCCCCATAAAGGGTTCCATAAAGTGAGGGGTGGTCAAGCTCTAATATGTAGGAAAATCAGACATATTATATGGACTTGGGCCCCATTGTACCTTCACACATATATGAGATGCACCTAGAAAGCCTTATGTATACCTAGATTAGGAACCTTCGATCATAACAGGCACCTCACTACCAAAGTTAGTATCAACTCCTAATTATCCATCATGTACAAATGGGTTCAAGAGGGATTAATTGATTCTATAATGGGTCACAGACCTATAGCCTCACCTATAAAGTTATTAGATGGTGCAAGTATTAGGTTACACACCCTTGAGTTTACTAATCATAGGTTGTGGATTGCTTGCTTGAGTGTGTGTTATAATAAACCCATGTTATTTATGAGTTGAGTCAACCTTCACCCAAACTTATACACCTATCTAATTCCTTTACACAACCCATCTTATACATCTTACCATCATTATATATATATATATATATATATATATATATATATATATATATATATATATATATATATATATATATATCTTGTGTATATTCTTATTTCATGAAAACTATCATCTCATCTTGTCAACCATTTTCATCATACTCTTATATCCTTATCCCATCCCCCACCTTGATTTCATCCCATCCCAGTCTAGTCATCTCCACCCATTGATCAAACCCATATCATCCACATATCCTAATCTCAACCACCTCTTGTCCTACATCCATAATCAATACTTTGTCTTGTATATCTTTTCCCAATCATTATATCATCTAGTCATCCTTGTCATCATTCCATTATCCACCCTCATCTTAATCCACATCTCCATTACCTACATCTTAACTTGTACATTCTTATCTTGTCATTTATACATACATTTTTTTCTATTGTACATCTTTTTAGTCATATCATATCCTAACTCACCCATCATTAGTCACCCTCACATCACCTACATATCCTAATCACATCATCTCTCATTCACATCTTATCCCAAGTATATATCCCATCATTTGTCTTGATCTTGTCTTCATCACCCATCTAGCCTAACCCCATATTATCTTATTCTAGTTGGATCTTTAGGTCACATTGGGAACATGTCCTTTGGTGATCTAAAAATAAAATTTACTTATTTAGATTGAATGTTTTATGGTTTTTCTTTAAAAGTTTTTAAAACTTAAGTCCAAGGGGCCAAAGAACACCATCAAACATTTTGATTTGGTGCTCTAAAATTGAACTCACTTAAAATTTATGTTTTATCTTGTCAAGTAATTTGTTTAGTTAAATTTATTTGAGTAAAAAGGAATTTGTATATGTATGCTCTCCCCTCATCCCCTATAGGGAACTTATGGGATCAAAAGAGACATCTTCATTTCAAATTGTGCCTTAGTCTAAAGGCATAAAAATGATGTTATGAAGGCTCTCCCCAATACCCGCATGGATTTGGTGATCTATAAATAACCATAAAGCCTTTTTACTTAGTTTTTCATTTCATGCATTTTGGCTTATGAAGGGGATTTCATCACCTCCCATAATTTTTATAAGAATATTTGACCCAGGGCTTCATCTTTTGGCATCATTTTCAACCCTCTCCATGAGAGAATATAAATTGGGATCCCTTCCCTAAGATAGTGTTTTGAGTGGTTAAACCATCTCCATTAGTAGAGGCTAAGCCTAGGATATATGATCATTTTAGACATTGTAATACACTAAGTAAGTGATAGATGTAGTGATGTAGTCATATAAAATGTTTAAATTGGTATTTTGGTTGTGGATTGTGAAACCCCATCCATAGGTCCTTTTTTCATGTTCTTGTGACCCTTCTAGATACCTTTTTGCTCATTAACAATCATCTAGAACATTCTAAATGGTCATTCTACCTCAGTCAAGCAGTATTCCACATGCCAATATTGTTCCCTTAGGTCTTTAGCCTATAGGATAGGAGTTCCCCATTTGGATTATATCACCACACAACAAAATGTCCCATTTTTAGTGGTCTTATCCATTTGCACTTTGAACCCCAATGGTCATTTTCATTTGGTCCTTACCTTTAATTAGGTTAGCTTAATGTGAATACATTTGACCCATGACTAGTTACTCCCTATAAAATCCCACTCAAATCTCATTTACAAATGAGGGGACCAAAATTATAAATAAATAAACAATAAAAACAAATCACTAAGGAAAACTTCTCTATTATTTATACATAGTCACCCAACATAGCTATAAACCTAGTCAAATCCTCATACCAATCCCTAGCCACCTCAAACATTATCAATTTGGCATTAACATCTGCATCATACTATTTCACAAAGCACACTAGGTGGAATAACTACATATGCCTTGATCCCTCTTTAGAGTATTTGTATGTAGGCAACATGCCCACACAAGGAGCTTGGATTACATGTTTAGTACATATTTCACACTAACCCCACCTCTTTCTCAAATGACTCAAATATCATTTTATAAATCATGATAGAGAGTTAGGGTTTGAAGAAAAATAAGCTCCATAATGAGTTCCATCGATAACCAATGCTAAATTTTTCATAGGCATGATCATACAAGCACAATGTAGCTACCCAAAAAGTTTTAGGTTTATATGATTAGTTTGGACAACAATAGTAGGAATAGAAAATAATGCTAGACACCAAAGCGTCCACTTTTTGGAAATCTTATCCTTTCACCTAATGAAATCTAGCTTTAGGTTTACAATACATTCCTAGTCTTGCACAACCATTTTCAACCTCTATATCAGTTGTCTCGGTCTATTTTTAAACTAAGTTATATTTCTTCTTATTTATTGCTATTTTTAGAAAGGTGAAATAGATAATCAATTTCACAAATTAGGACTATATTTATTTCTATATTCTGTATTAATTTATTAATCCAGACCCTTAATAAAAATATGAATAAAACTCCATTATTTTTAAAGAAGTTAAATCATTTGGTGAACTTGACTTACTTCATTTGGGCACAAAACCCCTAGAAACCCTAGGGAAAATTCCTTGCTAATTTTTAGCAATATGTTTTTGATTTTTTTTAATTTAAATTCGATTCCACATAAAATCAAAAATGGATCTCACTTATTTCAAAACATTTCTTGAAAACAATAAGGAATCCATACTTGGTCCTATCATGTATATGAATGATGAAGTTTACTATATGTTAATGCAAAGCTTCATTCTTTCCCTTTCATGATTACTTTTTATAACATGGGATGATATTAAGAAATTTATTGCTAAACAAGTTAAGATCCCTTTCCTTCAAATAAATGTTTAATTTTATTTAATACAATGTTTCATTATTTATTTTACATACTCTCTATCTCTCATGCAGAATAATTTTCAACTCTATCTTGATAAACATGTTAGAAATGTCATGTTACAAGTCAAAGTTTTTTATGCATTAGTGCAAAATTCCATGCTCTCTGTCCCTTGTTTTCCATCTCTCATATGGGATGTTATTTATAATCATATTTCTATACAACTTATAACTCTAATTATATGCATTATATCCCACGGACATGGTTTCTACCGAGATGTATATAACTCTTTGGTTACTTTTGAGTATCTCCCTATCACTACTAGACACAATAAAATACTAGCAGTTATATTTATGCCTCCACCTTTTAAACTTGGTTTACCTAGCTCTTATCCCACACCTAATACCATCTATATGCCTATAGTAGATTATGTGGTACATGATATCACCCAAGTTTATGAAGATATTTAGGTTAATTACAACCATGGCTATAGCTTTTTCACTTAGATTAGCACCCCTTCTAATATAGTTTTAATTATAGACCTCCTTCAATGATCAAATGCTTACAAATATGTGTTGTATGTAGCCCTTCATAATACTATAGTTCCTATTTCTATTGAACCAACTTATATCACCTCTATCCTCAACATAATGCAATGGACTGAAGAGCATATTTCCTTAGAGAAAGAGGATTTATCCCCATGCCACATCATTGTACAACATCTACCCTTGTATATTTAATTAAGAATTAATGATGTAGGGGTAAAAGGAGTGTTAGCTGATAATGGTTTAGGACTCAACATTTGTAACATTTCTTTTCTTAAACATCTTAATATATAACCTTCAGATCTAGACCACTTTGACATGAATATTAGAGTTTTTGAAAATATTACATGAAAAGTCATGCATCAAATAACACTCAATCTTACTTTGGGATGTAAGAAATTGCCAACTACTTACCAAGTCATGCCAAATGACCTCAATTATAATTTATTACTTGGTCAGCCTTGGATTCATGATATGCATGTAGTCCCTTCTACACTCCATGCTTACCTAAAATTTAGTCACAAAGGCTACATATACATGTGACCGATGGATAAAAAACCTTTTAAATACTTCTAGGTTGCCAAATATCCATATAATTACATTCTACACTTTAATCCCAATAATATACATACACAACCTGCTACTCACAATATACTTGCAGACCATAGAACACATCAAAAGCTTCCAAGTTATGTAATAACACCAGTACCAAATCACCAATTTACCTCTCCTTTTGTACTTAAATGTCTTCATAATATGGGATATCATGGAAAAGGTTTTGGAAAACATGAACATTGAATCGTCAATCCTATCAAGGAATCCACACAACATGGAAAGTAAGGATTTGGATATCAACTTACGCTTCTTCATGATAAACTTTCTTTCACTACTTCAAAACATATAATGTTTTTTACACCCATTACACCTATAAACCATATAGTTAGTCATGCTTTTACATAATCATTGGTCCATCCTGATCTCATTGATGATACAATTTCACCAGATATGAATAGATGTATTATGTAATGATGAATCTCTCCTACAGTTTCTCAGAGCATATGAGGACCTCCCATCTTGATATCATAAAAATAGATTTCCTTATCATATAAATGCCCATGTTTACTTTAGATAAAATTTATATTCTCCCCAAGACAAACTAGTTGATTCAGATGATACTATTCCTACAACCCCATACACACTAGATCATTTTACATTCCTTAAAAAGGAAATAATTGATTTCAATTTTGAAATTGATCAAGATAACCACATTGCCTTGTTAGTTACTTCCCTATCAAAGGAAGAGGATACATATATTCATCAAAATTTGATAGATTTTTCATAACTCTTTGCTTGGTCTTACTCAAATATTATAGGAATTGATACATATATAACAGTCCATTAGATTCCATTTACCCTAATGTTAAACTAGTGAAGAAAAAAATTGAAAAATGTATCCTAAGGTGGCTCTCTTAGTCAAAGATGAGATTCAGTGCCTCTTAGATGCTAGTTTTATTTGACCAGTAGCACACCCTGAATGTATTTCTAATATAGTCCCCATTTTTAAATGGATAAATTCAGTGTTGTTTCAATTCTAAAGATTTAAATAAGGCATGCCCAAAAGATGATTTCACCTTGCCTAATATTGACATGATTTTAGATTCCATAGCCAGATATGAAATGTTATCATTCATGGATAGCTATAAAAGATACAACCAAATCAAAATCACTAAAAAAGATCAAGAGAAAACATATTTTACAACACCTTGGGGTATATTTTGTTACATTGTCATGCCTTTTGGATTAAAAAAACTAGAGCCACATATCAACATACTATGATGCATATATTTCATTACTTGATTCTTTATACCATCAAGGATTATGTTGATGATGTATTATCTACATCCAAACAATGATAACATCACACCATTGACTTATGATATATTTTTCAATGACTTAGGTAATATAATGTTTGATTAAACCCAAAGAAATGTGTATTTGGAGTTACATTAGAAAAAATATTAGGTTTCATTATTTCTCAGTGTGGCATAGAGGTTGACCCTAATAAATTCAAAATGATTGTTGACATGCCACCACCCACGAACTAAAAACCACTTCAATTATTACAAGGCAAGATCCAAGAAATCTGCCATTTTATAGCTTAAATTGTTGAAAAGACTTAGTCATTCACTCAATTATTAAATAAATATACAAATTTTTTTTTGGACCAAGCCTGTCAAGAAAGCTTTGATACAGTCAAGCAATATCTTCTTAATCTACTTGTTCTAATACCACCTATACCTAATAGGCCTCTCCTACTATATATGTCAGTAATAGATCATGTATTATGAGTAATCCTAACATAACATGATGATCAAAATATAGAGTGATAAATTTATTACATTAGTCACATGTTAGTTGATTACAACAAAAATTATTCCACAATAGAAAAACTATGTCTAGCATTAGTTTTTGCCACACAAAAACTTTGGCATTACATGATCAATAATGAGACTTAGGTTATCACAAAAGCAAATCCCTTGAAATTTATAATGGTAAGACCACATATTTATGGTTGCATAATAAAATGGGTCATGTTATTAACATAATTTGACTTAAATATATTTCTACAAAAATTAATAAAAGGCCAAATCATTGTAGATCATTTGGCAACCACACTAATATTAGACACTAATATTATTAGTGACACATTTACAGATGATTTTACTACCTATTATACTCATTCCAACACTTGGACCATGTTCTTTGATGGTTCTCAATATGCACTCAGTTAGGGGAAGGCATTATCTTTATTGACCCTTCTAGTTACACAGTTCTTATTGCATATCTATTGAGATTATCCTACACCAACAACACCATAGAATATGAGTCACTTATATTAGGTCTCTTTATCACCCAGTCCCTCCAAATTAGATCTATTCAAATCTTTGGTGATTCCCAACTTGTGGTCAATCAAGTCAATGATGTCTATCAGATAAAATAAAAACATCTTATCCCATACCTGAACATGGTACAATTTTTATCATCATAGTTCAACTAATTTTATAAAAAAAATATACCAAGAAAAGATAATCAAAAAATATATGCAATGGTAAGTACCAAGTCTCTTATTCCTATTAACATTAATGATGATCAAGCTATTTTCATAATTAAATGATTACAATCACCATCAATATCCAATGTGGATTTGATTACCCTTTCTATCTTAGACACTATGTGTAGTTACATAAATCTAAAATGGTTCTCTGATATCTATAACTTTTTAAACAAATCTATTACACCAAACACTTTCTCACAAAATGACAAATTCAAGTTACATAAACAAGTACTCCTTTATGTAATCATTGTTAGAGACTTTTTTAAGCGATCCTTTGATGGATAATTGCTTTGATGCTTGAGTTAAATAGAATCCAAAATTGATCTTACAAAGATACATGATAGTGAGTGTGGTGGTCACTTCAGTGAAAAGGCCATGTCACACAAATTGCTTCCATAGAGATACTACTAGCCCACCATGGAAGATGAATGTTCAAAATACACAAAGCTATGTGATAAATGTCCAACACATAGTAACTTACAACATGTACCATCATAAAAATTATAGCCTATTGTCTCTCCATGACCATTTATGTTATGGGGATTTGATCTTATTGGAAAGATTAAACTTGAGTTTACTGATGGACATAAGTTCATCATCAAAACTAAAAAATACTTTACCAAGTGGGTGGAATCCATTCCACTTCAATCTACCACAGGCAAGGACATTTTTTGGTTCCTCATGACTCATATTATTTCATGCTTTGGCTTACCCACAACTATCATTTTTGATAATGAAACATAATTTAAGAAAAAAACTATTAAGAAATTTTGCACAAAATTTAAGATTAAACACATGTTCTCCACTTTGTACTACCCACAAGGAAATGATCAAGTAGAAGCTACTAATAAAACCATCAACAAAATTTTGAGCAAAATAGTGACCAAATTCAGAGATGATTGGCACAATCAAATAATTTATACATTATGGGCTTATCACAAAAGCATTCATATGACCAAAAGAGCCACTCCTTATTCACTCATTTATGGTATAGAGGTAGTTTTACCATTAAAATTAGAAATACCATCTTTGTGTGTCTCTATTAAAGGTATCCTCACTGATGACTGGTATCACAAAAAAAATCTACACTAGCTTGAGTAGTTATACCATACACACATTCAAATAATTGAACATCTCAGAATCTACTAGAAACATATACATTGATCCTATAATAAATGAGTTCACACTAGAGAGTTTAAAATTAATTATCTCATTCTCAAAGAAATTTTTTGTAATGTCAATGCTAAAGAATAAATCAAAGGAAAATTCAAACTTAATTGACTAGGTCCATACCTCATTATCAAAAGTCTTAGCCCTAGAGTGTATCATCTAGCCTTACTTGAAAGAAAGAAACTCAAAAATCCAATAAATATTATGCATCTATGTAGATTCCATGTATAGTATTTCATTACACACATTATTGTACATAGTTTCTTTATGCTTACTTGTACATAATTTTTCATCTTACTTGTACATAGTTTCCTTATAATTACTTGTACATAGATTATTTAAAAATACCAAAAATAAATAACATGTAAAAATACAAAAACATTCAAATAACTCAAAACACCAAAAAAAATTCAATTATATGCATTATCCATGCTTTACATTTCTACTACCATGCTAGACTTACATTTCACTATTTTATGCTATTGTTTATTGATTTATATATATTACCATGCTTCACTTGATCTTATTTGAGTGTGTGTAGTGACACCCAAATCCTTGATTGCTTCAATCTAACCATTGAGGGGGCATCCTATTTTTACATTCGAGACATACATCAGCATATCTACCCACCGAAGGCATCTTCTACATGAATACACCATCCAAGTTATGTCATTCCTACACCACACACTCTAGTTATCATGTTGATACACATTAATTACTAGTTTACATATATTATTCTATTGACGCTAACTATTATATAGCACTTGTGTATTTCTTAGCATTTACTTAGTCTTGTACTACATGTTTTTCATACTTTCACTTCTTACTTTGATCAATTAGATGTGATAGTATTTCCAACATTTACATGGCTTCCTTTATTACTTTGAGTAGCTAGATGTGATTACATTTCTCAGTTCCTATTTCATTACTTGTGTGTGTCTTGGGACATTTCTAATGCCCTTTGCTTGTAATCTTATATGTGCTTGTGATCCTCATGTTAATCTTTCTTGTTTTCAATTATATGTGTATGTGGGAATTTGAACATGCCTTGTATGATTATTTTTCTCACTTTGAGTGACATATTCCCATGTCAATTTTTTTCTTATTCCTTTGGCCTCTTTTGTATGCTTCTTGATTCTTGCCTTGCATGTTTTTTTCTTTGTTTGCTTCTCAGTTGTTTGCAATGCCATGATCTACATCATGCATTATCTTGCCTTCTTAGATGCCATGATGGAAATCATGTTCAATTTTCCTTGAAAACTAATTAGATTTCTAGTTTTAGTTTAATATACTATACATGCTATTACATTGTTACATCTATCTAGGCATACCTGTGTTGATCTAACAATATCTAATATAAACTATGCCATATCTTGAGACATCTTTTGGATTATCACTGTTATATCATGTATCTCATAGTATAACACACTTTCAAGGATCTTTCTTTTGAGGGAAGTTATTATAGGGTCTTGATGCCTACCCTAAAAATAAGGGGCAACAAATAGGGGTTTTGTCATAGAGATCATATCCCATCAGTTAGTTTTTAGAACACTCAGAACAATAATCAAAATTCAAAAACACATAGAGCAGACCAAAAAAGTTGTGTAAACATAGAATAGTCATCAAAAATAGTAAAGGACAATAGCACCCCATTTAGACTACATTGACCAAAAATAAAGTGTCCTCTTTTTGGTGATCTTGTCCAAATAGTCAAAAACATATTTTTTTTAGAAAGAGATAGAAAAGTAAGGTCAATTATAGTTTTATTAACTATAGTCCAATTGATATTGAGTAGTTTTAGTATAGTTTTACTTAGATTATCTAGTTATAGGGGGAATCATGCATGATATGATGGTTCTCTCTTTTAGTTTTAGATTGGGAAATTGGTAAAAATTTTAGATCAGAATCCATGTTATAAACACTAGTGATTGGGGGTAATGTGCATGGAACATTTTCCTTCTTTTATTTCTAATTCTTTTTATTACCTAGGTATTCTTAGTAGTTGCATGACTTATTCCATCTTTAAGTGGTTGGCATCATTTAGGGGTAACTTTCAAATATAAGCCTAGTTCTTAGTTTTGGAGTGGATTTCATAGAAGCCTAATCTCCACCTTTCAGAGTGGCCAAGATTAGTTCTTAGTACACATTCAAATATCCACACCATATTATCAAATTACAGAGCATTCATGGGCTTCATAAGCCATATCATATGACACACATTCATACTAGTATCAATTCATAGGTCACACTTAATGGGCAATGATGGAGTTAAAGGACAAGTTAGCCTTTGTATTCTTGAGCCACCTACTTAGAAGGATTGGACACATCGTTCAAAAATTTATTAACACACACATGATCACATAACTTCACTACATAGTGGGTGACAATGAAGCCAAAAAGACAACCTTTGTATTCTTAATCCACCTTTAGGGAATTGAGAACTCAACTCCATTCATGATATTACTCTTGGTACAACACATACTCAACATCACTCAACATCACAATAAGTTTTGTATTGGTTCACATACCTGATGAGTTGTATTTATTCCTTTCTCTTCCTATCTCTTTTACCCAACCTTTTTATGTTCTTATTTTAGACATAACGTGTCTAGTAAGAACTAGTCTACTCCTTATTTTCTCTTATAGATTTATGCTTCATGCTATGCTCTCTCTATGCACACTTAGCATCACACATCTTCATAGGCTTCACCCTTTTAGGTAAGTTTAGGTACACTTCATATTTTACTTTAACCTAGTATTTCAATTTGTTGCATCACTAGAATAAAGGGGGGGGCAAATATAGTCATATAAAATGTCCAAATTGGTATTTTGGGTGTGGCTTGAAAAAAACCATCTTTAGGTCCTTTTTATATGCTCTTTTAATCCTTATAAACACATTTTTTCTCATTACCAATCATATAAAACCTTCTGAACAATCATTCCACCTCGTCCAGATAGTATTCCCCATGCCAATCCTATTCCCCTAGGTCTTGAGCCTATAGGATATGAGCACCCTATTTGGACTATATCACCACACAATAAAGTGTTCTATTTTTAGTGGTCCTATCTATTTATAATTTAAGCCTTAATGGTAATTTCCATCTAATCCTTACCCTTAATTAGGTTGGCCTAATGCTAATACATCTAACCCATGACCAATTACTCCCTATAAAAGCCCACTTAAATCTAATTTACAAAGGAGGGGACAAAACTTATAAAGTAAACAAGAATAAAAATAAAGCACTAAGGTAAACTTCCATATTCTTTGCACATTCACCTAACATAATTACAAATCTACTCAAATTCCTCATACCAGTCCCTAATCACCTCAAACACTATCGATTTGGAATTTGCATTTGCATCACACTATTGAACAAAACACACTAAGTGGGAGAACTACATATGGCTTGATCCCTCTTCAGAGTATTGGTATGTAGGCAATATGCCCACACAAGGGGTGTAGATTTCATGTTAAGTACATATTTAACACTAACCCCATCTCTTTATCAAATGACTCAAATATCATTTTATCAAGCATGATAGAGGGTTAGGGTTTGAAGAAAAAATTAGTTTCACAAAAAGTTTAATCAATAAAAAGCACTCAATTTTTCATAAGCATGCTCACACAGGCACAAAATAGCTACCTAGAAAGTTTCAAGTTTTTGTGATCGATTTGGATAATAATGACATGAATGGATAAAAACACTAGACCAAAAGCATCCACCTTTTAGTAGTCTTGTCCTTTTGCCCCAAAAAAGCTAGATTCAAGTTTATGACATCTTCCTAGTCCTATATAACCATTTAAAACCTCTGTATCAGTCATCTCTATCTATTTTCTAGCCAAGTTATATTTCTTCTTATTTAGTGCTTTTTTTAGAAAGGTGAAAAAGATAAATAGTTGCACAAAGTAGGATTGCATTTATTGCTATATTCTATATTGATTTATTAATCTAGACCCTTAAATAAAATAGGAATAGAACTCTATTATTCCCAAACAAGTTAAATAAAGTGGTTATGAAAAGGAATAGACCTTTTTACAACAAGCCATTTGATGCAGACCCAATTGACATATTACTTCTCCTATGTATGCAACGTGAAAGTTGGTACACAAGTATCCATCTAGAAACATGTGAAACTTGTTAGTTTTAGTCAACCCCACTTTACCACACCTTGTAAGTTAAGGGCTTAGGATGATTATTTAGTTGTATTTTTATAATTTGGTCATAGTTTACTTGGTCTTAATTCAAGTCAAAAATTGCTTGTGAACAAACATAAAAAACTAAACACATTATCCACTAGTTTCTTGAATGAGGAGTTACACTGTCCAAGTAAAAATCAATCTTTTCATGTTCAAATTATCATCTAAACATTATGTCATATCATATATTTGGTGTAGTTATGCTTTCCATTTAAGTTTAGACCATTTACCAAATTTTATTAAGTCCTTCATTGATAATTTAAATTTAAAATTGTAATTTTCTAAGTTCATAATGTTGATGTGTTAAATTGGGTTCACCATTTTCACTTAACTTGAGGGAACTTGGGTTCAATTTATAATTTGGGTTTAAATCCACTTATAGACTCATTATCACATTATCATCATTGGTGGACTCAAGTCATCTTGCGTATCACTCATGTTTTGATTCCTAGAACATATTTTATACTACCATTCCTATTACCATGTGATGATGTTATGCTACTCATTTGGTTCTATTTTTATACTTATGAATTCTTGCATGTTTCCATATCATGAGTTTCTTAGTTCATATTATCACCTTCCTAATCTGAAGGGATTTCTTCTAGTTTTCTAGTAGTAACTTGTAAAAATTGAACTAGCTTTTGAAGTATCAACATATCTCAAAATTCTATGTTTTAGTGTACTAGTGACACTTTAGGCTTTTTGATTTATCATACCCTCTTCTAATTTATATGATTTCAAATTTACCCAAAGGCTGAGAATTTTTTTAAAAAGCACATTCTTCTAATTGTGTGTGGTTCCAAGTCATCCTCCTTTTATAGTCTATTTGGTGCCTTAGTCATTTGTAGAGAAGAAAGAACATAATCCATACCTTATTTAAATGTTTGTAAAACATTTTTTGAATCTTTTCAAATGTGTATAACAACCTTTCTAAACATGACAATAAGGTACACTCGTAATGGGGTCTCTTGTGGCCTTAGTTGTGAGGTAGAGTATTGTTATGGTGGACATGAGTATTCCATCTTGTTTGAGGATGTCACCCTTTTTGAGCCTATTTGATGAAAAGCATTCCAATCCATGCTGATTATTGTGCATCATGCCCATCCTTCCCCTTTAATTTATACACTATGATTTAAGGTTACTATTTTGGGATATACTCTTTTGATTTGTGTATCTTACTTGAAGGTTACCATTTTAGGTTATCCCCCTTTAGATTATACAAGCAATCCAACTTTGTAATGTGTAAAGGTTACCATTTTAGGCTATTCTCCTTTAGATTGTGTGAGAAATCCAACTCCACAATGCATGAAAGTTACCATTTTAGGACCTCCTCCTTTGGTTTACATAAGCAACCAAACTAAGCAGCATCCCATTATAACCATTCGAGGCCCATCACTTGTATTTATTGAACCTATTATTTAAGAGCACCCATTTGATGAACTAGATTGTGTTGATCCCTTCTTCAATATTATAGTTTTTGGAGATCTCATTATTGAGCCATACACCATTGTTCTTACTAAACCAAATATTCCCCACTTTATAAATTCCATGTCAATCTTTGAGCCAAAATTAGAACCATCAACTCTTAAATAAACATCTTATGAGGACCATAATGTGTTTAAATTTGATATTTTGTAACTAATTATGAACCAAAACCTAAATGTTATTATTGAAATAGCTATTTATGATGAGCTAACATGTGATGAATCATCCATTCATATGTTACCTATTTTTAAAGAGCCTCATCTCCTTGATAATATAGTCTCTGTAGAGTTGCATCTTTATCTTTTTCCACTTATTAAGGAGTCTACTTTTGATAGATAAGATTTTATCAAGTCATCCCTCGAGTGATTCCCTCTCTTTGATGGGATTCACTTAGACAAGCCAGTCTATGTTGAACCGTCTTAGATGAATACATTTTTATTGATCCCATTATTCTGTCATAGGCCATTACTTATTTGAAACTTAGCATTCAATAAAGCATTATAGAAACAACCATATTAGATAAAGAAATAATATTCAAGTCAGGTTCTATTTTTGAATTGACATTGGATTTAGCATCAAAACTAGAATCAACATCAGTTGTGACATTGGATTTAGAGTCCCTTGTATGAAAATAAAAATAAAAAATAGAATATAATATTGGTTGTTATAATATTGGTTACAATTATCTCATGGATCAATTTGAATATATTTGTGATCCTTCTACAATTTTTGAGGATGATCAACATCAACACAAATTATCCTGGTATCTTTTATGAGGATTTTTCTTCCTTTCATCATTATATTATCACTGCCTAACATAGCCATTATATTGAAATTCCACCATCCACAAGCATCATTTGGCATTGATAAAATCATATCTTGTTAAACTACATCCATGATGACATACCATTTGTAGAATATTATCAGGACAAAGACCAAATTCATTCAAAAGGAGAACACTCTTCTAGTGAAACCTTTTTAAAGGCACTAGAGGATGATAAAAGTTCAAACTCAACATATTTAAGTGAAACCTTTTTGAAGGTGTTAGAATACAATAAAATTCAAAGGTTAACATCTCTTTGTGAAACTTTTTCTAAGTCACTATGGGATAATTAAGACAAATTCATCGGTGAAAACCTCATCAAGGTGCTAATAGCTGAACACAAAAGTTATTCACTATTTAATAAAGATATTATTCAAGATAAAATCAATATAGCTTCTAATATAAAAAATAATCAAATGGTAGTTACTCTCAAGATCAAATAATAGAAAACTATGGTGGTCCTATCAAGAATATCTTCAAAGGTCTTTGGCTGTGTTGTAACCAAAATTATGTCAAATTTGGTATCAAAAACATTACGTGTGATTGAAAATATTGATTTTCATTTATTTCCCATTAATTATACATTTAATTATCATCTACCTATTCAATACCCACTTATATCATTTATCCTAACTTTATTTACCATCCCTGACAACACTTTCCTTTGTAAAGGCTACAAGGATATCTTGTCTCGACATTTGAAAGAATCAAAGTTAATGACCCAGGAAAATCAAAAACACATTATTAAGATCTAGATTGATAGCAAGTTCTTGATAGAGAAGCTTTTCTAAAAAGGTATTGGGTAGCAATTTTTATGATCATTTATTCTATTTGCCTCGCATGTTGAGTAGGATGTGAATCTCCATGTCAGCAAGAGCAGTAAAACCATTTTTCATTTTCCATTTATCATTTGCCATTACCATGCCTCGTATCTTGGGGGAAAACCCTATATACCCTTTTTGGGAATATTATACCATTATGTTTTGTTTACTATGTTATTTGAACTACATTGGCTTAAGGTCCTTTAGGACTATGTAGCCAATGCTTAATTACTATTGAGGTCAGCTCAGTCACACCTTGTCCATGCTCTTGCCATTTTGAGATAAATTATTAAGTTTGAATGCTCTCTCCATTTTGTGAGTAAATTAAGCCAATCAATGCTTGGGGATAATTTTGTTTTCACTATAGCCAATTATCTTCTCATAATTTAACTTATACCATTTTTTATTAAATCATCTCTTTATTATTGACTAAGGATTATTTTTAGCTAGCCTACTTATCCCATTTTTATCTTGATTCCTTTGGTTCTTCCCACACTTTCACAAAGGGATTTTGATCCAATTTCAATAGTTTTAGAATGTCATGTTTAATAATAGTCTATGGGAATAGTGTGATTGATTTGGTAAGTTATCTTTCATCTATTATCTTATTTGGTATCATTGATTATAACCATCTTTGGGAAAGTTAGTATTGTGTTTAATACCCATGATTATAATTGCTTTCGGGCAAATCAATATTATGACATTGTATCTTAATTATAACTACCTATGGGAAAATTAGGTACAACACCTTTTTATCATGCATTGCTACATCATTTGGTCATTACTATTATCATTTGCCTTTGTTTACAAATTTGTTATGGCTTGGTCAATTTTTCATAGCCTCTATGTAGGTGAAATCACTTTGACTTGAGGTCTTAATGAGATTACATAGGTTATGCTTGATTCATGTTGAGATCAAATTGGTCCCCCTTTCATTATGCTCTCACCATATTATGAGTATTTTAAGTTGGTGTGCTCTCACTATTTTATGAGATGGACCATTCTGTATCTCTTAATTCTCAATTAGGTTGAGATACATAGAAAAATTCCAAAAAATTTCATAAAATTTACAAAAATCCAAAAACATTTTGTTTATTTGATTGTTGTTTGTGTTTTTTGGTTTTTTGTTTTACTATTTGGTCTTCCTTTATTTATTTTCCAAGTACATCTTGATGGTACACATAGATCTTGATTATTCATATATTAATCTCATGTTAAGATGTTCTTGATTTATTTTTATACATTATTGTTCCTACTTATATCCTAATTATTCATATCTTGATTTTAAGTTTGGGTCATTTATGTTTATCTTTTATTTATGTTTGCTTTTTTATTAAATGTAAATAGCTATAACTCTAGTTTTGGTCATTGTTTTACCATTATCCTTATTTATAAGTATTCACATTTTACCTGGCTCTATACATTTGAAATGATATGTCATTATAATTTATTCATACTTATGATTCCTAATTTATTTTCCAATAATAAGCCCTTTGTGCTCTAGACTCAAGTCTTAATTTTAACATAACTTCGATGAATAGATATCAAGATCACTATGCATAAACTAGGCTTAATAGGTTTAACACCTAAATCTATGCTTAGATGTGCATCTATTTACATACATCATGAGTCTAATCAATATCTTGGTTAGTTTTCATCATCCCTCATTCCATTCTCTACCACTTCTAGGTGAACCAAATTGGCTTGAAGTCCCTTTAGACTATGTAGGCAACACTTAGATGTATGATGAATCTCGGGTCAGCTTGACCACCTTAACTTTTATTTTCATTTATTTCATCACTTTGCACATTCTTGCATGCTTAGTTTTTTGTGGATTTTTCAAAGTCATTATACCACTACATCTATGTTTATACTCACTCACTTTAATATATTAAATAGGTTATATATTTGAGTTAATTTCTTTTCAAGTTGCCCATGCTAGGGCACAACATTTGAACTGGTTTAGAAATATAAATAATCCCTATAGGGGTAAGACATTATTTATTATTTATCAATGATTAAAATTTGCCCTATTAGGGCACAACTATCTTATCATGATCAAATTTTCTCTAATGGGGAACATATTATTATCATCTCTTTTGGGGACTGCATTCTCTTTTTCCTCTAATTCCAATCTCTCCACACTCCCACCCATAATGTTAATGTTTTAGTGTGTAAATTTTATTAGGATTGATCAATGCCATAAGTACACAAATTTTACTCTCAAATTAAGTAAATTCAAAGTGTCTCCCTTACATGTATATATTGAATGCTTCCCATTCCCCCATCTTTAGGGCCCATTATACCTCTAATTATAATTTTATCATTGATGGTAATAGTGTGTGCAAGCATTAGCTCATTTGGATGTGATTTATTCCATGGGTTAGTCTCACTTTCTCTCTCTATTCAAGAGTCCATCCTTTTCTATCATCTTAGTATGTCCTCTCAAGGGGGCATCATGGGTCATTTCCAATTTCTTCTTGACAACTATTTTCTTTGAAAAGATGTTGCTTTACTTGAATGTCTCATTATGCCTTATCAAATAGGGTCAAAATGTAGAGATCCAATTCATAGCATTATTTGTTTTAAAATCATCAATCTTACTTGAATTACACTCAAATGCACATTTTAGGTAAAAATCAGTAAAATCCACTAAATGGTTCAAACTTATCATTTACAAGTGTTGATTTAGGCTAAAGTATCCATAAATGGGGAAATGCATTTTATGTGATTCTTAACTTTGATCAATTTATTTCTAGACAAAATGATGATTTCATCTTTTTGTGCTTTGGATCATGCTTTTCTTATAATTCATTAGTACACATCATGTACCTTTGTTATTTTGTGTTGGCAATGTCCTAAATGGGGATATGGTTCCAACACATCTAGGATCACCTTCCAATTCTTCTTGAGTCAAATTATGACCCAGTAATACAACTTTCTGACCATTTTGATTAATTGTGCACCAATTTCTAAAGAATTGCACTAAAATTGATTAATTTTATTTAAGGTTAATTAATTCAAATCAAGAGCTTAAGTGGATTTTCCATAGAGGTTATTGATTATTTCAATATTGGAAATTGATTCCCAATATCTGCATCACCTAGTGACATCATCTATGGGGTGGCATCCATAAGCCATAAATACATAAAATAACTAAACTATGGGCACCCATGCCCAATTAATGCCCCTTCCCTAAATCATTATGAGGATATTTATAGATTTAATCTCAAATATTAGATTAATCCATAGCCACACATCTCAATCTTGAGATGGATAGTCATGGTTGATCTTATACCACTTCTAAAATCTATAAATAAGAGAGTATAAAACACCATTTATTAAGCCTAAATTGTGTAAAATTATAGCGATAAAATCTCTTCAAAATTTATATGTATTTTGATTATTGTGTTCTTTGAATTTATATTAGCTTCAATTGATAGGAAAAATAGATAATTTATATCATGAGCCTAGATTTTTCATAGATTTTTTGAGGCAATGGAGGAGAAAAGAAGCCATTGTTGACAAATACTAGAGTTCTAGATCAAGGGGATAACACACTTGGAGTTGTTCTTGGGTGGTGGAACCACTTGGGAAGGTAATTGGTAATTTATTTCTTTCATTTGTTTCTTACTATAATTTTCAAACCCCTATAATAATAGGTTGTCTTGATTTGTGTAGCTCTTTATGCATTTATTTTTGATTTATTGACTAATGATTGATTAATCAAATTTTGTAATCCTCCCTACAAAGGGAAGTCCCAACATCTATATGTACAAATATAATGTATTTGGGTATTTATGTATCACACTCAATTCAATTTTGAAATATATGTGTATATATAAAGGAATGATATGATATATACTAACATGGATCAATCACCATATGCATAAGAAATAGTAGAACTAGGAACATGCTGTAACTTTTTGGGTTGTTTTGAATTATTTGAATGCTTTAAGCTTTTGGAATATTTGTAAGGATAATTAAAGAATAAATGTAAAATTAGAAGTGCCACTAGAAATAAATGTACTCATAAAGGATATGCCTCTGTGAAGGATTTGTATCATATGTGACATTCATATGTTTTGTAATCAGCATAATTAGGATCATACCAATATTATATGGTATTAGGATCATACCAATCTTCTGTGTTATTAGTATAGGAAATATGGAACTTCTTAGGTTGTTCTTGATCTTGTGATATATAATTTTGAGTATTTGTGTATGAAAAAATAACTGAACCATAAATTATAGTTTCCTTCTTGAAATTATATTTTTATTGAATATATTAATCATTGTCAAAAATTTAAATCTCATTATGGGACACATAAGAGTCATGTATATTTTCTTGCACACTTGGAATATATGCTATTTTATCCTTTACTTATTTATTTCAGGATGAAAGCATAGACTTTGTAGTATCGTATTTAATTTTTTTCCCTCTATATAAAGAATAAATATGATGTTTGGATCCTTGGAAACCATATTTGTATCCTTTTATTTTGTAGGCATGTCTTGATTTGAAAAGAACTTTTTTAGGAACCCTCTTCTTAGAATGACTATTTACTTATCCTGAGGTTGATTTTTCATCTTCTATTCTTGCTCTTTTTTAACATTTCCTTTTTAATCTTTTCCTTTTCATTTTTATCTTTTTGTAAGAAGATTTTTTCAAGTTTTGCCTTTTGAATATTTTCTTATTTCAATTTTTACATTTGAAATTTTTTATGTTTTTAATTATTATGTGGTACCCATATTTGATGTTTTGGCACTTCTGCTTTAGGAGAGGTATAAATAATGTGAGTGTTTTTTTTGGTTGATGTATCAATTATAGGATCATCACTATATTTGTGACTTTGTATTTTGTTATTTAATAAAAAACAACAATATGTATGATGCCCATGTATTATATGATATGAAAAATAGTATTTTGATATACTTATAGGATGTAGAGGAGATAATTGAATCACTTTATTTCTAGCATTTCTCTTATGATTTCACTTAGAATCTTATTAACCTTTTGTTCACTTTTGAATCACTTGTTTGAGATATATTCTATTTTATCTTTTCCTTTGGATAAGAAACCTTGTTATATGGAGATACAAACACATGATTAATACTATCATATTTAGGATCTCACATGTATTTAATATGATTTTAAATTGATGTGATCCTTGCACTAAAATAATTATTTTGATTTTTTAACTCTTATATTAACTTGTTTATAGTGATTATTTCACTTATAGGGTTTCATACACAAATCCTAGGTACCTAAATTGAATATGCATACACATACCATCTGCCTTACCCCTTGAAGGAGTGATAATATGAAACTGGTTAGATAGATGGTAGATATCACCCTCCTTCGGGTTAGTAGGAAAAATAGGTTATTTTTAGCCATATTAAACATGATTTTATAAATATATATTTTAATTTTGGAAATAAATTGTAACAATTGAGAGATCAAAAAAATAAGAAAAACCCCAAGTCATACTAGGGGTTGCATGAAAAGACATAGAGATTAGGTTCACTAAATATTTAACCCTAAATTTATATAAGGGTATATCTAGGGTTAATGGGAATGAGATTATATTTTACATAAGGATGGTAAACTAACTTAATGAGAATACCAATTAATCTAAAACTTAAAACATATTTTAAATTTATACAATTGAGATTACTAAAATAGTAAACTACATCTATTGATAGATATTGAAATGAATCAAAATAAAATGATACTTGGCTTACTATGCTCATGTAAATTTTATCTTGAATTGGTTAGAAGTAGATAGGAAAAATATCTAAGAAATTTTTTTAGATTTTAGGAATATTCTTTTTTTGGCCTTAGATGCTTACATCAGACCTAGAAAATTATATTGACGAAGGTGTATAACCTTGATTAAGGTTTCCTATACATAATACTAACTAGATATAGATGCAAAAAATTAGAGCCTTAAATTTTTTCTATCACCTTTTTCTAATGTATACAGGTCATGCATATAGGTTATGTCTCTTTATCAATTGATCAAACCCTAACTTATTCACCTTTGAAATGAATATGGGGAAAATTGGTTATTGGGATCATAGGTTCGAATTAACCTGAGGAAATCTCTATCAATGGACTATGAATTTCTCTCCTACGTGTTGGCTTGTGTGTTCACAAGGATGCAATGTGTGATAATAAAAGACATGACATGTAGTGATCTATTTTTTAACTTGGAAAATATGTCTCATGAACTATTCTTAAATTTATTTAGAATTGTGAAAATATTTCTCTTATGAATGATATAGAAATAGGGATGAATAGGGTAGGTTTGCTCACTTGAATGTTTGATTGAGTTTCTTGGTATATTGCCTTTTGAGTTTTATGTGATTTCTAAGTGAGGTGTGAATGAGGGTTGATATTTTATATATATGTATAAATCCATTTCGGATATATATCACACTAAAATTCTTAGGTTGGCCTTTATGATACATTTCATTTGAAATTGAATGAATTTTGGGCACTAGATACTTTGTAGGAAAAGTGGCCACTTACGTTGATGCAGGTGTTTTTCTGGGACACAAGTGTCTAGGAAGCTAGAAGAAAGATACACATTCAAAAATGGTAGTGAAGGATAATAATAAAATTTTGAGACTTTTTTATAGTATATAATTCTTGATCATTAGAATAACAATGGTCATATTAAGATACAAAAAAATTAAGCATAAATAGATAGTGAGCACGAGCCTTTTGGTATTAGGTAGGTCTATAAATAAAAGGTAGATCCATGATAGATATTTTCTAAGTGTATGAGACTAAGGTAATACATAAATATTTTATTATCTACATGTTTGAGTTATATTCTAATATAGATATCTCATGCATGTGATTTAAAGACATGACTTAAAAGGTGACATAAAGACCCATGTGGAAGTTTTACTTAATAGTGAATATTTTTTAGAGGATAGATGTGTTGAAGCATGGATATTAGCATAGATTCAAGTTTCCTTAGTGTGACATAAGTGTTTTTGATAGTAAAAATATATTTTTTAGAATCCAATGTTGGATTAAAATATTTAGACAATCTATTTATACAAATGTTTTGCTCAAATTTATCTATGTAATAGTGTATAAACTAATTATAAATTTTCCTTTGTATTTATACTATTATAATCTTGAATGTTTTACTATATATATGTAACACATGCTTAGATTATGTATTTCCTATCAGAATATATCTACAATATAAATTGATTAATTGTCCCATTTTGAAATAGTGGCTTACTCCTTGTTTGATTATGCTACTCTTTTTTTGAATCCTTAATTTTGAAAAAGGTTTAACATTTTGGTGAACCTAAAATCTGAATCTAATTAAACCAATCCCTATCTTGCCATAGGATTTAAACTTTTTATAGTTTCAAATTGCTAAAAAAATCCATATTTAAATGTTATTTGGGCATAGTATAGGTGATATTTGTTCTCCTTGTTTCCCTAGTCTTTATACTCTTTCTTTTGGGTATGTTTGAAAAATTTAAAATGGATAAAAAATAATCCCTTCCCCTTCTTAAATAACAAAATGGTGATAGATACCATCTTTTTAATGAGGTCCATATTAGCTATCTAGATAACACCCAATAGAGGTCATATTTTTTAGTCTAACCCATAATTGGACTAACATGGGAATGGTCTAAGGCTGTGGGTTACCTATAAATATAATAAAAATCTAGGATTTTTTTATAAGGCTAGCTCCTCAAATTTTATAATTTGGGCCCTTGCTTCTAAATCTAAGATTGGTTGGGATGAAAAGAGTTAAGAGATTGTATAAAAGAAATTATTCTAAGTTGTGGTGATGCACCAAGAATTTAATAGATCCACTCTTGAACACACTAATGAAATATGAAAGAAAGTAATGCAATGCTTACTATGCTTATATACAACAGTATTTTGTATAGAGGTCTATTTGATACACTCAACTAGGGAGAAATGAAAATAAGGTTTGGTTAGAGACACTTAAGTTCAACTGTCCACTATATCTTTGAGAGATCAATGTTGAGACATACTATACGACCTATAAAGAAAGTTTTTTAGCACTTACATTGAGTTTGGACATACAAAAGGAAGATAACATTCACAATTTAATATTACACAAACATAGAACACTAAATATATATTAGAAAATGATTACAAATATTCTATCCACTACTCTAAAAAAGGTTGAATACAATTTTGGTAGAGTCTAGTTGTACAAGCTTAAGGGATCCAAAATAATAGCTCAAAGGCTATACTTATAGTAGAAGGGAAGAAAGAGAGAGGGGATTTTGGCAATCAAGAGGGAGTCAAAATAGTTTGAATCCATTTGAAATGTAGTTATAATTGTTTTTTCCAATATGCTCATTCATACCATTTGATTAATCTAAGTCACCCCAGTCTATTGCATCATTAAAATATCTTCTCTGTGATGCTCCATGGTGGCTACAATAGTGGAATCAAGTTGCTTTCATTTTATCCTAGCATAAAAATACTCAATGACTAGTTTGTCAATGTGTGCCTAAGTGGGGAGAAAGGTTATTTTCATGTAGCTAGCTATGGTGATGGTCATTTAAGTCTATGTGTCTACCTCTATAGGTCCCTAATGGTGTTTTTCAATCCCCAAAAATCCACTCCTAGCTCAAATTGAAACATGCTTCAGTTTGGCTCCATCATGATTGGTTTCTTTAGTAAAAAAATGTCCTTTCAACCTTTGTCTACATCATTTGGGCTTGCCTTAATTTGATTAGTCATTAAAAACTAGATCAGATCATTGATCTCATGATTCATCTCACTTCATTGGATCTACTTGTACATAGATGTCTGTGAGCCATCAATCTTCTACCAAGACCCATGAACTTTTATCACTTATCCATTGAGCCTTTGCACTCAAGGTTCACTAAATATTTGACTTAATTTAATGCCATTGATCTGATTGGGGCCCATTATCCTATCTTTACTCACTCATTTGTAGATTTGATTTGGGTACCTGATAGTTGGACACTTGTCAAGCTTGTGATCAATCAAGGACCCCTTTGATGATTTTTGAATGTAAACAGCTATTTTTAGGGCCCTAAACTTGACTTCCACATTCCTATCATGGGATATTTAAATCCTAATGGCTACTTTATATGTTCTAAATTTGATGTTTATACACCTATCACCACCCTACTAGATCAATTTTACTAGAACAAATTAGCTGATGTAATTATGTCTTCAAAGAAATTATTGTAGAACAATTTCCCTAAAATAATTCATGTCTTGATTTTTAAAAATATTGTCTCAAAAAAAATATTCAAAATAATTCAATCTTTGGGAAAATTGTCACAGAATAATTTCCCTAAAAGAATTCATGCCTTAGCCAAAGTTTGGAAATAATTTTCCTCAAAGAATTCATGCCCACCTTTTGTCAGAACTTTTGCCAAGGACACTTTCCCTATAAAAATACCTTTTTCCCTTTTGAAATGGCCCTTTTACCCTCGATATTATCCTTTGAGATTTATGAAAGTGCCCTTTGAAATTTTGAAAATGTCCTTTCCTAAAGAAAAATTCATTTTAAAAACTTTGAAATGGACCATTTCCTCAAGAAAAGTACCCTTTGGGGAAATTGTTTGGGGCACTTGCTTGAAAAAGATAGATCCTTTAGGAAAAGTGTTGAAGACACTTGGATTCAAAATTACCATTAATTTTTTTTAAAAATGACCCTCTTTAAATAAATGACCCTTTGGGGAAATTGTTTCAAATAAAATGTCTGAAACAATTCCTAACACTTGAACAAAAAGTTTGAAACACAACTCCTAAAAGAATTCCAACACTTAGCCAAATAAAGTGGGACAAAACTCATGAAAGAATTAAGCCATGGTAAATTTGTTTTAGGGTTTTTGTGGAACACTTTATCCAAAGGAAGTCTGAATTCTACTTATCAAAATGTTTGAAAAGTGCAAATTAGGCTTCTTTCTAGATCTGTTCCTTTAACTAGTTGGTACCATAAAAACCTACTCTGATCCCTTCACTTGTAATATTGATCCTACCTGAAATCCACCTGATCCATTCATTATTTAGGACCATACTTATCTTTTTAAATCTAGGCATAAGCTTGGTATGTTGGCCAATAATGGACAATAATTTTGGTGACTCAGCTGGCTTGACCAGCATGCTGATCATGGAACCAACCATCCATCAAGCTTGCTCAAATGAAAAGTTACTTAAAAATGGACTTTGATTAACTTCTAAAAATAATTAATGGATTAATGGGGAGAGAAAATAATGATGAATCAATAAAATACAAATAAAAAACTAAACTATGAATAGAATGACTAACAATGGTAATGTGCAAAGCACTTGGAAGAAAAGAATAGCTCTATCTACTTATGTACAAGAAGCAAGATATGGGACTAGTAGCAAAACTTGAGATACCTCCCATTGATAGGGATGGGGAGGTTATCTCCATTTAATTTTTAAATCTCCAAAGCATTTCTCTCTTTATAGCCTGTGATGACATAGGGTCCACTCCAAAGACTATCGAACTTGGAGTGTTTTCCTAGTTTTGCATGGTCCTCATCCCATTTGAGGACTATGTCACCTTGTTGGAATGTATTTAATGAAGCTCTTTTATCAAAGTTAATTTTGACCTATTGTTTTTTAGACCACATGGCATGCATGGAATCATACCTTATTTCCTCTAGCACTCTTAGTTCATTCATCCTGACCTCCATTGCATCACTTTCTAGAATCTCTAATTAGTGTGCAAGTTCCAAAGCTAGAAGCTCCAATGAAATGGGCATCCTTGATTATCTTCTATAGACTAAGAGATAAGGGGAATTACTAATGAACTTCTTGGGTGTGACCCTATTAGTCCATAAGGTAGTCTTTAGTTTTATGTGCCAAGATATTTGATTATCTTCCATCATTATCTTAATGATATGAATCAAGTTATTATTAGTAGACTTGGCTAATCTATTACCTTGCAAATAATAATTAGATGAATATGTTAGATAGATACCCTACTCAAGATCCCACTCACATACCTTCATGTTGATAAATGCCAAAAATTTGTTTGATATTATGGTGGATGGTGCTCTAAAATAGGTGATTAGGCTTTCATAGAATTCAATAACAGAGTTCTCATTTTCTTCTTTCAAGGGGACTAGTTCCATCCACCTAGTGAATTAGTCTATGGCTATCAAGACCCACTTATGGCCAGCACTAGATGGAGGAATAATCATGCTAATGAAGTTTAAGCCCCATTGTATGAAAGGTTTCTTAATTTGAATAAATTTTAGTGGCATAACAACTAGCTTCTATTTCCCTATAAACATGACACATTTTAAACATTTGCTCACCCATGCATCTGTGTCTTTGAATATTGACTATTAAAGCTAAGTCAGTCATGAAATTGTGCACCAAACAATCCCCTATGATGATTTAAAAATAAAATTAGGGATGATTTATAACCTTAGGAAGAGAGACAACATTTTGATTCGGCTTGTGTTTGTAACTTGATTGGGGACCTAGCTAGGGGCTCAGTTAGGCTGGCTATTATTGATGAAAATAATGTTCACTTTATCAGCCATTTTTTCCACTTGAGAAAGTTTAGAGAGCTCTTGATGGAGAAAATCCTTTTTCTCAGGGATAGATAGAGAATCATACATGGACATAATTACATCATCCTTCTTTAAATGATCCATAATATTAAAAGGAAGAATAATACCTTTAGACTACCCTTTAGAGATAGAGGCATCACTTAACATTTGAGTAACATGAGGAATGAAAGGGGATCTCTACTAATATTTATGTGATTGGGGAAATTATTGATTTATAACAGCTTTAGAAACTACATTTGAAAAAGTGATTTGCTAACTAGTATGAATAGGTGATGTAAAAGCTTTTAGTTTCCCCAATTTGTCCTCCAACATCTATTTTTTAGCTCTTATCTGAGCTAAAAATAATTCATTTTTCCTCTAGGATTATCCCATATTTGTTGCTACATGCTTTAACACATATTTCCCTTCTTATAAATTCATGCATGTGGTATCACTAGGTGCTCTACTCATGCTCCCTTACTTCTTGCTCTGATCTTCTGATTGTGACATGGCAGGCATGTTGTCATGAATCACTTGGGAGGATTATGGTGGAGGCATCATGCCATGACTCTAAAATGAAGGAGCATTTTACCAATCAGGGTATTAATACATATTTTTAGTAGTGGCCATTTCCATCTCATTAGACTATCTCTCTGACTGCCATGAACCTTCTTGGGCATAGTTGTTCTAAGTTGGCATAATAGCTCTAGAATTACTTGGAGCATTTGGATTGTATTTCCTTAACTGAATATTTTTCCCTTGTCTTTATTGATTGGTTTGATAGGGTGGCCTATTTTACTATTTTTTTTAATTATTATTCTAGTATGGCCTATATGGTGGAACCTGTTACCTCTCCATTACAACTAAATTATTATTATGGGCTTTAAGGAGACTCTCTATCTTCCCCAATCTATTAGTTTTCTCACCTTCTATTTGATAAAACTTTATTTTTTTATAATTGGAGCGATAGTTGGAGTAGAAGGATGTATTTCTAGAAAGAGAGGCATTGGTGGCCTTAGGGCCAACTTGATTATTTTTATGAGGCAATTTTTAGCCTTAATTACTACTTCAAAAGCTCCATGTAGGGTATTCCCTCCTATGGATTGAATCATTACAACTAAATCCAAGTTGAGAGCCTTCAAATAGTGTAAAAAATCATAGTTAGGTGTAGGCTTGATTAGTGTAGGAATTCTATCTCAAGTCTTTTGGAATTTGTAGTCAAAATCCATCATGAACTCATTATGGAATCTCTTGATTGTTTTGAGTTGCTCTACAAGTGAAATATGATCAATCTTGTCTTCAAAATGCTTGCATATTACCTATCCAAACTCATCCCAACTATTGATTGATGTGGGGGACAAACCTCTATACCACTAGAGTGTTTTCCCTTAGATAGGGGTTACTAACAACCTCATTACTACATTTTATTGAGTTATATGATGCATTGAACAAAGGTTATCAATCTCAATAATATGGTATATAGGAATAACTATATTTTATCTTATATAATAGGCAAGAACCTTTAAATTCAAGACTATAATATCATCCCATTAAGTGAAATTCAGAGGGCTACCACCATTAAATGAGACAAAAGCTTGCCTCCTAGGAATGCTAATCTGAGGTATGGGGCCTATAATAGTGTTTGGATGAACAATACTAGTTTTAAAAATATGATTTCAAGAAATAACAAGGGGATCAAGAGGGGTAGGTGTAGGCTTTGGTTAAAGGGCTTTCTTTTTCTTTATTGATTGTAAAGGTAGCTCAAACAGAACCACTCCCTTCCATTTTGTGGAGGATTTTATGATAGCCCTAGGGGGCATAAAAGATTATGCAAGCCTATAAATGATACTCTAGAACTCTCTACCATACATAGATATGGAAATTTAGTGGTCCCACTGACCATGCCAAAATATTAGCTATCTAGATAACACCCAATAGAGGTCAAATTTTTTCAATTTTGACCCATACCTAGACTAACATGAGAATGGTCTAAGTCTATGGGTTGCCTATAGCTAGACCAGACCTCTAGGATTTATTTAATGAAGATATATCCTAATATTTTATAATTTGGACCCTTGATTCTAAATCTAAGACTGGTTAGGATGAAAAGAGTGAAGAGATTGCATAAAATAATAATAAAAAACTATTCTAACTTTTGAGATTGCATTATCTTGTTTTTATCTACTCATTGCTAGATTTGATCTAGGCACCTGATATTTGGACACTTATCAAGATTGTACTTAGTTTGGGATCCCTATAATGATTTTTGAATGCAAAAATCTATTTATAGGGGCCCAAAATTAACATTCAAATTTATATCATGGGATATTTGAATCCTAATGACTATTTGTGATGTTTTAAATTTGATGTCTACACATCTATTACCACCCTGATGGATCAAATTTTTCAAAATAAATTAGCTGATGTAATTATGTCTTTGAGGAAATTATTGTTGAACAATTTCCCTGAAAGAATTTATGTCTTGATATTCAAAAAGATTATCTTAGATAAAATATCCAAAATAATTTAGTCTTTGAGAAAAATTTTGTGGAACAATTTCCCCAAAATAATTCATGCCTTAGCCAAATTTCAAAAACAATTTTCTTGAAAGAATTCATGCCCACCTTTTGTCAAAAATTTTTCCAAGGAAACTTGCCCTATAGAAGTTCTTTTCACCCTTTTGAAATGGCCCTTTTATCCATAGTATTATCCTTTAGGATTTTTAAAAGTTCCCTTCAAAACTTTGAAAGTGTCCTTTCTGAAAGAAAAGTACCTTTTCAAAACCTTGAAGTGGACCATTTCCTTGAGAAAAGTACCCTTCAAGGAAATTATTTGGGGAACTTATTTGAAAAAGATATATCCTTCAAAAAAAGTGTTTAAGAGACTTGGCTTAAAAATTACCCTTCAGAAATTATGAAAAGGACCCTCTTCAAAGAATGACCCTTAGGGAAATTATTTTAGAGAAAATGTCTAAAACAATTCCTGACACTTGAACAAAAAGTCTGAAACATAACTCTTCAAAGAATTATAACACTTAGCCAAATAAAGTGGTAAAAAAATCTTGAAATAAATAATTCTTGGTAAAAATTTTATGGGATTTGTGTGGGACACTTCATTTAAAATAAATTTGAATGCTACTTAGTAAAAATTTATAAAAGTGCAAAATTAGGCTTCTTTTTGGATTTATTCTTATAATTAGTCAACACTATGGAAACCTTCCTATATCCCTTCACTTGTAATGTTGACCCTACTTCAAATCCACCTAATCCATTCATCAATTGGAACCCTACTCATCTTGTTAAAGCTAGGCATAAGCTTGGTATGTGGGCCAATAATGGCCAACAGTCCATGTTATCAATACTCTAATGGATAAGGTGGCCCATCCTATAATGTCAAAATAAGGTAATCAACATACCCTTCCTCAAACCCATCCACCTCCCACATCCCATATATATTATTCATCTATGCATATTCAACTTAAATTACCTAGGTGTATGCATCTAAAATCGCTCACCTACATTACCATAGCTAATAATACTATTAGTCAACAATAATTCTACTCATCTAATTTATTCTAATTTATCTTGTTCTAATATCCCCCTTAATTATCCATCATCTACTAGCCTTATTCTATCCCACTTCATCATTAATTTATCTTAAATCCCCATTATCCCATCCTAATCCCACATACTTATTATTTGGGAATTTTAAATTCCTAATGAACCACCTACTAAGACTATTCATAGGCTCTCCTAAAGCCCTAGTCCCTAGTCACCTACCTAATCACCATCTAATCTCCCCTATAATCATCATTAGTCCTAAGAAAGATTATAAAAACCTCAAAATATATAACCTTCTCTATTCTCACTGCTCCCTCTCTAGAAGCCTCTAAATCTATAGGCTTCCAAGGAATTTTAAATTCCTTTATAGGCACTAAAAAACTACACACTACAGTTCTAGATGTCAAAATACCCTTGGATGCCCAACCTATCATCCATATCCCTTTCAAACATAAACCTAAGTCAAAACATTCTTTGACCAACTCATCTTCTAACCCACCATGACCAAACTTAACCTTTAACTATCGCTGGTCATCATAGTAACTACCGACGATCAGTTTAGGAACCATCTTAGAGTTTTATTTTTAGGTTTCTATCAAGTCTATAAGTGCAACAAAGATCTGAACCTCCACCAAAATCACTCCAAACTTCATCAATCAAACAACCAACACTCTGTTGAAATTTCTCTAGACTCTTCAGTAAGTCAAGAACCTTACATCATGAGATATGCATTTATATTCATTTAAATTGATCTAATTTTAGTAATTAAATCTGAAATATAACCATTTACCCAACCTCTAACCATCTACTAAACCCATCAACCAAACCTGTAGCCCAACCTTTTACCTTAACTAGACCTGTCAACAATAACTATTGATAGTTGATTATCTAACCACTAATGATCAACTATTAAAATATTATCAAACTATCAATGGCCAGTCCTCTAACCACTAATGTTTAGCCCTCTAACCACTAATGGTCAACCCTCTAATCATGGATGGTCATCCTGACTGCTGATGGTCACTATGTGAACCCTTTTAACCAAAAACTAGCAAGCAAAAACCACCAACCAAGCCTTAACCAAACCTTTTTTTCTTGGCCCTTATCACCTCATAGACCTCTAATAATAACCTAAACTAATGTTAACATTTATTTAATAACTTAGCATTTACCTTAATGCTATTTTGTTAGTACATTAGCATTTCTTTGAATAGTATTTACTTCATTAGATTTAATACTTTCATTTATGCAATCTTTATTATCAACCTTTCTATTTTCAAAATTAACTTCTATAAAAAGGTGGATTGACAACCTCCTAAATATCTCACTCTTCTTGGATCTAGCTTTCTAGGCAATCCATCCATCTACCTAACTAACCAACCCTTTTCTAGTTCTCTCTTATTACAAATCATCTTCCCAAGCCAAAGAAGAATATCTATAACCATTTGGATCATGGAGTGCACACCACATCTAGGTTCTACCAACCTCTACCCCTCTTTTAGTTTTACCTTTCTTCTATAATAGATAAAAATAAAAATTTGAGTAAAACATTCTGGCATGCCCAATGGGACCTAACATCCATTTTTATTCCTTTATTTTATGCTCATGCAATGAAATATAAAATTTATTTTGGGCTTAAAATTAACCTTTTGCATTTATTGATTTCTCACTTATTTTAATTCATTAAGTAACTTAAAATAAAATTAATCAATCATAGCTTCACCTCTTTATCACACACCATAATAAACCACTAATCAATCAACACATCAAAACAAATTTGAGACAAGGCCCGACTAGGATTTCATCATCTAACGGTAAACCTTTACCCTTTGGCTATCTTACTTAGACTTCACTACCAAGAAGAGAAACCAAAATTCAGCTCTCTTATTGAGTCCAAACTCTAGAAATCAATATATACTAGCTAAGCACCTGACACCATTATTTCTATGACGTGTGAAGTGAGGGGGTAGGCCCCAATATAAAGCCACATACTGACTTTCACTATAGATTTTTGAGGCCATAACTAACATGAAACCAACCATAGACTTTGTTTCTAGTACCCTCTCTACAAGCCAATTCTTCCAACATTATTTCTAACTTAAGGTATAAGACAAAAGAGAGACTAAAAATAACCTTAGGACTTAACATACTTTAGTGTTTATTTTGCCTTTTTGACTTTTCTTGTTTGCTTTTTGTTTTGAGTTGTGAGAAACCTACCTTTCACCATCTTGCCTCTATTGCCTTGCCTAATGGGGAACCAACCTATATTATCTCTTGGAGATCCTAACTTTACTAGGATCTTAGATAATAACCATCTCACCTTAGAGTTATACCTTGCATCACGAGCCACTTGTGCTCTTAAATTTACCTAAAATCAATAAAATCTCACATAAAACCAGCCAACAACCTATCAACAACCATTTGATCATCATCATACCCAACCAAAAACCTATCAAAATCTACAATATCAATCACCCCAGCCTCATCAAACTTTGGGCTACCTACCAAAACCAACATATCAAGCACCCAAACCATCATATAAATTACCTTAACCTACCTTATCAACCTTACCAAACCTATCAACTCAACCCAACAAAACTTATCAACTTTACCTAACCTTAACAACAACTGACCCAAAATCACCCATAATCAATCAAACCCTACCTATCACCTATCAAACCTCAACTACAACCAACCAACAAACTATTACCTACCACCTAAGTTGGTAAAATGTTAATGGACTAGATAATCAAAGTAAAGTCATCTATTTTTGGTACCCATAACCAATCAAATCTCAACTACAACTAACCAAAAACCCATCAATGACCATTTAACCATCATCATACCTAGATAACAATCCATCAACATAAATCTATTAATTATCATAACCAACCTCAACTTCAATCTATCCAACCTCATCAACCATTGGGTCACCTACTCCAAGCATCATATCAACTACCCTAACCTGCTTTGAAGTAGCCCTATTTTTATCAACACTGATATTTGGTCTATCCTCTTTACCATCTAACCAAAAACTATCAAACCAACTTATCAACCTTATCTAAGCAATCAAACCCACCCAACCTATCAATACCAAACATATCAAACCAACTAACCTCATCAAACCAATTGATTAGCTCACAAACTCAAGATAAATCCATAATTAAACCTCTTTTTACACCCATTATTATGCACACTAATAACCAAATCCCTCAACATAATGAGGCCCATCTATTATATTTGGTTCTTAGTCAACTTATAACTAAAAAAACTATAATCTAACCCTTAACTTAACCACTTATTAACCAACTGGAACCTTTTCAACTTTCCTTCAAAACCATGATCAAAAAAACCAACCAACCTCTTCCACTTACTCATGTGGAACCAACCAACCAATCTCTTCCACTTACCCATGTGGAACCAATCAACCAATATCTTCCACTTACCCATGTGGAACCAACCAACCAACCGAATCCACTTACCATGTGGAACCAACCAACCAACCTTTTCCACTCACCCATGTGGAACCAACCAATCAATCTCTTCTACTTACCCATGTAGAACCAACCAACTGACCTTTTCTACTCACCCATGTGGAACTCTAAAATTAACCTCTTCTACTTACCCATGTAGAACCATCCAACTAACCTCTTCCACTTACCCATGTGGAACCAATCACCCAATCTCTTCCACATACCCATGTAGAACCAACCACCCAAGATTTTTCACTCACCCATGTCAAACCAACCAACTTATCTCTTCCACTTACCAATTTTGTGGAACCTACCATCAACCATACCTTACCAACCATCAACCTAACCTTAAAAACCATTAACCCTACATCAGATACCATTAACCTAACTTTACCTATCATCAACCCAACCTTACCCACCATCAAATCAACTTTACCAACTATCAACCCATATGAAAACAAACCCATTAAATCAAACAAAATTTTCCAACCTACCCTTACCTCACTCAAGATCCCTCCTTCAGACAATCAGACACTCTTGTCTAACCTACCTTTATTTTGGGATAGTGTTGTCAAACATACCCTAACCTACCAAAATTAGGACAAATAACATTCTCCTAGCTTTGGTGCAATAGAGAAAATCCCACCTGAACCACCACCTACAAACTTGACCTACTAGCCACTAATAATTGACAAGTAACAACCCCTTTAGGGAGGTGGATGAAGTCATCTTCACCCATTCTAAACCCTCTTATTAACCAACACCTCACCTTTGGATAATTTTTCCATATTTGACCATCTATGGAAAGAGCAAATTGGGGGAATTTTACCCTCTATAAAGATTTGATCATTTATCAACCCAAACCATACCTTAACAATTAACCAAACTAACCCTTGGCATTTTTGCCTCAACCTATCAACCAACCAACCCTGAACTATTAGAGATTACTTTTCTCCTTCACCTGATCAAAATTATTAGAGAATCACCTTCTCCCCATACCTATTGGAGTCACCTTCTCCACCAACTAACGTAACCTTTAGAGGCTACCCTTCTCCACATTATTAACCCAACCAACCACCTTATCTTAACCACATAACCATTGAAGAATACCCTTGTCCACCAACCTATTTGGGAGTCACCTTCTCCCCCAACCTTTGAATAATACATTCTCCATCAACCCAACCTAAACTAATAGGTATATCAAATTGGAGCAACCTATTTAGACACCACCCAACCTATTTATGAGTCACTTTCTCCCTCAAATCATTAGAGATTACCCTTCTCCCCTAAACTATCAAATAACCCAACCTCAACTTTTTTGTCAATCTAAATCTTTTTCACATATAATCAAGTGTCATAAATTAATTGGGGGAAATCTAATCTCCTAATTGACATCCATCATTTATACAATCATGGTTTGGTGCATATTAAATCCTCAACCTCCTCAAATGATTTTTCATTTGCACATTTGTTCTTTGATTAAACCAAGCTCCTCATCATCTTATGCATAACTTAAGATCATCCCTTGTTTTAAATCGCCTTCATCTCCTTATCTTTAAGGAAAATTAATTAAAATAGATCATGTGATTATCCATCACAACTTAGCCTAATCCTAAGCATGGATACCATAGCTCTACCCATGACATGATCCTCATGGTACTTTCCAACCTTTTGAGGATTGATTACCATGGTCATTGTCACTTAAAACACCTCATTTACCCATCATTAGCCTCCTTATACTATGGTTTTTCCTCCATATAGGAAAACCTTAGGCCTATATAGATAGTCCATGTCTAAACCAACATATAAATAATTTGGGATACCAAACTATCACTTTGGTCAACATTTCTAGCATGTATACTACTCTTTTGAAGGACAACCACCCCAAAAGAGTCTAAACTAATTAAAAAGGTAGACCACTCCCTTAAAAGATAGCTATCAAACATGAACAAATCCAAACTTAGACCAATCCATTTAATGATGGATAAGTAAACTTTGTCAAAAGTAATAATTTGAAGCTTCTCGCATTGATCAACTTCCTAAACCTATCAAATAGATTAATAATATACCCTATATCAAAATTAAAAAAACAAGCAATCCCAAGAAAGTCACAATCAACTTTCACAACAACATCAATAAAATTCTCACATTAATCAGTCTACACCTAGCATAAGGCATGGCCTTGTCTATCATGGTTCCTAGGTCACTAAAAAAATGGCAAGTTGTCCCCATAATAAGGTTATCCTACATATTACCCACTAACTATCACGAATCTCCCCTTTTATCCTCCATAAACAAGGGATTTTTGAGCTTACTTGACACCATGTGACTAAGCTACATTTTTTTAACCATCAAACTAACAAAAAACAAAGCATGATAGGGGTTTATGTTCATAATCCCATGCATCTTCCCATCATGGTATTTATCAATTAGAGAATGTATCTTCCTCCTTATACTCTTATGACCACTTAGGAAGACATGTCTTCCTCCTTTTTGAGTCATTGAAACCAAACCTAACCTATGGAGATTACTCTTATCCAACCCACCCTTACCTTAACCCTAAACCATTAGGGAGTCACCTTCTCTCCCAACCTATGGAAATTACCTTTCTCCATCAACCCCAACTATTGGAGATTGCCTTTCTCTGTAAACCTTTAACCAAACCAAACCCAACCTTTGGAGATTACCCTTCTCAAACCTCTACATTACCTTAACTATGAACCATTAGAGAGTACCTTTTCCATCAACCCAAAACATTAGGGAATCACCTTCTCCCCCAACCTTTGGAGATTAATTTTCTCCATCAACCCCAAACATTAGATATCACCCTTATCCACTAAACCTTTTACCCAACCAAACCAAGTGGTATATAAAAATTGGGGAAACCTATTTGAACACCACTAACTAACCTTTAGAGATCACTTATTCTTCACAAAATGAACATGAACCATTGGATAATACCCTCTATAACCAACCATTTGACCACATATACCTCAATTTTGGCAATTTTTAAACTAAATTCTTCGCATGTTTTACGATGACCTTGCCTTGGTCCTTTTGACCATACCATTTGCTTTGCCATGTCGAACATTTGAATTTGTACCACCTCATGCACAACTAACCATTTTGTGTCTTCTTGAGAGAACTTCCTACCTTGGATACCTACAAAAACATCAACCCTATCTAGGATATTTGATAAGACTAACTCAATTAGCTATGACTAATGTTAAGGACTGGTTACCTTGTCCTTTATTATTCTAAAACTAACCTTATTTTTACCAACATTGAAAACCTATCTTTGGTGATATTTAATATCATATTTATTTTAATTTTATGCTCATGTTTTCATTTCGAATTCCCAACCTTTTTATCCCCAACATCATGACTCAACATCTACCACTTATCAAACCTGGACCTAATTTTATATCACCTTATCAACTCCTAGTTTGAGGGGGATCACCTCCTTCCATACTTAGAGAAATTGAACCTTTGACCCACAATATATTTTTGTTTTACAAATTTTTGACACAAACTTCATAATAAAAAGGGAAAAAATGTAGACACTAGAAAACCACACACTATAGTTCTAGATGTTGAAATACTCCTAGATGCCTAACCTACCATCTTCACCCCTTTCAATCATAAACTTGAGTCAAAATACTCTTTTGACCAACTCACCTTCTATCCCACCTTGACCAAACTTAACCCCTTGACAAAACTTAACCATTTCACCTTTTTAACTAAACTTAACCTTTAACCATTGATGATCAACACAATAACCACTAATGGTCAGCACAAGAATTGTTAATGGTCATCATAGTAACTGCTAATAGTTAGCACTCTAACCATTGATGGTCAATCTAACCATTGATGATCATATCCTCACCTTCTTAAATGCATCATTAGTTGTGTATAAGATAAGCATGAAAAAATTTAGGATGTTCACCTTATGCAATACTAACAAACTCTAAAGCATCATAAATGACAACTTTATCCGCCTATCTAATTAGTAACTTCCTCCATCCTAATTAGCAACTTCATCCTATAAAATAAAGAGAGTAGGACCAAGAAAGGGGATACATCATCTTGATATTATTATATCTTAGAGTTTTCTTTGCAAGTTTCTAACAAGTCTACAATTGCAATAGAGATATGAACCTCTATCAAAATCACTCCAAACTTCATCAATCAACCAACCAACACTCTATTGAAATTTCTCCAAACTCTTCAACAAGTCAACAACCTTCCATCATGAACTAAGAATTTGTCTTCATTTATTCATTTACCTTAATCATATTTTAGTAATTACCTTTGACCCCTAACCATTTAACTAACTTCCATCCATCTATTGAACCCATCAACCAAACATGTAGCCCAACCTTTTAACTTAAATAGACCTGTCAATAGTAACTATTGATAGTCGACTATCTAATCATTGATATTCACCCTAACCATCAATGGTTGATCATCAAACTATTATAAAACTACTAATTATCAACCCTATAACTACTAAAGATTAGCCTTCTAATTACTTATGGTCAATTTGACAATTGATGGTCACTGTGTGAACCCTTTTAACTAAAAAATAGTAAGCAACAACCTCCAACCAAGCCTCAACCAAACCTCATTTTCTTGGCCCTTGTCACCTCATATACCTAAAATAACAACTTGACCTAACCTAAACATTTATTTAATAAATTAACATTTACCTTAATGGTATTTTGTTAAAAAATTAGCATTTCTTTCAATAGTATTTACTTCTTTAGATTTAATACTTTCATTTATGCAATTTTTCTTATCAAACTTTCTATTTTCAATATTAACTTGTATCAAAAGGTGGATTGAAAACCTCCTAGATAGCTCACACTTCTTGGATCTAAATTACTAGGTAATCCATCCATATACCTAACTAACCAACCCTTTTCTAGTACTCACATATTGTAGGTCATCTTTCCAAGCCAAAGAAGAGTATCTATAACCGTCTAGATCATAGAGCCCACACCACATCCAGGTTATACCAATCTCTACCCCTCTTTTAGTTTTACCTTTATTTTATAATAGATAAAAATCAATATTCAAACAAACCATCCTTTTAAACCTCAACACTTGATCTCCTTCATTCAACTTCAAATCTCCCCTATTTATCCCTCCCTAAAAAATCTATATAAATAACTCAGTTCCTCCATGGAGGGTAACTTAGAAATCCATAGTAAATCCATGTCCAACTATCCATCTACCAATCCTTGATCAAGAAACATCATAATGTCAAGATTCTAAGTCAAAATTAATCTTAATCCCAATCCTCTTATTTTAATTCCATTTAATCATAGTGTAGAGCATTTAGCTTTAGGATCTTAATGTTGATTTTGAATTATATTCATCCGTTGGCATTTTAGTTCTAATGGCTCTATCACTTTAACTAGTAGTTTGATATTTGGGTTTGAATTTACATTGTTAAATCCATATAGAGCTCAAATTTCATCTAAATTTTGGTGACCACAATGGGACTTCTAATTTAATCAATTATTCTTGTTAGTGGTGTTTTTATAGCTTAAAAGATCAAGAAAATATCAGATTTTTAGAATATTTCATGCATAAGGGTAATTTGTGACATTACACTGGTATTCATGACCTTGTAGTTATAATTTTTCCCTCATAAGTCATGGTTTTATGTTAACTATTTACATTGATCGATAACCATCTATCTAATTGTGCAAGTTTTTGCCCCTTGACAAAATTGCAACTCGTAAATCATGACTTTGCATAGAGAGTTATGATTTTACATATGTAGTAGTGATTTTGTCTAACAACTAATAATTTTCAAGTTTTATAGGTTTCAGTATTTAGGCAAAATCATGACATTTAAAGTCATGACTTTATCTTATAAATTATGATATTATGATCAAAAGTCATGATTTTGTGAATTTCATAAAACTACTAATAGATTGATCCTTATATTTTAATGTGTAGGCATTTAACATTATCTATTTTGGTAGGGGAACCATCATCACTCAATCAGGCATAATAATCCCATTTCATCTTTGTAATTTCATCCAAATGGTTTTATTTATAACTATCCCATTTTTTAAATATGATTTTATTTTTGTGAATATTTGCTATGTGATCTGCAGGGTCACCAGAAGAGGAAAGGTAGGAAGGTCCAAGTCAAAGACACAACCAGACACAACCCCTTAGCCTTTTTCCATTCATTGACAAAATCATAAATCAAAAAATTATCAAATTCATGACTTTTCCCTGTGAAATAGCGATATTGTAGTCTTCATTGTGACTTTGCAATTTTGGTTGTTTTGATTTTTATTCTGTCTATTATCCATGTTTAGATCTATGAGATAGGTTTATGACTTGATCTCAAATTAAAGTGTTCTCTTTATAGTGCTAAATTATAGCTATTTTTGAGAAACATTTCTAGTCATAAATTTTGGATATATCATAATGATTTTCTAATCTAACATTAATCATCTGTAATAGACATTTTTAGTAAATGAACTATTTACTTTAAACTGTATAGTCATCTATTTCTGATCAAATATCAAAATCTTAAGGTTTTCTAGTTTATAAAAAACCACAACTGTCATTTTATATTTAGTAGCAGTATTTTCATTTGCATTATCAATTTTGTAGTATATAAAAAAATTGCTAATCTTGATTTCTTATTAATAGCAGTTTGCTAGTTTGAGTCACAATTTTTTCTAATAGTCATAGTTTTTCAAGCTAACCATCATGGTTGGTTAACTTATACAAGATCAAAACTCATTATCTATGATTTTGTCTTATAAATGTGATTTCTCACTCTCTAGTTGTGACTTTTCCCTATGTATTTTTGATTTTCTAATAATTTTTGCTTTCAATTTGGTCTTTTTAAGTGCATTTTTTGAGTCATTTTTGGTCAAATTTGAGTCATTATGGGCTTCCTGTAAATCCCAAATTACCTTTGGCTTTAGGGGATCTACCCCTTGACCTCACCTTATACCAAAATAGAGAGCATGCTTGAGACACTACCACCAAATGCCACAACGTGTTCTACCCATTGACCCCATTGGGGCTACTGCCCGTAGACCCCCACATCATGGCCCACTCACCCCAAAGGAATTATAGAGCCAAATCAAAAATTTTTTAGGGTGTTTTTCTTAAATCCTATTGTAATAAAATTTTGTTTCTTGTAGGGGTAAATCTATTTGATATTTTATCTAACTAACATCATCCTTTTGTAGATCATATTTTGGTCTAACATTTTGACTTGTAGGTTACTCTTAAAGATTGTTAAATTAAACTACTAATCCTTGTCTTTCAGGTTACCTTTTTGAGAGGGGGGAAATCAAACTACTAATCTTTGTTTTCCTATCAAATACCCCACCTTAGCATATTAAAAAATCATTTTTGAATCATTTCAATCATTTTAATAACTTTGTCTTGTATATATCATTTTCATCATCTTATCTTGTATATATCTTTTTATCTTGTATATTCTTGTCTTTCATCTTGTTTATAACACTTATTAATCATAACTAGCTAATAAATCTTTTAGTGTACTTGTCTATATCCTAGGGGTTATAGATAGAATATGTTCCCCCTTACATCCTTATCATGATTCCTAGGGGATCAAAAACTACTTATAAACCCCCCATCCTTTTTTCATTTCTAGGTGGCTAGTGATCATGAATTTCACCACTATGTACTAGTCCAAACTTCATGTTATAATTGAGTCTAAAAATTAGGAGAGATATCATTATGTTCCTAATAAAAATTACCCATAAAGGGTTCTATGGAGTGAGGGGTGGTCAAGCTCCAATATGCAAGGCAATCAGATAATATCCTAGATAGACTTGGGGCCCACTATACCTTCACATATATAGGGGATACACCTAGAGATTATGTATACCTAGATTAGGATAATTTGGCCATAATAGGTTCCTTGCTACCAGAGTCAATATCAGCTCCTCAATAGCCATCATGTGTAAATGGGGTTACGAGGGATCAGTCAATTCTATAATGGGTCACTGGCCCAAAACCTTACCTATAAAACTATTAGATAGTGTGAGTGTTGAGTTACACACCCTTGAGTTTACTAATCATAGGTTATGGATTACTTTCTTGGGTGTGTGTGTCATGCTAAAATCATGTTATTTGTGAGCTGAGTTAGCCTTCATCCAAACCTATACACCTAGCTAGGTCCTTTGTACAACCCATCTTGTACATCATACCATCATTATATATATATATATATATATATATATATATATATATATATATATATATATATATATATATATATATATATCTTGTGTATATTCTTATCTCATCAAAACTATCATTTCATATTTTCCACCCTTGTCATAATCCTATTACATATATCATCCTCTTATATCCTTATCTCATTCCCCACCTTTCTTTCATCCCATCCTAGTATAGTCTTCTCCACCCATTTTTCAAACCCCCATCATACATATATCCTAATATCAACCACCTCTTATCCTACATCCATAATCAATCATTTGTATTATATATCTTGACCACATCATTATATCATTTGGTCATCCTTGTCATCATCCAATTACCCACCTTCATCTTAATCCACATCCCCATAACCTATATTTTGTCTTGTACATTCTTATGTCGTTACTTGTACATAACTTTTATTTTCTTGTACATAGTTTTAGTCATATCCTATGCCTACCCACCCATCATTGGTCATCCTCTCATCACCTACATATCCTAATCACATCATCTCTCATCCACATCTTATCTTAAGTACACACTCCATCATTTTTATTGACCTTGTCTTCATCACCCATCTAGCCTAACTTCATCTTATCTTATCCTAGTTGTCTCTTTAGGTCACATAGGGGTCTAAACCATCCCCACCTCACTCATCTTACCCTTTTATCCTTTCATCATCACCTATTATCATACTTATCCTTATCCTATTATCCTAATCACCTTCATCACATAATCTCATCCAATCTCCATCTTAGGAAAATATGTTTTAAGGTTCAATCTAGTCCTTTTATCATACACATCATTTATCATTATAATCCACTATCACTCATTATTTGGTCATATGTCATACCTAATCAATATCCTACTAGCATCTTATCACTTTTTTAATTTTAATATATTAATGCATCATCATCAATTTAGTCTAATCATCTTTTCCTACTCCCAACTAATACTCATCCAACCACCATCTTTCTATTTTTGGAACTTAATCACCCATTAGACCCTTAATCCTTTTGCTATCTTGAATACTAGGAATTATTGATAGGTCATTAACACCTATTGTAATATTGATCTAAAATATGATTATAGTCTTTAATCTATTATTCTATCTCATTCTTAGCTCAATCCTTTTGACTTATTTTATTAAAGAAACCATCCTCAATACTTAACCTACTTTCATCATCCATTGATCTTCATCTATCACCATGAATCTAGACCTTGCTTTCATAGACCAATACATAGTTTCCAACAAAGATGAGATCCTTTTGTGGCTTATTCTAATGGGTATCCCAATTTCTAAAGGTGTTGATCCATTTCAACTCATTTCACCTCCCGTATAAGCCACTTCATATGAGTCCCATGCCAATCCTCCATTTACTAGTCATAAACCACCATCTACCCATTCCCATACTAGCAAAGGGAATCCAATCTTGGCTACCTCATCTATGACCAATCCATCCACCCAGTTACATCACCAATCACCTAACACAAAATCCAATGCTTGCACTTATAAGTCACAAAGTGAACTAGATCCTTATATGCCCTTTACCATGTCCTTGGAAGCTCTTTTTAAATATCTATTCACCATTAACATGATGGTCTATTCACCCATAAAACATATTTATCCCACTAAGCCTAAGACATCCTAGTATAAATCAAACAAATAATATCCATATCATCAAACTTGAGGGCATAATATTGATTGATGTTGACCTTTTCATGATTATGTCCAAGACCTCATTGACTATGGTGACATAATAATCAAGGATGAACTAGATGAGTCTCAATCTTTGGGTGAACAAAAAGAAAAATTTCAATATTTCTTTTCCAATCATGATCAAGCCCTTCCCTTTCCAAGCCAAGGTCAAGAATCCACACCCATCCTACATGATCTCCCCCTGCTCAATAAATCCTCCATCAAAGTAAAATCTACTTATTATGAGCCTAGTCCCCCCATCTCTCATGAGTCCTTCCATGGGCCTATTATTGTCAAACTTGCCATTCATCCATAATCTCCCTCTCACCCATCACGTCAAACACCCCATGTTGAAAGGTCAATTATAGATAATGAATCTCCTATTAGCAGTATTACAACTTATACATTAGAGTCTACATCAAAGTCAACATAAAAACTCTTATCTTTAGTAGGATCATGCATAATGCCAAGATCGAAATCAAACTCCTTATCATAAACATCATCCCTCATTAATGTTGATAATGCCTATCTTCTTGAGAGTGGCTCTAATCCAAGTACTTCCAATCCATCACTAGGTATACTATTGGATCTTAATCAGTATGATAAAGTCATAATAGAGTTATTTCAAGATTTATCTATCAAAGAAAATTAGAGTGAATCTGATCCTCTTTTAGATGTGTATACTACAATTAGTTGTTTTTCTTAATTTTTGATCATTTATTAATTTTGGAAGAAGCTAAGAAACTAGTAAGAAGGGTGTGGTAGAAAACCTGGTTGTTATGCATGCATGATCTAGATGAGTGTGGAAAGATATTTTTTGTCTTGGAAGGATTACGTATAGATAAGAAATTACTAATAAAAGGGATTGTTAGAAACATAGTTAGGTGGACTGCCTAGAGTGAGCTATATCTGAGAAGTGTGAGCTTACTAGGAGGCTGTCAATCTACTCTTTGATAACAATTAAGTTGAAAGAGATAAAAGTAAGATACTTGCATCAAATAATAAAAAGAAACTAAAATGAAATATAAAAAGAAAGTGAATGCTTGATAGATAAAATGACTAAATATAGCAAAATTAGGTCAATAATAGTGCTAAAATAGATTAGGTCATGTTCATAAATTGGGTAGGGGTGAATAGGTAGGGACATATAAATTTTGGTTTGGTTGGGGGTAAGGGGATAGAAATAAATTGTTGTTATTTATTACCATAATGACCATCAGTGGTTGGGCTAACTATTAGTGGTTAAGCTAATCATCGATTGTTTGGGGTGATTTTTAGTAGTTAGGTGACCATTGATGATTCTTTGTGGATTCTGAAATTATTCAAAAAAATAGGTTATAGGTTGGGTTAAAGGTTTGATAATGGTCTATTAAGGATCTGATAAAAAATGGGAGATTAAAATGTAGGTAAAAAAAAGTCTAATGGAGTAGAAGGGTGAGAAAATAAAATAATAATGCTAAAGTATAAATATACCTATTGCTTGCTAATTAGTTGATGGTTGATGGTTGGAGCAATTTTGATAGAGTAATAGTACTTTTACCTTGAGAGTAATTTCAATATAGGTTAAAATATCTATTGTTATTATTTTATTGATGGAAGAATGATTGGTTAGTTGACTAGAATCTTGAATACCTATGTGCAAGAATTTTGTCCTAATTGATGATAGATATTTCACCTCCTATTCCCCTCCTTATATAGGCAAAGAGAGATGGAGGATAGAAGGTTACCTAGTAGGTTGGCTTATTTATTTTGATGCTTGGAATTTTGTTAGCACCACATAAGGTGAACATATTTAATTATGCCTCATTAGCTTGCACATAGTTAGTTATTTGTTAAGAAGGTGAGGACCTGACCATCGATGGTTAAGCTAACCATCAATGTTTAAGTTGACCATCAATGGTCAAGTGTCTAGAGGTAAATGGGTCAAGGTAAGTTAAAAGGGCATGGTTAAGTTTTGTTAGTAAGTTAGTGAGTTTAGTCATCTAAATAGCTAACTAAACCCAAGGTACAATAGGTTAGTCAATGGGTCTAGAAGGGTTAGGTTTTCCCTAGGTATTTCAAGGCATTTCAACATTTAGTACCATCATCTGTGGTTTTATAGTATTTATATTTTTCCCCTTTTTATTATGTGACTTTGAATTAACAAGCTACAAAATAAAAATGGATTGCTTGGTCGAAGGTATTCCCCATCAAATCAAAAGTTGATGAGGTGAAATCAAGATTGATTTGAGGTTTGATAGGTAGTTTATGGTGAGTCATGAGGTTGGTGACAAAAGGGTGGTTAGGTATTTGAAACACAAACATGTGTGCAAAATATGACTAAGTGCGATAGTCAAGATCATGTAAAGACTAAGGTTGCCAATTTTGGTAAAAATAAGGTTGGTTCTAGAATGTAAGGTGATAAGGTAACTAGTCTACAACATTAGTCATAACTAATGAGGTTATTTTTATCAAGTATTCTAGATAGGGTTAGTGTTTTCATAGGTATTTTAGGTAGGAAGTGCTCCCTTGAAAAATAAATTTTTTTTAGTTATGCATAAGGTGGTATAAAGTCAAATGTTTAACATAGCAAGGTTGGTTGGTACAATCAAAATGACCAAAGCAAGATCATCACAAAATATGTGATAGTTCAAGGAAAAAATTACCAACATTGAGGTGGACATAGTCAGGTGGTTAGTTGGAGAAGGGTAATCTCTAAAAGTTCAAATTTTGGTTTAGGGGAGAAAGGTGATCTCCAAAAATTTGGAACTTAGATTGAATACCTAGAAATATTTAGAATTGTGGTGTCTTGATGATCAACAGTCACCCTGACCATTAATGGTCAGGGTGAAACCCTAAAATAATGGAATATAAAAAGTCAAAATGAAATTTCATTTTCACATTTTTCAATTTGAATTCTATGCTTCCATGAATTCTAGTGATTTGTGATTTGGCATTTTGCTGAGAGGGTTTTACTGAGCATTTTGTAAGGTGGTTGACTATTGATTGGTTGAGCATGTGTTTGAGGTGATCTAGCTCAGATCAAGATACATGGTAGATGAGGATGAGGTTGAGTAGCTTGATATGGGATTCATCCTTGACAACAAATGAGGAGTGTGGTAGGAGATGTTTTTAAATTATTAGTTTAGTTGATTTTGTTGTTTTAGAGTTAAATTTGGGTAATTTGTGATTATTTTGGTAGGGTTTTGGAGAGGTTTGACATAGGTTTATGTTTTGCTTATGTTTGGGAAAATTAATCAATGAAATTCAAAATTGAGGGAGGATTTGGGTTTGGGATAGGATATAGAATATACTTAGGTAGTTTTGTTGTTAATTTTGTTTATTTTTATAGGATTTTAGTAAGATAGGTTAGGTAGTTTACCATCAGTGGTTAAACATAGTGATCGTCAATGGTTACACCCAACCATTGATGGTCAGACATGACCATCGGTGATTGACCACTAAAGGAAGAAGCCTACTAGATTTTTGGTCGTCATTAGGACCATCGATGGCTAAGTAATTTAGGGTAAGTGGGGTGTAATAAAAAGGTATATGAAGTTGTTTTGAAATGTTGTTAGAGGATTTGGGTGAGTGAAAATTCTAAGTGTAGTTTAAGATGGGTGATGTGTTGAGTGATGGTTTGAGATGGTTTATGAAATTTGTTAAATAGGAATGTTGTGTGGAGATGGTTGTTGGGTAGAGTTAGGTAGTGGGTTGATATGTATTTTAATTATATTTTAAAATGTTTGTTGGTTATGGGTCACTTGTAATGGTTGGAATAGGTTGATGTAGGTGAATGTAGGTTGATGAAGAAGTGGATTTGGGTAGAATGATTGAGATGAATGGACATGAGAAAAGGTAATGGAAAACTAAGTGTGCATGCTAAATATTTATAGGCATGAGACCAGATTTAGATGAGGGATCAAGTTCCTAGGATCTTTATAAAGATCCATGGAGGGATGACCCAGGATGATTTGACCCATATGGAGGAGGTTAGTTTAGGATCCATGCAACATTATCAATGGTTAAAGTGATGATTATGGTCCTCATTGAGAGATAAAATCCAGCCATGAACACCTTTCTACTACCGATAGGAGAGATGACCATCTTACTAGAGGATGTTATTAAGATCACACAACTACCTATTCAAGGGGATCCTATTTACCACATTGGGAGTGAGGAGATGGATGAGTAGATGGAGCTATTGTATGGTGAGGATCAAGTCTATGCTAGGTGGTTTTAGTTATGGGCCATTGTACTAGAGGGAACTAGATGAGAGGCATTTCATGACCATCATGATGATGGTAGTGTCCTATTTCACATTACTTGATTTGAATAGTGGATGATTTACTTATCTATTGTTAGGTGTGTTGGTGGAGATTTTGCTTGGGAGGATGGTGTTTAGGTGGGAATTAGTGTTGTAAGTTTAGATATATAAGGATCTTTAGGCATTTCAAACTCACAAAAACATGGGGTTGGTTTTCCATTGTTGGGCATATGAGCACATTCAGGTTTTAAGACCTTTAGGTATACCATGGGATGGTTATGCCCAAATGTACTATAGAGTTGGATTCCTATAATGGAGGGGAGATTATGCATTAAAAAGAGCTAGTGGAGGGGTGAGAGATATTGATTGGTTTTGAGACACTTTGGAGGCCATATTTTGACTTTCCTAGGTGGGTCTTATACAACTATCATACATTATCTTTACAAAGCTAGAGATGGATCTATAGGAGGAGAGAGGGTGAGACTGAGCTCATCTCATTTGATAGAGTTCAGAGGTAGTTTTTCCTAGTACATGGGATTCTAGGTACTTTCTTGAGGTACCAGAGAGAGGATATAGAGTTTTTATTACCCAAGCCATATCTAGTAGATGTAGTATTAGACCATGAGGACCTACCTACCAGAATAGGTATAAATGACGTCAATTTTGTGGATGGATATATAGCATGGTACTAAGACTAATATGTAGTGGCTGATTTTAGGTGGGATGATACGGAATGATAGGGTATGGATGTGGATCTAACTAGAGCATAGGCATAGGGTGGTGGTCTAGATGGATAGGCTACAATAGAAATGGTAGTTACATAGGCTCAAATTATAGGGTTACAAGGATAGGTGGCCACATTGTAGGGCTAGATTGTGATTTTGTAGGGTCAGGTTACTTTTGTTATAGCAAAGAGAGATCAGGCAAGGACCTCACTTAGTTTGGTGACCTAGGAGAGGGATTCCCTAAGATAGAGGGTAGGATCAATGATAAAACTAGTAGGACCACCAAGTAATATCATTATAGCATGTTACTTGGCCATAGTTGAGGAGTTGAGATATTATGAGACCATAGTGCTGGCATAGTGCCCCTTGGTGTTTTAATGGGGTGAGTACAAAATGAGTTTAGTAGGTGGGGCAACTGTGGTGACTCCAAGTTAGTTGGTTACATCAATAAGTGGATAGATAGGCATCCTAGGAGGATCGCCACTAGATGGTAGTGGAAACATAGGTGTATGAGGGGCCAGTGGTAGTTGTGACCTAGGGGTATGATATGATAATATATTATGTACATGATTTTGACACTGACCTACATGTCGATGCAACAAAATGTACATGGGAGAGATTATATAAATTATTACATGTATTATTTATGTGATGGACATGATATATATGATGTATATGATGTTTCTAATGTCTATATAGATGTGATGTATTATGTATAGATGTGATGGTTTATAGTTATGGTTGTGATTTTTGTATCATGGTTTATGGTTTACATGTTTTATGATTTATGCTTATGAGATGTGGAATTAGTATCTTTATGGATGATTTTATGTTTTATTCATGGATATTATGTTAATGATTATGGATATTTATTTGGTTTATGATGAATTATTGTGATGTGTATGGTAAATGTTTATTGTTCTAATGCTAATAATGTTTTAATTTGAAGTTATTATGGGTGAAATGTAGTTTATGATGTTTATGAATATGGATATGGTAATATTATGGACATTGATGTGGTTTATGATTTATGGATTATAAATGGATAGGATGATACTCATTATTTATAGATAAATACATGATGTAGTTCATGATGTTTTAATAATTATAAATGGTATGATCATGGTTATGGATATGGTTTTATGATATGATGTGATTTTTGAGCATGGATATGATGTGATTATGGTTAAGGATGTAATGAAAACACATAAATTAAGTTTAGATAACAAACTAAATGTAGGGAAAAGAAAATGAGAATCATGAGACGTATGTTTGCATGAACCAATGATAAGAGAGTAAGGAAAAATCATGATGCATTTTCATTAGTAAGGACCTAGATAAACTAAATCTATATTGGATTAAGGAATATAAGCCTTTCAAATTCTTCTCATTATCATGCTTTGATTGATAAAAATGTGTCTTGATCACATTATGTCAAGTAAGCTCAGAATCCCTTGATTTTATAGATGGTATGAAAGGGAAATAGGATATATATAAGGTAACCTTATGTGGGTTAGTTCATCCCTTCTATAGGTGACCTAAGAACCAAATTAGACAGGTCCATATCTTAATTCTATGTGTAGACTAATTGATGTGGAAGTCTACTAAAGCTAGATATGAAAGCTAATTATAACTTTCTTGGGATAGCTTGTTCTGATTTTGATGTAGGGTCATTTGATGCTTTGTTCTAATAGGTTATGAATCTGATCAATGTGGGAAACTTAAAATTATTGCTTTGACAAATTTGATTTAGCCATCCTTTAATTTAGTGGTCTAATTTTTTGATTTGTTTATTGGGTAGCTGTCCTTTAAGGGATTAGTCTATCTTTTAAGAAATTTTAAAATTTTAGATAGTTGTCCTTCAAGAGAATAGTTTACAATGCTAGAGAGATGTCATCGAGGTGATTTTTTGGTATCCCAAATTATTTTGATGTTAGGTTTAGACATTGGTAAGTCTAATTAGGCTTAGAGGTTTAATTTTATGAGGGTAAAATTATTCACACAAAAGGTTAATGATAGGTTGAAGGAGGGGTTTGAGAGATAAATGATCATGGGATTCCATTTGATTAGAGATGAAAAGCATCCATGAGAACCATGCCATGGGTAGAGCCATGGTACCCATATTTAGCATTAGGCTATGACTATGATTCTTTATTACATGGTTCTATGTTATAATCGATTATCTTCAAAGGTATGGGAATAGGCAAGTGAAAGGTGAAAGTCTCATAAATCAAAGAATGAGTTTAAGTTAGACAAAAAGGTGAACTTGATTCTTGTTTAACAAAAGAAAGGATGCAGATGTGAAACATTGAGAGGCTTAATTTTTGGTTTGCCTTTAAAAGAGGGAAAATAGTAATCTCTTGATCCATACTTATGGGTTATGATGTAGGGTCCAAGACAATTAAAATTAAACTTGCCTTTTTTTCTTTTCTCCATATTGGTTACATGTTGGTTTTCCTTCAAGATGAGGTTTATAATATTGAATTTTCAAGCTTTTAGGTGTTATTTATAGGCATGGTTGATTCACTCTTGATAGACATGAAGATGGTTAAGTGTTACGAGGTGATGTTCATCAAGTAGCTCAAGTTGTGCTAGACATTCTCGATGATAGTCACTCTAAAATATGATGTCTTGCAAGGATATGTAAAGAGAGGGAATATAGACTTCAAGAAGCAAGAATGTCTCTACTCTAAAGACTAGAGAGAAAGGGGTGGCCCTTTTAGAGGTTTAAATGCTAGTGTGATAGGCCCATAAAGTGAAAGTGATATGCAAATGTCAATCTTGACCTAAAACACTGACTACTTTGGTTAGCATTTGGTTGAGGGTTTTGTTAGAGGCTTCTACCTATCCATTTACTTGTGGATGGTAAGGTGAGGAAAAACTTAACTTAATTTTAAATGCATCATGAATACCTTAGACTTGTTTATTTTTGAAATATTTACCATTATCGGTGATCTTATGGGGAACACTGAAGAAATAGATGATATGATGATTGATGAAGTCGACAATCTTGTTGTCTTTGGTTGAGATAAGAGGAATAACTTCCACCCACTTAGTGAAATAATCGATGGTGATAATTATAGATTGATGTTATTGTGAAGAATGAGGATTGATTTCCCTAATGAGATTGAGTCCCCATTGTGAGAAGGTCCAATAGTCTTTGGATACTTGAAGGCCATGGGAAGGTGCATGATGTAAATTAGTGTGTTGTTGACATTTAAAACTCTTTTTAACATAATCAAAATAGTATTGATTGAGGGTGGGCCAATAGTAACCAAGGTAAAAGATACACTTAGAAAAAAATAATCCACTAAACTATCCCCCATAGATTCTATCCTACATTTCCTTGATAATATGTGAATATTCATGACTATGTAGACAACAAAGGAGGCCATCAAAACTACATTTGTAAAGGATTCCCCCTAGTATGGTATAATGAGAGGTAATCTAAGTAAAGGATTTTTAGGCATTCCTAGAGAATTAGGAGGAATAATGCCTAGGTTAAGGTAGTTAAAGGTTTTCTCATACCATATGTTTGATGGAGATTTCTCTATACTAAAAATGGTAGGAAGGTCAGAATGAATGTAAGAGGGTGTGACAAAGTGATGGATGGTAACACATAGTTTTGAATTGGTAGGTTGAGAAGGGATTTGGGAAGTAAGGGAAGCCATTGTATCCACAAACTTATTAGTAGATCATGGAATAGACTAGATAAGGTAATGGTCAAATGATGATAAGAGTACGTATACGAGTTATTTTTAATTTTGAAAGACATCATTCTTACATTGTTAAGATATATTGACCTAGTTAAACATAATTTGGGAATCACCAAAGACACTAATGGTCTTAACTCCCAAGGCTAGAGTAGTTTGGAGACCTATCACTAGGGCTTCATACATAGCCATATTGTTGGTGCATTCAAAATCAAATTTAAAGGAAAGGGGAAGAGGTTCACCATTATGGGGAATGAGAATAAATTTGGTACCCTTACCATACTAAAATTTAATGCCATTGAAGAACATGGGCATTTGGTATGTGTGGTCCTCCTTAAAAAGAGTCATGATGGACTCATCCAAAAATACAAGAAGTGGTTGGTTGTCAGGTAAAGGGGCTTCAACCAATTGATCAATAATGAATTTCCATTTAATTGAATTATACTAGAGGAACTCAAGCTTAAATTTATCTAGGAGCATGATCCACTTAGCTATATGTTAGTTTTGGTATGGTTTAAAGTGCATGTACTTGAGTGGGTCGGTATTGGTGATGACAAAGGTTTTGTGATTAAGGAGGTAATGAAAAAGTTTGGAAATGACAAAGACTAAGGTGAGGCAAAGATTTTTAGAATGGGTGTACCGAGTCTCATACTCTATAAACATTCAACTTATGTAATAGACAACTTGCTATTTGTTTTATTCATCATGGTGAGTAAGCATTACCCCTAAAGAATGGTTAGTGGTAGATATATAAAGGTAGAAGGGTGGGTCCTATTTAGGTGGAGAAAGAAGGTATTATTTAAGTGAATCAAAGGCTTGTTGATAGTATTTGGTCCACTTAAAGGAGGTATATTTCTTAAGAATATGGTGAAAGTGTTGACATCTATTTGATAACTGAGAGATGAAGCAATAGATGGATTGGAGCTTCCCCTATAGGCTATGGAGTTTTTTAAGGTGGGTAGGATGTGGAATCTAAAAAATTACTCTAACTTTGGTAGGGTTTACTTTTATTCCTCGAAGAGAGATGATAAATTTAAGGAGATTTCCAAATAAGACCCCAAAAACACATTTTTTGGGGTTGAGTTGGACATGGAAATAGATTAGGCATTTAAATATGATCGTGATAATGGCTAGGTGATCCTTTAGATATTTATATTTCCCAAGGAGATTATACACATAGTCCTCTATGATTTTATGGATTAAATCATAGACGATATAGGTCATCACATGTTGATAGGTTACTCTAGCATTATGTAGACTAAATGGCATGACCCTATAGCAGAAGGTTCCCCATGGGGTGATGAAATAAGCTTTATGATGATCCTTGGGGGAAATCAAGATTTGATTATATCCTAAGAAAACATCCATGAGAGATAACATCTTGTGGTCTACTATAAGATCAACAATTTGGTTGATGCAAGGCAAAGGAAAGTCATCCTTTCAGAAAAAAAGGTTGAGGCCACAAAATTCAATGAAGAGGTGAAGTCCCCATGTGGGTTTGGTAATGGGGATGATGTTGGAAACCCATTGAGGATAATCGATGGGTTGGATGAAGTTGATAGACAAGAGACAATAAAGCTCTTCTTTGACTAGAAGAGAGATATAAGGGTGCATCTTGTGAAGATTTTTTTTTTAATAGGCTTAGAATCAAGATGGGTGAAAATTCTATGAAGGGCTATGGCAGGGTTGATTCTAGGCATATCTTGATAGGACCAAGTAAATTCTATGCTTTGATCACAAAGGAAGGAAGGTTAATCTTGTTGCTATACAAAATCTAAAGATTGACCAATTTTGATAATGTGAGGGTTATCCTAAGTACCTAAGTTGACATTGATAGTGGATTTATTTAACATAGTTTGGTTCTCAAGAGGAAGGAATTTGTGGATAGAATAATCCCCTACACTAAGGTAGGTGAGAATGGAATCATCATCTTGATGTTGGATGGTGTTGATGGTAGGAGAATCATTTTCTACCATTTTAGGATGGATGAGAGGAAGGATTTTAGTTTAACCATACTTTTAATAGGTGAGGGGGCCCAATCTAATGGTATTGACTAAAAATAGTTAGGAATAATGATTTAAAAATCCCCATACTTCAAAGGAGATGGGGTAGGTGAGGATGGGATGTCTTCCTCAATGGTGGAAATGGGTTTTGGTGAATCAGTGGGTTCTTCTAATGGTATGAACCCAAGGCCAAATAGCTCACAAGGTTTCTGGGTTTTGATGGTAGGTAATTCATGAGGTCCATGTTCATAAAAGCCAAGGCCAAATCGTTTATAGATATACCTATCAAGGTACAATTTAGCAAATGCATGTTTTTCTAAGTAGGATAAGTTAGAGGTAAATGGATGAATGGAAGAGGTAGTGGAAAAACCAAGAAGCAACTGATCTAGTCCCCCATAAATGAAATTGATTTGGTGGTTAGGGAGGATGAAAGGAATGGTGGTTCCTATGTTGCAGTCATAACTAAGATCATGGTTGTGTTTCCCATACTCTTGAGGAGTAAGGAAAGCATCAAAAGCTAGAAGATGATACTCCCCCAATGATAGACATTGGAATGTGGGTTGCAAGGGGTCCTCTATGGGGGTCTAAGAAAAAGGGATAACTAAGCTAGTTGAAGCTTCATCCATGGTAGGGGTGGAGGTGTTGTTGGTTTTGGTTGGTGGTGAGGTGGTGTTATTGGTTGGTGGTGAGGTTGATGAAGGAGGAAGAAGAACATCATTGGGTTGATATGTCATGATATAAGATGTGAAGGGACTAGGATTAGCTTTGATGGTAATAACTTGACCTTCATGTTCAAACTTGACATACTGATGTAAGGTGGATGGGACATAACTCATGGCATGGATCCAAGGGTGTCAAAGTAGGATGTTGTATTGGAACTCAACTTATACAATGTAAAAGAGTTTCAAAACTATGTGAGGCAAAAAGTGAATTTGGAGGACAAATATCCCCAAGGTAGTAGCCATAATATCATTATAGGAGTAGAGGACTGCTACACTTTTTGACACAATATTCTTGGGTAGTTATAGTTGGTCATAATAATGAGAAGAGATAATGTTAATACTAGTTCCTCCATCAATCATCACCATTTTTATGTAGGTTTTGTTGATGTATGTAGTAATGAAGAGGGGAGGATCAAGATCCTTAGAATGAATAGAAGGTATTTTTGAATCTTAGAATGTGATAAAGGTATAAAGTTGAAGGGCCTTGGCAAAGGATGAAAGAGGTTGGGGGTCTTCTAGTTAACCTTTATAGACTACAAGTCCTCTATAAATTCTTGGTGATGATGGGGCAAGGTGTTGATCATCTCATAAAGGATCATCTTCATCAGTGTTTGGTGAAGTTGTTTAAAAACTACTCACTAGATAGATTCAGAATGGTTTGAGGGAGAGGCACTTAAAATGGATATTTTGGGTTTTGGTGAAGGTGAAGGTGAAGGTGTTTGGGTTTGGTTGAAAGGTTGAGGGGTGGAAGGGTACGTCCATGGTATGGACACTTTTTATTTTCCCTTATCTTTTTGTTGGGCCTAAGATTTGGTAACCATATGGATAGTATTGATGAGGGGAGGTGTTGGGCTAGATGGTTTCTTTGGTTCCTCCTTACTTTGAAATGAGAGTGGAGGAGTAGGTAAATGTTGAATGTGTTGAGTTAGAGGTTGGGTTGGTAATAGGTTTAAGGGAGTTTCATTTGATAATAGATCATCCTAATCCCATAAGTTATGGACAAGTGTTTTGAGAGCTTTACAATTTTCATGTCATGTCTAGGAGTCCTATGGTACGATCAGATTAAACTATCATTGAACTAGGATGTTTTGGGTTTTGAGGGGTTAAAGGGTCTGATAGGTAGTAGGATTAAGGAAGATTTTTACAATAACTTTTATATAATGGTTGAAGAATATTAAAGTAAAGGTTTTGGACGTGAATGGTTTTTGGTCTTAAGGGTGGGAGCCTTCTTAAAAGTAGGCTTCATCATGGGAATTGGAGGTGGTGGAATGGTTTTGGTTGGGATTGCCTGGAGGTGGAGGGTGAAGGCTTGGTGATAGGTGGGAAGGTAAAGGTAGATAGGTTGGTTAAGAATGATTGGGAGTTTGATCATTTGGAGGTAGGTGTAGGTAGAGTAAAAGGAAAGGGTTTACTAGATGAGTAATAGATCATTTAGATAGTAGAGGGATGGGGTTATAAGATGGAAATTAAGTAGGAAGGAGGTGGTAAAACTCTGGTTCGAGGTGGGAGTTTGGTTGGATCCACCTTCTTAGTTGGTTTGGTTGGGGTTTTATTTGGTGGACTAGATGGGGTTAAGTCCAACTTTAGAAATGGGTGAGCAAGACTAGGTGTAAGGAGTATTCCTAGATTCTTGATAGGTTTGGTTAGAGAGGCATAAGATGATTTGACAAATTTAGATGGAAGTGGGTTGGATGGTTCCCTTATAGTTTTAGAGGGAGAAGTATTTGATGAAATTATTGAGGTGATGATGGGTTTGATGGTGGATACAAGTGAGGTTAAAGGTTCATGTTTGTTTTGGTAAGGGAGCCCAAGATGATGTCAAAAGGTGGCTTTATCTAGATTGGGTTGAGAAGTGAACTCTAGATTTTGGACCAATATATAAAAATGATTGTAAATGGGTTTGATCCCTTGGTCATTGGTTTAAAAGGTTAAGTCCATGGGTGGAGGTGAAGGCATGGTTTGTTCATCTTTGTTCATGATGAATGATTCTAAGTTTTGGGAAGATGGTTCCCCATAGAAGGTGTAGATAAAGTGATCTCTTCTTTTAGAGTGGTTTTCAAAGAGAGCATGGGTGGTTTTAGGATGGGGATGAAGGCGTGATGTACTCAAATGAAGGAATGGAGATGGTTGCTTTGTTTTTTTGGGTGTCCAAAGGAATGGAGGGTGATTCTACCACTTTAATAAGTGGAGTGGGGGAATAAGTGGTTGAATCAATGATTGCCTCCTTTGGTATTTATATCAAAGGGGAGGTGGGTAAATCTATTATCTCTCCAAGTGAAGAGAGAGGGGTATTTACTTTTTTTGTTTGGGTATCTAAAAGATTATAAGGTGGGTCCATCACTTCAATGAGTGGAATGGAGGAAGAGGTAGTTGAGGTAATGGTATCCTCAATGATAGGTTAATTGATAATGACATTTACCATATGGACCTCATGACTGTGAGATGATTTTGGTTTATTATCATCATAGTTGGTTGAATGGGCATGGTTGGGAAAAGGTTTATGAAGATGTCAAGGGACTAATTTTGGGGTGTATTTGGATTATCAAATACAAGTTATCCCTTATCACTCATGTTTTGGACAATGCTTTTAAAGGTGTTGCACCTACTATCATCATGTCCAATGACTTGGTGGAAGGCACATAGGTCATTTTCATTATACCAACTAGGTATGGGATGAGAAGCATCAAATTTTTGGGGAGGTTTAATTGGTGAAAGTTGTATGATGTTTTATTTAAGTAATTTATCCAAAATTGAACCATAAAACTCCCCTATCAAAGTGTAATATTCTGGAGTAACTCAGTTTTGGTTTCAGCTTGGGTGGTTGGAGGAGCTAGATGAGTTGGTTTAGTTAGGCTAGTTGATAATTGGTGGTGGAGCAATTTTGAGGACAACTGAGTTTGTGGATGCATTCAATTTGGTGTTGGGATGGTTAGATGGGATAGGGTCATTGGATTTAAATCTATAATTTTTGTTCCATAATTTCAATTTTCCCTCATCAATGGCTTGGATTTCTAATTTATGTACCATGGTGAAATCCTCATCAAAAGTATTGAAAGTTCAAAATTGAAGAGTAGGGGAAATATGTTTGGCACAACCCCAAGAGAAGAGTTAAATCAACTTGGGTTTGGGTGAAGAGAAAGAAAGTTGGTTGATAAGACCTCTCCATCTAGCTATGAAATCAACAATTGATTCATCATCAAATTGCATGATGGATTAGAGGTCAGTAATAGAAATTCTTTTGGATATATTTATTGAGAATGGGAAAGTTAAGAAAAGGAGAAGATGGAGTGCTTGGTGAGAGAACTATACCAATGTAAGGATGGTCTAGTTATAGATATGGGAAAGGTATGAAGGAGAAGAGCATCAACATATGAAATCAAATAGCAAGAATGGAAAAATGATTTTAAATGTTTTTAGGGGTCCTCCTTACATTGGAATTTGGAAAACTTAGGTAGTTCCCATTGAGGAGGATAAGGTTGGATAGGAACAAATGGGTGAATGGGTTCATTATAGATTTGATCATAAGATAAGAGGTTATGATCCCTAGAGATAAATGACTCTAGGATGGTCATTTTGTCCATTAACATTTTGATTAAATCTATTTGAGGTTTGGAAGCTCCATAATTGGGTGGTAAGTTTTCTTGAGGTTGGGTGGTATAAATGTATGGATAAGTGATAGAGGGTTGAGAAGATACCAGATATTCATATGTGGTAATTGAAGGTTGGGATAATACCATATAAGGGTTGATGGGCACAAAAGGTTGGGTGGAAGGTACTATGTATCCCTATGGATTAGGAACATATTGGTAAGATGTCATGAATATTTATTAAGGGATTGTTATGGGTTGATTTAGAGGTATGGATGGGTTGGTAGTTGGTTGGGGTTGAGTGGTGAACCTTGTACTAATAGGTGGAAGGGTATTGGGTATGGAAATTACCAAACTCTGAAGTGGAGTGGAAATAGGGGTAGAAGATACTCCCATGGTGGATGAAGTACAAGTTATAAGAGGTGAGGTTTCCCTTATGTTGGAGGTGTTGGTTGGTGTAGGGGTTGTGGTTGGGATGTTGGATTGAGTTTGGGTGGTGGTAGAATATGTGTTATGGGTGGAAGAGGATGCTTGGGTGATCAAAGGTTGGGTAGAGGTAACACCAACCATAATAAGGGGAGGCATACCATAAGGTGGATTCATAAATGGAATCAAAGCAATAGGGGTACATTAAGATAAGGTGTTAAGGTAATGCTGAAGGGCCACATGGTTATTATCAAGGAAGATAGCAAAATACGCATCACCCTCAGCAACTATCCAAGGCATGGTAGGAGGGGGAGAATGATAATGAGAACCCTCAACATCTGAAGTATACTCCATAGAGGAGGGGGAAAAAGAAATTGGTTCCTGGTTGGTTTGATTCTTCAATTGTTGTCTAGTAAAGACCATATGAGGAATAGAAAAGAAATGATGAAAATCTCACCACTCAAACTCAAAGCAATCAAAAGGAAAAGATCTCAAGGTAATCAAGACATACACTAAAGTGAGTTTAATAACTTAGGATTATTTTTAGATCACTTTTGGCTTATGCCTTAGAAAGTGTTAAGAGGAAATTTGGTTTATAGATCAGATACTAAATAAGAAATTCAAGGTTGGTTTCAAGTATTAAAGGCTCTCAAAAAGAATATGTATTAAACATCAGTATGTGGCTTGATATTGGGGCCTACCACCTCACTTCACACACCGTAATGATAAGGGTGTCAGGTGCTTAGCTAGGATACATGAAATTTTAGATTTTATACTCAACTAGAGAGCTGAGTTGGTTCTCCCCTTGGTAATGACCTCCAAGTAGGATTGCTAGGAAAGGGTAAGGTTACTGTTGACCAAATTTGACTTTTAAGTCAAATTGGGGCACTTATAGGTAAAAATTTGACTTTAAAGACGTATATGGGGTTTAATATTTTGTCACAAGGTGTTTTATAATTTAATTAATGCCAATTTATGTTTTAATAGCCTTAGTCCTTAGTCATTTTAGGTCATTTTAAGGTCACAAAGGTGCATTTAATGACTTATACAGATTCTTTAGGAAGTGTGAAGATTATAGAGGGTGATTTCATGTCCTGTGTGTCATATTATGTCTTAACCAACCATTTTTAATTGAAATGTGGTAGGTTACTTAGAAAAAGGTAGTTTTCTTGAAGAAAAAGAAGAGTTTAACACTTATATAGCCTCCTTGGGAAGTGTGCCATGCGGGAAAGGATCACACAATGCCTCTTTAGCTTCCACATGCTAAGTTACATGTTTGGAATGTTTTGGGAGTGTAATTTTTGAGCTAAAATTGTTCTCCTTTTTCACCCTTCTTGGCAAACAAAAGTGACCTTCATGTTTTTACTTGGTATGACCAACACAAGAGGTTTTAGGCAAAATGCTCTTGGGGGTATATTAAAAACTCAATAATATTCCATTTTATTCTTAGTTACATAGGAATGGTGGTCTAAGCTTTATGAACCATTCCTAATAAGTTGACCTTTCAAATCTACCTACTAATCTATGTACCCTACATGTTTTACCTTGGTTTGCGCATTTCCATACAACTCAGCTATTGATATTGGTTCTATAGTTTTTTTAATCTACCCTATAATGTTTTTCATGATTATTTTAAAGTTTAAATTTGATTTGATGAGCCAATAACCTCAGGTTTACAGACTAGTTTCTTTTGAGAGTGATAAGCATTTCCCACCATTTTTAGATTTTCATGCTTTATAATAGTTTCAAGGGGTTGTAATATGTAATTTTTCCATGTTTTAATGTGATCCATTTCTATTTACTTCATTGAAATCATTTTCCAAACAAATCTCATGAATGCAATCATAAACCACCATACAATCAACATATTATTTGACTGGCATACCATTCAGCTAGATGCTTGAAAGGAAGATCATGTTGAAATGAGGATATTTTGTTTTTTTCCAATCCTCACAATTTTATGGAGTTAATTTCAACATGGGAATAAGGTAGATGATCCTTTAAAGTGAGACTCAATCTCCATTTCCTAAACATATAGTCACTCACACAGTCAGATAGCCATTGATGCTCATTTAAAGGTATCATGAAGACTAACATGTTAAAAAAGGAAATTTTTAACTAAGAAAGGTCTTAGAAATGAAATGGGTATAGTTGGAATCATGGGAATATCTTAGAGCTCATTTGAATTTCATTATTCATACATTCTACTAACTTGCTTACCCTTATTGTAGACATAGAAATGGAAACCTATAGGTGTTATCAGAGGACTAAGGTCATTGATAGAGGAATTTGGACAAATAAGAACCATTTTTGGAGTCTTAAGGTGGTATTGAGATCTTAACATGCTTACTTGAAGGGTTAAGTTAGCAAGTAGAGTTAAAGACTACCTTCTAGGATTCAATGACACTATTCAAGCCCTTTTCCCCTAAACATAGAAAATAGAGACCCTTGGGGTTTGGTTGAGATTATATAATAAGGTTGTTGGGAGTTTTAATGCATATTAATGGACAAATATTATAACTCCTACATAGTATAAGAGCGTGGAAAAATTTCAAGGCAGAGGGTTATTAGAGTTTGGTAGTTTGAAACCTCAAAGTTACTTGCCAAAACACTAAATTCCTTCAATATTATCTATAGGACTATGACCTCAAGGAAGAATTATTCATCCAAGTTGCATAATGGCCTATGCACCATGTTGTGAAGTTTTCCAATGGTTAAATGAAGAATTCATGATCTAGGGGATCATCAAAGGAGAGGGATAGGCTATTATTTTGCATCTCATGTATACTTTTAGTTTGTACAGGTGGCTTTAATGCATACCTACATCCAATCAACAAGATAGTGACTTAAACATGATGCCTTCGTGATGTTTTAAGAAATACAAAGGGAATATAAGCATGTGAAAGTGATTTTTGGTTTAAAGAATCAAATATAGGCCTCTAATACCATGGTTAAAGCTCATCTATAGCTCATATGTACTTTCAACCAATTGTAAAGATAAAGAAAGGTAGAGAGTAAGAAAGTGTGTTTTGGTGATGTTTGACTTATACAAAAATGAGCATATACAAGATATAAATGATTATAAAGACTTCTAAGGAGACCATAGACCTTTTTCTATGGATTTAAAGGTAGATATTCATCTACAACACCCTTTTTGCCTTGACAAAGTCAACTATGTTGACTACAGGTAAACAATAAGCAAGAATAGGGTCTAAAGTGATGGTCTAGGCTTATACAAGGTGTTAATTAGGTCTAAAACAATGTATATGGTCATGAAAAGTTTAATAAGAGTCTTTAAGGATTGTTTGAACCTAAAAACCATGCATAAAACCTAGAAAAGGGTCTAATTACAAAGAGTCTTAGTTAATAGGCAGGGAGCAAGTGAAATAGGTATCTTGAGGTGCAAAGCAAAAGTGTGAAACATGAAGACACCTTAATCTGGCCACTAATAAAATCCAACCAAAATTTTGACCAATTCTTACCAAAATACGTAATTTGGCCTAAAAACACTAAAATACATTAAATGAGTTGAAAATGATATATTCAAGTGCCAATTTTGGCGAGAGTACCATTAAATAGGGCAATTCTATTTTGTGAAGGATATAACTTTGATTAGATCATTTTGAGTCAAAATGCCAATTTTACACCCAAGTGTCTTGAATTGCTCTTTTCTATCAAATTTATTACACAAAACACATGCCTTTTTTATTTTGCATTGGAAACATCCTAAATGCGATAATGAATCCAATGCATCTGACATCAACTTCTAATTCCAATATAATCAAATTTTGGTCAAATAATAAGACATTCTGACTAATTTGTGCACAAAAAGCCAAGGTTTGCATCAAAGTGCTTAATCATTCTTAAGATATAATTAAACCAAATCATGAGCCTAAATATTAATTCCATGGAACTTGTTGAATAATTTCTTTTTGTAAATAAATATTGAATATCTGCATCATCAGGTGACATCATTTTTTGGGAAAGCACCCCTAGGCCATAAATGTCATAAATATCAAGATTCATACCCCCCATGATTCATTACGACCCTCCATGCCTAGTTAGTGCCCCTCTATCCTAAATATTAATGGGGATATTTATAGAATAAATTTAATATTTGGATTTATCCATGGCCACACATCTCAATCTTGAGATGGATGGTCATGGTTGATCCTCAATCCATTCAAAAAATCTATAAATAACAAGCCTCAAAGCCATAATTTGAAGCTTGGATAATGCAAAGTTATAATTCTAAATTGGTTCAAAAACCTCATGAAAATTAGTGTTATAATTTCCAAATATTGATCCAATCCAAACCAATCCAAGCCAAATACATAAGGTGCCAAGGAGAGATGGAGATAGCCAAGCTTCCATTGATGTAGACATTATGAGCACAAACTGAGCAAGCCACTACAACACACATTCTGGAGCATCCAAGGAAGGTAAAAGAAGGTTTATTTTTATTTTTAGTTGTGTTTTCCATTGATGTTTTGTTAACTAAGCTCCCTCTAGTAACTAGGCCTAGAGATGTTATGCTAGTTTGTTTATTTCAATTTTGATTTCATTTTTGGAACTAACACCAAACTAACCATCTTCTCTTGAGTCAAATTCCTAATTCACATAATGGCACACCCAGTGGAACAAGACACATCCCACATATGAAGGAGAGCATGAGCCAACTTTAAAATCTTCATTTAGATTATTGAAAATCTTGTAATTTGATTTTCTAACTTTGTTTTGTCATTTTTCTTTGTCACATGTTTACACAGTCAACCGCCAGGGGTTAGTGCAATCTCCAATAGTCACTATAATTATTGATGGTTATTTTCAACTATCAATGATCAGATATAACTATTGATGGTTAGGTATAACTATCAATGATCACTGTGTTTTTCTTAAAAATATAGACCTAAGAGCTAATAGGCCATTTTAAAATGCTTGGTTTAGGGTCATATAGACTCTGGTTTTGATGATTTTTTTTAAAACCATGTATTTTCTTCCACACTTTTATAATTTGATATTATTTTAGCTACAAGTTACATATATTTTTCACAAAATTTTGAAAATCTCTTTAAATGTTTCTAATCTAACACATTTGCTTTTGGGGTGATGCCTTAAGGGTAGATAGGTAATCGATGGACTTCGAATTTGTTAAAACATGATATTTAGACATATTTTGCATGATTTAAAATGAATTAAAAATTTTGTTTTAGTATTTAATGAAACATTTGGGTACTTAAGATGAATGTTTAATAGTTGGAATTTCAAAGTTATATCTTAAGACCAAGGGGTCAAAAGAACACCACCCAATTTTTTAATTTGGTGTTCAAAATTGAATTCACTTGTCAAATTTTGTCTTCAATAGTTGTTAATTAGAAATTTATTTTCAAGAAGAGGGATTTTACATGTATGTTCTTTCATTTTTCCCTTTTAGGGAACCCTTGGAAGCAAAATTGATGTCCTTATTACAAACAGTCCTAGTCTAAGGCATAAAAATAATGTAATCTAAAACACTCCTCAAAAACTTGAAATAGTTTGGGTGATCTTGAAAATGACCCTAAAGTATTTCTATTAATCACTTATTTTTATACAAACTTGGCATAAGAAGGGGACTTCATTACCTCCCACAAGTTCTTTAAGGATGTTTTGACCTAGGGTTTCTTATTTTAGCACTAACTTCACCCACTTCCACTAGGATCAAAGGTTTGAGTGGTTAAACTACCTTCTAGTGTTGGAGTTGCACATAAGACGTATATGCACTTTGGACATCACACTACACTAAGCAAGTGATAGATGTAATGGTTGCAAAAAGGACAAGACATTTTTGTAACAATCCAAGTGCCATGGATACCCAATTTAACTACATTTATTTTGCATCATTTGGCATGAAATTCATTATGCAATTGATCCATATAGAAACAATCAAAAACCAATTAGTTTTAGTCAACCCCACTTTGCCACACCATTAATAGGAATTTGGATGATTTACTTCTATTTTGTCATTTTCTTACTTGGTATTTTGAGACTAAAACTTGTTTATTTATTTATAAACTATGTCAAAACCAATTTGTTTATACGCCACTCTTTTGTCTAAAGAGGCATTATGTTGGCCATTATACACCACACTTGTGCCTTCAAATTTTTGCTAAACTTATTTGTGTGTGTCATTTGAGTTACAAAGGGTAGCGTTATGCTTCCCAAATCATACCAAACTATTTTGCCTTTGAGTCTTTGAAACATAACATTAATCACATCATTAGAGCATGCTAACGCTATTATGCTACTAAATTTGTTTCAACACTTATTTACCATTTTTCAAAACCAATCATATATGTCATTTGGACCTTGTCCATGCACCGTCATGTCCAAATATTGTTTAACTTGTTCAGTAAAAACTTATCTAACATTTTATTTTTTAATTAACCTTATCAAGTTTGGATATAAACATCTATTAATTTCTATTTAGGCTTAAATTCATGGGGCTGATACACATATCTTTCTCTTATGGGTTTCATAACTTTAGTTAATTGATTACCCAAATTTGAAGACTATTGATTGTTTGTTTTTTCAATGCCTATCCTCATCATTGTTTGTGCCTTTATTTAGGAAAATATGTTCTTTTCCCCATGTACCTTTTTCCTTATGCCTTATACCAATTGATCATGTTTATGTTTGATTTCATGTGCTGGGTTTATGTTAAATTCATTCCAAAATTGTTATATTAAATCAAATCATATCAGTGTTTATTTCAAAGTCTAGATTTTGATGCTACATTTTGCCAAAAGTCTGAGAAAATCATTTTTGTTTGAGCCTATATTTTGACTCTAGATTTGGAAAAAAAACCTAGCAACTCAGCTTTTCTCTTTCCTATTTTAGACCTTGTTTGGAACACTTTGACCTAGACCTTTGACATGGTGGTTTTTATTCATTACTTTACCCTTTTTGTGTATGACATTTGATGTTAGACTGAAAGTCTTAGCATAAACCATTTTGGAGATACAACTCCACTTTTGACCAAGTTAGACCAAGTTTGAACCAGTTATCCTTTGGACAGTTTTTTTGGATTTTTTATATCTCTAAGCCTTTTGTTTTTATAGATTTCATCATTTATATGGATATGTATAGCTACACTTATGGTGGATTCATGTACAATCCAACTTATTATAGAATGACCACACAAAATCTGACTAGAAGCCCTTATAGAGATAACTTTTCTAAGGAGTTTTATTATTCTCCCTATAATAATCCATATGAAGAACATAGTTAAAACCCAAAAAATCCAAATCATGTTACCAAATAAGATGATATGGTTTATGAGGAGGAATTGGATGCTTTGGCTTATGTGAGTAATCAATCTCCACCACATCAAACCATTTCTATACCAAGACCATGCCTAACCATTTCTATACTAGGATCTCATCCTTTAGCTTGTATGAATAACCAAGCTCCACAACACCATACTATTTCTATTTTAGGATCTCATCCTTTATATTTTTCAAGCAATCAAGCTCCACAATGCCCCAAACTTGTCCTTCTAAAACCTCATCCTTTGGCTTGTGTGAACAATCAAGCTCCATAACACCCTAAATTTATCTATCCAAGACTTCATCATTTGGTTTATGTGAGTAATCATGCTCCCAAACACCCTACCATTATCCAACCATAGGATATTCTTCATCAAGTACCAAGCCTATCCAAACCCTAACCAATCGAATCATTACCTAACTAACTAATCTAATCAAAACCTCAACTGAGCTAATTATTTGAAGACCAAGCTATGTTCCAAATTTGTATTTTTCAACTCACTAAAAACCAAGGCTAAGAAAATCAACCAATCTAAGATGATTTTGTTGAAAAAAATATTTATGATAAATCAACTTGTGATGAATCACCTTTCAATCCTATACCTATTGTCGAGGAGTCTCATATTGACAATCTAGGCTTTGCTGAATCACTTCTTAATAATTATAACCACCTTTGAGTAAATCATTACCTCAACCATATGTTTGTATTTCAATAGCCCTCCATTGAAAATCTAGTCTTTATTGAGTTTTCTCTTGACCTTTTTCCTATCATTGAGGAGTCTCACTTTGACAAACCAGTCTTTATAGATCCCATCATACCATTATATGTTTTTACATGTCTAATACCAAACATTCAACAAGACATTATTGTAATAGAATACCAATCAAATGAAGAATCAGAGTTAGAGCCAAGTTCTATTCTTGAATTTACATCAAATTTAGCATTAGAAATAGAATCAACATCAATCTTGACCTCAGATTCAGAGTCCCTTGAGTCAAAATCAGAATACATTCATGACTATGACAACATTCATTACACATGCCTAGAAGATCATTTTGAATACATCTATGATCCTTCTATGGTTTTTGATGATGAGTAATTTAGCTTCAATACAAGTTCTCCTAGTATATTCTATGAGGATTATGTATCCTTTCCCCTTTCCATTACTATTACACATGCCAGTACCACCAACCAACATAGCCATATCATTGACATTCCATCTCCCACAAGTGTTGATTGGGATGGAAAAAATCACACCTTATTAAAATGCATCCATGGTGACATAGCAGTTAAAGAAGAGCAAGGAGGCCAAGACCACATTCATGCAGTAGAAGAACAATCTCCTAGTGAAACCTTTTGAGATGTGCTAAAGGATGATCAAAGTTCACACTCATCATCTTCTCATGAAACCTTTTCAAAGGTGCTAGAAGATAATCAATGTCAAAATTCCATGTTACTTAGTGAAACCTTCTCAGATGCAATATGAAATAATCAAGACAACTTCATTGGTGAAAACCTCATTGAGGCACCAATAGCTGAGCACAAGATTTCTTCACTCTTTCTTAAAGACAAAATCAAAGATAAAATCAAAATAGCTTCCACTCTACAACCTAATCATATGGTAACTACTCTCAATCCCAAATAATAGAATACTCTAGTGGTCCTAATGAGATAATATTCAAAAGTCTTTAGCCCTGCCACAACCAAAGTTATGTTGAATCTAAAATCAACAACATTGTGTGTGCCAAAAAATCCTAATCTTCATTTGTTTTCCATCCACTAGCATGCATTCCATTATCATCCATCATTCCATTTCACAAACAAACCTATCAACCAACATTTATCCTTGTTTACCATCCATGAAAACACTTTCCTTTATAGAGGTTACAAAGATACCTTGTCTCAACGCTTGAAGGAATAAGATACAATGACCAATGGAGATCATAATGACATTTTTGCCATCCAAATCTATACCAAGTTCTTGATGGAGTAACTATTTAGATAAGGTGTGGGTTAGTAATTAACATGATTGATTATTCTATTTGTATCATTTTTTGATTAGGACATACATCTCCACTTCAGTGGGAACAATAGAATCACATGACATTTACCATACCTAGGCCAAATACATCCGACCTAATAACCAATCATCAACCAAAAACATGTACTATGTCATTTCCATATATCCATTTGCCATTTTCCATATCCATGCCATTTTTACATATCCATTTTCCATTTACCATACCATTTCATTTACCATTGTCACATATTCTTTCCATTTACTCCATTACTTGGAGGTAACCCTCTTACCATTCAATCTAACCAATCAAACCATCATTATCCTAAATCAATGCCATTCCATCCTATCATTCCATTCCTATCTAGACCAAAGCCTATTTTTAGTCATCTTATCTAATCTTGTTTTGATCTTGGTTACTTTGGTTCTTCTCATAATTTTTTTGAGGGGATTTTGATCAAGTTTTAATCCATCAAATCTGTGTTTACAATGACAATCTATGAAAGTAGTGTGATAGTTGATCTGGCAATATATCTTTCATTTTCCATCCTATATCAAAATTGGTTTATGCGAGCTTGATTATAACCATCTATGGGAAAATTAGTGTCTCACCATTCTTGATAATAATTATAACCACCTATGGGAAAATTAGTATCATTGACCTATGTCATTGTATCCTAGTTATAATTGCCTATGGGAAAATTAAGGGCAACACTTGTTTATCTTGCATTGCCACATCACCTTTCATTGTTGTTTTCATTTGACTAGCCATTTTCTAGATTTGAGAATTTGTTGGGACCTAGTTGGTTTTTCCTTGACTTTTATGTGGATGGAATTACTATGACTTGAGGTAATTTTAGGACTATGTGGGCCATTCTCAATTCATTTTGATGTCACCTTAGTCCCCCTTTCTATACACTTTCTCTATTTTGTGAGTAACCTAAGCCAAACACTCTCACCATTTTGCAAGTAGGTATCTTGTCATTCTCTAATGAGTTAAGATATATGATGTTTCCAAAAACATTTATCCTATCTAAGCCTAGTTATTTATCCTTGATCTACCCTACTGGGGCAAAGTCAGTTTTAGGATACTTTCTTTTACTTTTATTTTCAAGCTTTTTGTTTGTTTGTTTATTTATTTGTTTGTTTGTTTTTATATTTGTTTCTTTGTTTGTTCACTTGATTGTTTGTTTTCTTCCAACACTATTACCTTTATTTAGCCTATGTGTGATCATTGGGTGATTCCTTGCCTGCACTTCCATGTGAATCCATCCATAATCACATGTCAACATTATCGTCATGGTTTTTATCATCGGTGCATTTTTTTTTAGTTATTTATTGGATCGAGAGTCAACCCTTATGTGTATTTCAACCAAGTATTCATCATGTTCTATCATGACACATACTATCACATGCTATAAAAAAATTAGCTTTAAGAAGGTCTATAATCAATGGAGCCATAGAAGTTTTTGCTTGGCACTTTGGCAAATCCTTCCACCCTTGATAAAATTAACCCATTGGTCATTCTAGTTGTATCATTGCTAATAAGGATGAGAATATCCTCATTTTTAGGTATAAATAAATATTTTATATTGATAAATCTTATTATTCTATCGATCTCTTTTATCAATTTGTGCATCCTCATATGTTTGGTTGTTTGTGGTTTCTTTAGTCATTAGACCATAGCATCTAAGTTTGCACCTACTCATATTTATTCTATATTATAGGTTATATCTGTGAGTTATAATTTTTAATCTACCCTAACTGGGGCACAATCATCTTTATCCAATCTAGGTCCTCTTAATAATTATAACCACCTATAGGCAAATCATTATTTTGACTTTTATTCTTGCTTATAATCCCACTTTTGGGAAAATCAGTAATATTTTTTAAATAAATGCATGCAAGAATTTTTATTTTTTGGATTAATCTTAACCATGGGTTAATTAAACCTTTCTTCTTGATTCTTTTTGAGGGACCATCCATCAATAGATGTGATGGCCATTCCATCGAGGGGGCATCATCATAGGCTTCCCAAAACCATTTGGATATTTGTTCTTAAATCATCATCTTCTTTTTAGCATACATGCCATTTCTCATTAATTGAGAATACATTTCTCTTCTTATGATTTTAAACATATTCCCAAATAGGGGTAAACTATAGACACCTAAATCTTGCCACCGATAACCTCCAACCAAGCTTTTGACCAATTCTTACCAAAATGCACAATTTGGCTTAAAAACACTAAAATGCATCAAATGATTTGAAATTGATATATTAAAGTGTTGATTTTGGATATATTATCATTAAATTGGGTAATTAAATTTATGAATCAACTAATTTTGATTAGATCACTTCAAGTCAAAATTCTAATTTTACACCTAAGTGCCCTGGATTGCTCTTTTTTGTCAAATATTTTGCACAAAACATGTGCCTTTGTTATTTTGCATTGGTAAAATAATAAATGGGATAATGAATTCAATATATATGATATCAAATTTAAATTATAATCTATTCAAAATTTGGACCAATAATAGGACATTCTAACTAATTTGAGTAATTTGTGCACAAAGAGCCAAGGTTTGCATCAAAGTGCTTAATCATGCTTAAGAGCTAATTAAACCAAATTATGAGACTAATTAGTAATTACATGGAACTTTTTGGATAATTTATTTTTGGAAATGATTATTGAATATTTGCATCATTAGGTGACATCATTTCTTGGGAAATCATCCCTAGGCCATAAATGCCACAAATATTAGGATTCATGCCTCCCATGCCTCATTAAAACCCTCCATGCCTAGTTAATTCCCCTCAATCCAAAATTTTTAGAATGGATTTAATATTTGGATTTATCTATGGCCAAACATCTTGATCTTGAGATGGATGGTCATGGTTTATCCTCAAACCATTCCAAAAATTATAAATAACAAGCCTCAAAGCCATAATTCAAAGCTTGGATAATGCAAAGTTATAATGTTGAATTGGTTCCAAATCATCATGAAAAGTAGTGGTATAACGTCCAAATATTGAGCCAATCCAAGCCAAAGACACAAGGTTCCAAGGAGAGATGGAGATATCCAAGCTTCCATTGATGCAGACTTCATGAACACAAACCGAGCAAGCCACTACAACAAGCATTTTAGAGAATCCAAAGAAGGTAAAATAAGGTTTATTTTGATTTTTAGTTTTGTTTTCCATTCATGTTTTTTTAACTAATCTCCCTCTATTAAATAGGCCTAGAAATGTTATGCTAGTGTGTTTATTTCAATTTTGGTTTCATTTTTAGAACTAACACCAAACTAACCTTCCTCTCTTGAGTCAAATTCCTAGTTCACAAGACAAATGTTCTAAGCCAATTCCAATGTGACTTAAGGGAAGTTTAGATAGGTTTGTGAAATTTTTTTTCAAGCTTATAACATATAGTGTACCTACAAGGTTTCTTTTCCAAGTGGAAACATAGTTAGATAGGAACTAAGTCCAACTATGTAAGGTGTATGTAGGTTTTGGGAAAAAGTTGTTATGAAAAGGTGATTATATTAGTTTGAGAGGAGATATTAACATATAAAAAATGCCTAATTCAAGGAATCAAATTATAAGGAACTCTTTCAAAATTAATCCATAATAATTTTTGACTATCATGTACATAGTCCATTGACTAGAAGTCTATTTTGAGTTTCTAATGCATTTGAGGGGTCTATACATAGAACCAAGGGATTAAAATTCATGTATAGGGTATTGAACACTTAGGGAAGCCTATAAATTAGTTATATTCCTTGAGAAAATAGGGTAATTACCCCATATTTTATCTCAAATTGGGGTACTTCCCCCCATGTATACACTGATAGGTTTAGAAAGCAAGTGATAGGTGAAGCCATAAGCTCATGGAAACCTTTCATGAAAGTATTAAAATCTTTATGTCACCTATTACCATTATGAAAAAAAAGAAATAAATTATGAAACCAAGCAAGGTGCCCTAGATCCTCAAAAGTTCAAACAGGCTCATCAAACATGGCTATGCCTAAAATATAAACAAGAGGTCAATCTCAGTTTTAGATCTATGTGATATTTTAAAGGGGTTGGATCATATTTTTAGGACCATTAATTTTTTTTTAAATCATACATTTTTCAAGGGAAATCATGAGGAGATCATCTTGGGTCTTGAATGAACACATGCCTACTAAGCATGACTAGGCTTAGTGCCCAAATGGGGAGTCCATCACACTTATTACATAAGGTAAGAATTAAAATCTATTGAAACATGTTTTTGGGGTCATATATGAAGTGACCAAGTTTTTATAAGAAAAATAAACCCCTTAATAATACATTTTGGCTCAAAAACAACATTAGGTCTATTGAAAAGGTGAAAACAAGTTCGATAAGAGAAATTTGGATGCTCACACATTTCATGATGATTTTCATGGAGGTCTGATAGGTTTAGATAAGTTAATAAGGTACTTGAACAACCATCTAGTGGAATTGGTTGACAAATTCAACATCCTAATTTTATGAACAAAGCTTAAGAAGTCAAACAGGACTAAAACCCTTGCTAAACCCTTGCAAAGACCCAATTGGAGAAATGAGACTAAATATGCATCTAGATGGAGCAATTTTATCATGAAACCTATTAGAAGTTGTATAATACTGACTCAATCTCCCTCCCATGCAAATTATTTGTACAAACTTGTATGGATGGGGTACAAAATAGGGTATTTTGACCATTTTTTTGTTTTGTGGGTTTTATAAGGAGTATGAGGATGAACAAAATTTGGAGGGAATATTTAGACTTTTTATAACTCCATATGGTCATTTAATTCTAGCTAAAATATCCTAATTGTCCAAACTAATAGCTTCATATCAAATAGTTAAATCTAGCATATTGGACAAGTTAGTGAGAAAGGTGGAAAACTTCATGTGAGCCAAATTTAAAGTGTCACTAATGATTCCAAGGCCATGTAGGGTCTTAAAAATTTTCATCCACTCTATTCCATGGATTTTCATGAGCAACTGATCCCTTTTTGGAAGCCAAGTGTGCAGGGTACATGAAAAGAGAGTGTTTTGGAAAACAAATGATAGTAGCTCATTTTGGGATGATTCTAGATGAATAGGACTACAAATAAATCATAGAGAGGAATTTATGATGTTATTATACTTAATACCAATCATAATACCTATTAATAATTAGTTATGAGGTGTTCAAATAGGGATAACCATAAAGGCGGTTATTTTGAGCTAAAACAAGGAGTTTTATGCCACTTTTCATGAAGTTTATGCATTAAATTAACACTTGTGATTCCTAACCTTGCATGGTTCATCCCAAATCCTCTTCCCATGCAAAATTAACTTATTCTATTAAATTTAAAAGTGTCCTTATGACCATTTTACTTCTCTCTCTCTCTCTCTCTCTCTCTCTCTCTCTCTCTCTCTCTCTCTCTCTCTCTCTCTCTCTCTCTCTCTCTCTCTCTCATTCTAAAAAAACTAGCCATTTTGGCCATTGTATTGGATGATACACCTAAGTATGGTGAAGCCCTACTCATTTGTATACATTTTGATCGATAAGACTAATAATTTTTACCTCTTCCATAAATTTTATTAGTGTGTTTATTTGGAATGTTTGATTTTACATAAGTGATAACTGTTGTTTCCTTAGCATGATTATTTCATTTTATAATCTATTTATAGTTGGAAATATTCTTCTTGTAGGGCATGTGAAGTGTTCTAAGAGATTTCAAGGATTGAGTGAGTTAGTATATTCATTAGTTCCCTCATATGCCTCTTGTCTAGTCCTCGTAGCTTTGCACATTCATCCATAACCTCATAATTTAACATTGATGTGAGAAGATGAAGATTAGAGAAGTATATGTTTATTTTTTCCCTTGATTTAAAGTGTAATATGCATATGGTTAGAATTAATCAATATATTTGGTGCATCACCTCCATTAGGATATCTTGTTTTCTATTATCTCTCTCTCTTTTCACCCCCCAAGTTTAGTTGTATTTATGATCCAAAGTGGTACATCAATGGAGCTAGCCCTATCTAGAGATTCACCTCATTCCTTAGGCTACCCATAAGCTTAGAGGTGTTTCCATTGTTACACTTGGATGATGATATATTTTTCATCTCCTTAAAGGGTAAAATTCCAAGTGACAATAGTTTTTGTCAAGTTTGGTGGGAATCTTGGTCCAAGAGGTTAAGAGATTTTTGGTGTTGTCTCTTAACAATCAACATTTAGAGCCATATATCCAAGCATCAATGGTGACTTTGAAGATATATCAACTAGTCAAGCAACCCATGTTATATATTGAAGATTGTTGGTAACATTTTCCTTTGTGTTCTTTCTTTTAATGAAGTTTCAGGGCTAATTTTGATGTTGAGCACTATTTTACACAGTTTGTTGAGACTTTTCAAGCTTGTGCCATTCCCTAAAAATATGAATAAGTTCTTAACCAACCTTGTTATGAAGTGTACCAATCCTAAAATTATCCTTCTCCATGCCTTGCTCCTATTCAACCTATCCACTTCTCAAGTTAATCCATCTCCACCTTCAAGAAGACACTTTTAGGATATGTGAGGTATATGTTGGAGCTTGATACTCTAAGAGGATGTGGTCAAGATATCCATATTCACCTTATTCATAAGTTGAGAGATGGTTTATATTTGGTCAAAAGAGAGTGGGTAACTATTGAGAGAGTTGATTGGCAAAGGCTCACAAGTGAGATGCTTGATGTGATTGGTCTAGCTTCTTCCTTGGAGAATAGGCTAAGAGTTCATGAAAGGCAACCTCACCAAACCTATCACCCTTCGTATCTACTTACCCAAGATATTTATCAACAATATTTGATCCCCACTTATGATCCCAATCAAGTATATAAAATCCATCCTTTTTATAATTAGTTAGAAGAGAGAGTTAAAAGGAGTAACCTTATTTTTGAAGCTAATCTTGATAGGCAAATTGAGTTGTCTAATATTCATATGCAATAGTTCATATTGGAAGAAAAATAAGTGGAGTTCAATCTCTCATTTAACCCTCATATTGTATCCCCACCACATCAAAAATTGACTTTTAATCCTAACATCCTAAGCTAGAGTAAGATAGTGGAATCAAGCAGAAAGAAAGAGGATAGAAGTTTGGTTGATAAGGAGTGTGAATTTATGAATGAAGTTGATCCTTTGAAAGTTCCTCCCTCTATTCCCCAAGAAAATTATTATGTTTAAAGTCATCCCTCATTCATTCCTTGTCTTTATGAATAATCTTATTAACTTCAAGAAGTACTTTTCCAAGAGAACCTAGCCAAGCAAATTGAAGAGTTGGAGGCAAAGATGAGGTTATTAAGTCAAGGTGTGATGGAAGGTTTAGACCTAAAATAAGATTATATGCCTAAACACACCTCATTCACCCTTCCTAAATATATTTACCAAATTGAATCAAACTTTAATGAGGTTATTTTCAAGTGGAAGGAGAATAATCAATCCACTTAACCTGAGGTCTACCTCCCCTTCCTCAAGATCTCCCAAAAGAATCCCCTACTTTGTATTCTCCATCTAATTTTAAACCCTCTTTTCCACCTCTACCAACTAATTCATCTTATCCTCACCCCATAACCCTTTGCCTTGATATACCTATATTATGGGAACCTAAAGAGGAGTATTTTATTGATAAGGAAAGAGAAATTTTGCTTGAATAAAACATACCTCCTTGGAAACCCCATTGAGTTAAGTCACATGACTTCAAGATGACTAGTATTCACATCAATATGAAGGAGAAATAGATGGAATATCTTGTCACCCTTGAAGAAGGCTCTACATCTATTCAAAAGGTTATGGATGATCACCTACAACATGAGGATGAATTTACTATTATGGATGGAGAACAATTTCAAGTCTTTCCCAAAGAGGTGGAAGTCCTAAAAGAATCTCTTGAGACCAAAGTGGAAGTTGTTTCTCTTGAAGATGATCCAATAACTAATATTTATCTTGAAACACTATCAGATGCATTGGAACTTGAAGAACACCAACTTGATGACATCATACATCAAGAAGAGAATATTGAAGAGGTAGTGGTTCAAGATGATGAAGAGGTCAAGAATGATTAACAATGATAAATGGAGTTCTTTCAAGGGTTTGAAGATTTTTTTCAAGTTGAGAATCAATTACATGGAAAGGTGAATAAGGAGGATTCCATCGAGAAAAATGACCAAGATTATGAAGAATATGAAAATCTCCTTAATGAGCTAGAATAACTTGTAGTTGAGAGGAGGCCCAATCTTATTGAGAGCACTATGGAAGTCAATAAGGAGGAAACCTTCATTGATTATTCCATCACTTTTTAATATGTCATGGATGGTTAAGGACAAGTTATTAATCAAAGTTTGAATTACTTTTTTTAAATCATAAGATCAGGATATATTCCTCTTCAGGGAGGCTATGATCTAGTCAAAAATGGAGAAAGTTGCCTTGGTACTCAAGTAAGTATGCAAAGGAAAATTAATCTCTTAAGTACATCCTTTCAAGAATCATATACATTTCATGATGAAAATTTTTAATTCATCAAGAGGGATATCATCATCTCAATTAGTTCGGAGAAACACATAAGCTCTTAAAGGATGGAATAAGCTCCTATTGGCCTCAATCTTTTAAGGAACAAGAAACCAATCCTCTTGAAGCCATGCCTACTAAAGAAACATAAGTTGATCATGAGATTAAGAGTAGGAAACAATATGAAGTATGTGAACATGTTTAATAGGAATATATCTACATTAGATACCTATTTTAAGATTATCTACTTAAGATCAAGTCAAATGAAGTGTTAAGGAATGGGTCTGATCTAAAAAACATCCAATTCAAAGAGAAACATGCTTGGCACTATGTTTCATCTCACCATGAATATGATTAAAGAATTTTTTATTTTTATCCTATAAGGAGGTATGATTGGTCTCTAGTTCTTCATAACAGTTTATTTTTAGATTTCCCCTAAGTGCCTTGAGCACATGTGTGTATGTGTGTCTTGTTGGTTTGTTATCTTATTTTGTGAATGTCTTTTACTTTGTGTGGTTGAGGTAAATTAGGGGGTCTTGACTTGATGGTCAATGGTAAAAGTTCTCATTATTTTTTTTATAACTCATAATGACTCCTAAACCTAATGGACTGATAAGGCTACTAGTCTAGTTAGTATAACAGGCATACTACCCCTATGAGTCACCAATTTATTGACAAAATTTGACTTTTAAGTCAAATCAAGGAATCTATAGGTAAAAATTTAACTTTAAAGACATATATGGGGTTTAATATTTTGTAGAAATGTGTTTTATAGATTAATTAAGGTTAATACTAGCCTTGGTCCTTAGTCATTTTAGTCATTTTGGGTCATTTTAAGGTAAACAAAGGTGCATTTAATGAATTATACGGATTCATTTGGAAGCATGAAGTTTATAGAGTGTTATGTCATGTCCCATGTGTCATATTACATCCTAACCAACCTTTTGTAATTGAAAGGTGGTAGGTTCCTCAGAAAAAGGTTGTTTTCTTCAAGAAAAAGAAGAGTTTGACACTTATATGGCCTCTTTGGGAAGTGTTCCATGTGAAAAAAGATCACACAATGAATATTAAGTTTCTCCATGCTTATTTTTTTTAAGGATTTATAAGTGTCATTTTTGAGATAAAACCATTTTTCTCCTTTTTTACCCTTCTTGGCAAGCAGAAGTGACCTACATGTTTATACTTGGTACGACCAACAAAAGAGGTTTCAAGAAAAATGATCTTTGTGGAATATTATAAACTTATAAATATTATATTTGACGCTTATTTTTAGATTAATGGTGGTTTGATCTTTATGAACCATTCCTAATAAATTGATCTTTCAAATCTGCCTACTAATCTATGCACCCTACAAGTTTTGCCTTGGTTTGAGCATTTTCATACAACTTAGCTACTAATATTGGTTATAAATGATGTTTAATCTTCTATATAATGTTTTAAATTATTATTTTCAAGTTTAAAGTTGAGTTGATGAGCCAATAACCTTAGGCTTGCAGATTGGTTTCTTTTGAGAGTGATAGGCATTTTCCATCATTTTCATAGTTTCATGATTTGTCAAAAATTCCAAGGGGTTTTAATATGTCATTATTACATGTTTCAATGTTATCCATTTATCTTTACCTCATTGACCTAATTTTTCAAACAAATTCTCATGTAGTCATAGACCACCATACAATCAACCTGCTGTTTGACTATCATACCAGTCAGCCATATGCTTGAAAGGAAGATAATGCTGAAATTAGGTTATTTTGGTTTGTTTAAATCCTCAAAATTTGAGTAGATTTAATTTTAACATGGGAATAAGGTACGTGATCCTTTAAAATGAGACTCAATCTCCATTGCCTATATATATAGTCACTCACATAGTTAGGTAGCCATTGATTCTCATTTACAGGTATCATGAAGACTAACATGTTGAAAAAGGAAATTTTGAAATAATAAAGGTCTTAGAAATGAAATGGGTATAGTTGTAATCATGGGAAAAGATCAAAGATAATTTGAATTGCATTAATCATACATTCTACCAACTTACTCACCCTTATTGCAAACATAGTAATAGACACCTATAGGTGTTATCAGAGGACTAAGGTCATTGATGGATGAATTTGGAAAAAGAGGAAACATTTTTGGAGTCTTAAGGTGCTATTTAGATATTAACATCCATACTTGAAGGGATAAGTTGGCAATTAGAGTTAAAGACTACCTTCTAAGGCTCAATGACACTATTCAAGTCCTTTCCCCCTAAACTTAGAAAATAGAGATCCTTGGGGTTTGGTTGAGATTATTTTTAAGGTTATTAGGAGTTATAATGCATATTAATGAAAAAATATTATATATCCTAAATATTATAATAACTTGGAATAATTTTAAGGCAGAGGGTTTTTAAAGTTTTGTAGTTTGAAACTTCAAACTTACTTGCCAAAACACTAAATTCCTTCAATATTGTCTACAGGACTATGACCTCATGGAAGATTTATTCATCCCAATTTCAAAATGGAATATGAACCATTTTGTGAAGGTTTACAATGGTTAAATTAATAATTCATGATCTAGTGGATAATCAAAGGAGAGGGATATACTATTGTTTTGCTTCCCATGTACACTTCTAGTCTGTATAGGTGGCGTAAATGCACACCTACAACTAGTCAACAAGACAATGACCTAAACATGATGCCTTAGTGATTTTTAAAGACATCCAAATGTAATTAAAGCATGGGTAAGTTATTTTTGGTCTTAATAATCAAATAAGGGCCTTTAATACCATGGTTAAATCTCATCTATAGCTCATATGTACTTACAACCAATTGTAAGGACATACAAAGGTAGAGAGCAAGGAAGTGTATTTTGGTGAAGTATGACCTATATAAACATGAGAATATACAAGTTATAAATTATTATAAAGTATTATAAGGATACCATAGGAATTTTTCTATGGATTTCAAGGTATATATGCATCTACAACACCCATACTGCCTTGACAAAGTCAATTGTCTTTACAATAGGTAATTAGTAAGTAGGATTAGGGTCTAAAGTGATGGTATAGGCTCAAAAAAGGTGTTAATTGGGTCCAAAGAAATGTATATGGTATTGGAAACTTTAATACAAGTATTTAATCATTATTTCAACCTAAAAATCATACATAACACCTATAATAGGGTCTAATTACAAAGTCTCAATCAATAGGCAGGGAGAAAGTGAGCTCGGTATCTTGAGGTGAAAAGCAAAAGGATGAAACAAATGTTCTAAACCAATTCCAATTTGAATTTATGGAAGTTTAGATAGGTATATGGACTTTGTTTCCAATATTATAACATATAGTGCACCTATAGGGTTTCCTTTCCAAGTGGAAACATAGCCAGATAGGAACTCAGTCCAGCTATGTAAGGTGTATGCAGGTTTTGAGAAAGGGCTGTTATGAAAAGGTGATTGGAATAGTTTGAGATGAGATATTAACATAAATAAAAAACCTTATTCAAGGAATAAAATTATAAGTAACTCTTTCAAAATCAATATACAATTATTTTTTATTGTCACATACATAATCCATTGACTAGAAGTCTATTTTAAGTTTCTAGTGCATTTGAAGGGTTTATACATAGAACCAAGGGATGAAAATTTATGGATATGGTATTTAAAACTTAAGTAAGATTCTCAAGTAGTCATATGGCATGATAAAATATGGTAATCACCCCCTATTGATACAAAATAGGGGGTACTTCCCCCCATGTATACACTGACAGGTTTAGAAATCAATTGATTGGGTGAAGCCAAGAGCTCATGGAAACATTTCATGAAAGTATAAAAATGTTTATGGAACCTAATACCAAGATAGAAATAATGAAACTAATTAGGGTTCCCTTGACCCTCAAAAGTTTAAACAGGATCATTAAACATGGATATGCATAGAATACAAATAAGAGGTCATTCTCACTTTTAGATCTAAGTGAGGTTTCAAAGTGGTGGGATCATGTTTTTAGGACCATGAAAAAAGTTTTAAAGAATATATTTTGTAGGGGAACTCATGAGGAGGTCATCTTGGATCTTGAACCAGCACATGCCTACTAAGCATGACTAGGCCTAGTGCCCAAATGGGGAATCCATCACACTTATTACATGAGTTAAGCATTCAAATCTATTAAAAAATGTTTTTGGGGTCATATATGAAGTTTATAATCTTTTAGGAGGTAGATAAACCCTTTAATAATCCATTTTGACTTAGAAATTACATTAGTCCTATTGAAAAGGTGAAAACAAGCTCGATAGGAGAATTTTGGATGCTCACACCTTTCATGATGATTTGAATAGAGTCCTAAGATGTTTATTATATAATTTAATAAGTTCCTTGAATAACCATATAGTTTAATTGGTTTACAAATTCAATGTTTCAATTTTATGAACAAAGCTTAAGAAGGTAAACAAGCTTAAAACCCTTACAAATACCTGATTGGAGAAATGAGACTAAATATGCATCCATATGGATCAGTTTTCTCATGAAAACTATCGAAAGTTAAAAAATACTCACTCAATCTCCCTTTCATTCAAATTATCTATACGAACTTGTATGGATGGGGTGCAAAATAAGGTATTTTTGACCATTTTTTGTGTTTTACAGGTTCTATAAGGATTCTAAGGATGAAACAAACTCTGGAGGGAAGGTTTATACTTTTTATAACTCCTTATAGTAATTTAATTCTAGGAAATATCTCCTAAGTGTCCAAAATAATAACTTTATCTCAGTCAGCCAAATATAGCATATTAGACAAACTTGTGAGAAGTGTAGAAAACTTCATGTGAGCCAAATTTAAAGTGTCTCTAATGATTCCAAGGCCATTTATGGTATTTAAAATTTTAATAGACTCCCTCTCATGTATTTTACTAAGAAAATGATTCCTTTTTGGAATCTAAGTGTGTAGGGTGTATGAAAAGAGAGTTTTTTGGATAAAAGATGATAATAGTTCATTTTAGGATAATTTCAGATGACCAAGCCTAAAAAAATACATGGAGAGGCATGTATAATGTATTTACACTTCATTAAAATCATCATACCTTGTCTTAATCAGTTATGAGGTGTTCAAACAAGGCTAATCATGAAGGTAGTTTTTTTTAGCCAAAACAAGGAATTTTATGCCACTTTTCATGAAGTTTATGCATTGAATTGACACTTGTGTCTTATCAAAATTTCATGGTTCATCTTGAATCCTATTTTAATTAACAATTAAATAATTATCATATCTTCAAAAGTGTATTTGTGACCTTTGGACTTCTATTTTGTTCTCTCTCTCAAGTTCTATAAGAACTATCCATTTTGGCCATTGTACTGGATGGTCCACCTAAGTATGGTGAAGCCCTGCTCATTTATATACCTTTTGATCAATAATAATACTAATTTTTACCTATTAAATGAATTTTCTTAGCGTTTTTATTTGTAATGTTTTATTTTTCATAAGTGATAACTCTTATTTCCTTAGCATGATTATTTCATTCTATCATCTATTTGTAGTTAGAAAACTTCTTATTACAAGGCATGTGAAGTGTTCTAGAAGATGTCAAGGAGTAAGTGAGTTAGTATATTTATTATTTCCCTCATATGCCACTTGTTTAGTCCTCCTAGATTTTCACATTCATCTATAACCTCACAATCTAACATTGATGTGAGAAGATGAAGATTGGAGAAGTGTATTTTTAGTTGATCCCTTGATTTTCAAGTGCAACATGTATATGGTTGGAAGTCATCAATATATTTGGTATATCACCTCCCTTAGTATAGATTGTTTTCATTTATCTCTCTCTTTTTACCTCCTAATTATAGTTATAGTTTTAATCTAAAGTGGTACATCAAGGGAGCTAGCCCTATCTAGAGATTCACCTCATTCCTTAGGCTACCCATAAGCCTAGAGGTGGTTCCATTGTGACACTTGGATGAGGATAGATTTTACATCTCCTTAGAGGTAAAAATCCAAGTGACAACAGTTATTTCTAGGTAATGAAATCCTATTTGAAACTTGTCTCATGTTTGTTTTGATGTGTTAATTGATTATGTGGTTTGGTAAAGTGTGTGATAACAAGAGTGAAACTATGATTAATTACTTTGATTTTAAGTTAACTAAATGAACTAAAATAAGTAATAAATCAATGTATTGAAGGTTTATTGTAATACCAAAATAAATTTCATATTTCATTATATGAGCATAGAATAATGGAATAAAAGGGCACCTAGATGATGTTCGGTTCCCACTGGGCATGCCAAAATGTTTCTCTTAATATTTTCTCATTTATTAATTTTGGAAGAAGCTAAGAAACTAATAATAAGGGTATGGTATAAAAACCTAGTTGTTATTCATGCATGATCTAAATGAGTGTGGAGATCTCCTTTTTATCTTAAAAGGAATACCTGTAAATAATAACGTACTAACAAAAGGGATTATTATAAATATAGTTAGGTGGACTACCTAGTGTGAGCTAGATCCAAAAAGCCTAAGCTTGTTAGGAGGCTGTAAATCCAATATTTGATAATAATTAAGTTTAAAGAGCTAAAAGTAAGATGCTTTCATCAAATAATAGAAAGTAACTAAAATGAAATACAAGAAGAAAGTTAATTCTTGATAGAGAAAATGACTAAATATAGTAAAAGCAGGTCAATACTAGTGTTAAAATAGATCAGGTTATGCTCATAAAATTGGGTAGGGGTCTGTGAACAGGCAAAGACACAAAAATTTAGATTTAGTTAGGGGTAAGGGGATATAAATAACTTGTAATTTCTTCTCACAATTACTATCAATAATTAGGGTGACTGTCGGTAATTAAGGTAACCATTGATGGTAGGGTAACCATCAATGGTTTAGGGTGACCATCAGTGGTTAGGTGACAATTGATGGTTTTCTATGGATTTTGAAAGTATTTATAAAAATAGGTTATAGGTTGGGTCAAAGGTCTAATAATTGTCTACTAAAGATCTGATCAGAAATGGTAGATTAGAAGGTAGGTATAGAAAGGTCTAGTGGAGTAAAAGGGTAAGAAACCAAAATAACAATGCTAAAGTATAACTATACCTATTTCTTGCTAAGTGATTGATGATTGATGGCTAGAGTAATTTCAATAGAGTAACAATACTTTTGCCTTGAGATAAATTTCATCAAAGGTTCAAATCTCTATTGTTGTTGCTTGATTTCTAGAAGAATGACTGACTGGTTGACTAGAAGATTGAATACCTATGTGTAAAAATGATTGTCTTGATCAATGATGGATCTTTCACATATGACTCCCCTCTTTTTATAGGAAAAGAGAGATAGAGGATAAAAGGTTCCCTAGTAGGTTGGTTTGCTGATTTTGATGCTTGGAAGTTCATTAGCACTACATAAGGTGAACATATTTAATTGTGCCTTGTTAGATTACACACAACTAGTGATGTGTTAAGAAGGTGAAAACCTAACCATTGATGGTTGGCTAACCATCAATGGTTAAGCTAACTATTAATGATTGAGTGTCTAGAGGTAAAGGGGTCAAGGTAAATTAAAAGGGTATGGTTAGGCTTTATTAGTAATTTAGTGATTTTAATAAGCTAAGTAGCTAACTAGACCTAAGGTATGATAGGTTAGTTAGTGGATTCAAAAGGATTAGGTGGTCCCTAAGGTATTCTAAGGAATTTTGACATATAATACAATCATGTGCAATTTTTTAGTGTCTACACTAGTCTTTGTGATCCTTTTGTTGATCTTGAAGAGATTTTCTTTGATGTCAAAATTGGGTCTCCTAGGAACCCCTATGAAGACTATGTTTCCCCATCACCACTCATTGACCTCAACATTCCCTCACCACCACCTTCATCCATCATAGACCATTTTCCCCCATAAATGATTAATTAAGTACCTCCCTCCATAGGGATGAGTAGGAACATATACCATTGGAACCTTCCTCAAGTAATATAATGTGTGCCATAAGTAGTGAGGTCCAAAAACACATTCCAAAAGTCATAAATCATAATAAAGTCATCCTTAATCCTATTAGTCAAAATAAATAATATTTTAATCATCAACCTAATCTGAATATGTCTTCCCCTAGTGAATCCCAATATTAGGCACTAAGGGACTGTCAAAGTCAAAATCAACATCATTTATCAATATCCCTTGGTGAAGCCCAAATTTAGGCACTAAGGGGTAGTCAAAGTAAAATCAAGTTTGAAAATCAAAATAATGACAAAATCATGGTTGATCATACATCAAATAATTTAACCAGAGATGAACCACAAAGTTAAAGTGTCTTGGATCTTTTAAATTCTTTTATCACATGGCACTAATCAAATGAAGAAGTCCAACATTTCCAATGATGTATGTGACTACTTTCTGAATCCTCCATCACTCATCACATCATACTATCACAAACCATCAAGTCCTATCATCCATTCAAGTCACATATATTCCTATCATGATATAATCAAATCTATACCTCACATTACCTCCCTGGGAAACATTATCTCTCTTAGGGGAAATGAAGACACCAAGTCTAGATATTTTGAGGGATCTCCATCAAGCATCAACAAAGGTCACATGGACATTTAACTATCTATGGTTAACCTTGACCACCAATGGTTTTCCCTTAACCACCTTAAGGGTTAACTTTAATTAAAACTCTAGATTGCTTTTCTATCAATAGTTATTTGATCTACCATTTTGCATAATCAATGCACATTGAGATTAAATTTAGACAACTTATTAGACACCTTGTTGAACTTATTATTTCACCATTCCCTTCCCTCTATATTAAGAGAGGAAGAGGAAGTGAAAGAGATCATCATAAATTCTTGGGAAAGAGATTAGAACTTATTAGGTAAGAAAACATAACTTATAGTACAAGATATTAGAGCTTCTTGTGAAGGTAAATTTTAACTTGGAAAAATGTGTGTTTAGAATCATCGATATAAAATGCCTAAGGTATATCATCTCTAGTGTGGGGCCAATATCGACCCTACTAAAATTTGAGAAATCTTAGAAATTTCCCCTCCTATATATGAATCAATCATACAAATATTTTTAGGTAAGTTAGTATACATTTGATGATTCATTCTTAATCTCATATATATCATTCTCCCAATCAACAACCTAATAAAAAACTAAAGTGGAATAACTTATACAAATTATTTTTAGGAGGCATTTGAATCATTAAGGTGATTCCTTATTTATCCCCCTATCCTCATGGCACCTAAGCTAGATAAGCCTAGAATACTTTATATTAGAGAAACTTAGGTATCCCTCACCTACATGTTGCCTCAGTAAGATTACACTGATTATGAATAAACTATCTATTTCATTAATCGAATGTTCACCAATTATGAAACATAATATACTCAAGTAGATTTCAATCCTTACAAAATTTTCTAACCCAACCAACCCTCTCTAAGAATAATGGGTGATTTATTGCACCCCTAATTGAGTTTGACTTAACATATGTCAACCAAAATTCCATTTGGAAATTAATGAATTCATCAACATAGATTTAATTGATGAGGTGATATACTATGTAGAAAATCTTGGTATGAACTCCTCTCATTGGTATGAATATATAATTAATTACATTATTGAACACACTTATTTTGAAGATGCTAGCTCACAACATAGAGAATGTATTTGCATCATCACATCCATATATGTTATTTTAGATATGGTATTTTATCACAAGGCCTTTGATATCATGTTGGTTTGATTTATTAACTAGGAGGACTCAAAAAGAGTCCTCTTTCATTGTCATAGTGGTGTTTATGGTGGACACTTTGGCATCCATGCAACTGCTCAAAAATTCTAAAGGATGAGATACTTTTGTCCGACTATAGAACATGGTGTTGTCAAATATGTACATAAATGTGAGAAATTTCAATGTTTTTTTCATGAGATACATATTCCCACCAAAGTTTTATAACCCATAATCACTCCATGGCCATTTTACACTTTTGAATTGGAATTAGTAGGTAAGCTCTCCCCTACTTCTTTGGATGTTCATTACTTCATTATCATGACATTTTATTATTTTACAAAGTGGGTAGAAGCAATGGTTTTAACACTTTTAATTGGATCAGTCATCATAAAATTTATCCTAAATCAAATCATCTATCAATTTGGGGTCCCACAAGTATCATTACTAGAAATATATCCCCTTTAAAAAATATCAAAATTCATGAACTATGTAAGAAATTTGATATAAAAAAACCATTTGGCCTCCTCATATTATCTACAAGACAATAGTAAAGTTGAAGCTACATACAAGACCCTTAAGTCAATTTTGGTCAAAAATGTTAGAGATTCTAAATGAGGTTGACATCTACAACTCTATCCAACACTATGAGCTTATAGAATGACTATTAAGACACTGACTGGGGTAACTCCATATTCAATCATGTTCAAATTTAAAGACATTATACCATTATAATTAGAAATACCCAACCCCCATGTTTACCTCTGAGGTCTTATTGATCAATAATAATATATAGAGGCATGGATGGCCTAGTTAGAACTCATAGATGAACATCAAATTAACACCACAAATAATCATATTGCTTATGTTGATTTATAAGAAAAAAATACAATAAAAACATCCATGAATGCCCAATCCCTGTAGGAAACCTTGTCTTTAGACTTGATAGTATAATTGATAAGAATAGAGGAGGATATCATAAGTTTAGACCTAACTAGTTAGGCCCCTACCTAGTGATAAAAAAAATTCAACAATGAAACCTATTGGTTATACACTCTAGAGGGTAAGGAGTTTAGTGAGTCTATGAATTATTTTCACCTAAAATTCTTATATAACTAGTAATTTAATATTATATTATTCTCACTTACATTACATTTTAATAAGTTGCATGTTCACCTACATATCATGTGTGTATTTGGTCATTATTTCACATAATATAATTTTTTTAAATATCTGGCATATCACATCATCCCACTCTCACATTACCCTATCACCCCAAAAAAATAAATCTGAAAATCAAAATTTTACATTGGTCATTACCTTATTTCTTAAGATAAGAGTACACCTCTTTTTCATACATATTCTTACATAATTTAGAAAAATACTAGCCTACAGTTTAGTCTAGAGGCTTGTCCATGATGGAGTCTCCCCTTATAGTGCCTTACAAAAATAAAAAATTAGCATGCTTATAAATATGAAACTTACTCACCTATCTTATTCCTCCATGATGAACCCTTGCATATTACTAGTTGCATGAGTCCAAGATGTCGGGGTAAAGGCCTTGTAGGTAAAAACATAGACACTCCTATGAAAATCAAAATGTTTACACAAATACACAAGTCAAATTTCACATCTCTCTCCCTTTTTATAACCTTAAATGGTGAGGCCTTTCATCTTATTGGTTGTGTGGAGTTAGTATTGGGGATAAATTCCCCTTAGGCATCTACATCTAGCCTTTAGTGATGAGCTTATGTGTACTCTTGGTCACATGAGGCTAAGTGTAGGAGGTCATAAGAAGAAGTAGAATCCAAATGTAGAAGTAATATCAAATAAAAAAAAGTTTCAAAAGATAAATTCATTCAAAAATCTTTCCTACATATCTATGTTTAAAAATAGTAACCTTTTCCCATTCACCATTTCTATTAGAGCTAGCTATCTCTATATGAAGCCAATAAATTTAGTGTTTTATAAGTCTATCAAGAAGTATGTTTTCCCATTTGATATTAAGGTTTAGATCATCTTAATTTTTAATTTGAAATTTTAATTTATGTTTTAAATTCTTTATCACCTCACATTTATCCTATTTTCCCTTTCATTCCTTGATGTAAATTGAAAGTCATATGTTGTATAAAGAAAATAGTTAGGTAGTCTACTTATAAAAAAATGTTAGTGCATTTATAGTTACATATATTTATCCATCACATTACATCATTTACATACATTCTATTCCAACATATACACAAGCATTTACCATAGCAAAATATCCAAAGAAAAAATACACACACACACACACACACACACACACACACACACACACACACACACACACACACACACACACACACACACACACACACACACACACACACACACACACACACACACACACACACACACACACACACACACACACACACACACACACACACACACACACACACACACATATACATCATCACATGCCTAGCCATCTAGAGTGCATCAAATGAAAATAAAATTATGAGACTTAAATTAACATCACATGAATGATGAGTTACTAAGAGGTGAGCCAAAAATTCTATATATATCATAATAACTATTGAGTTTTTACAAAAAGGAATTCTAATAAAAGATCCTCCATAAAGGGTCTCTGTGCCTCATGACATCTCAAAAAATAATTAACATATTTAATGAATTAAAAAAACATATGTAACATATCTCAAAATCCTATCCTCCTGTGAGAGGGTCTCAATTTAAAATAATATTAGGGACTCTCACTTTGATGAAATTTCCTATTATAACCTCCCACAAAAGTTGTCTCACCCTCTTTGATCTAAAGGCCAACATGATGAGCCCTAATAACACCTACATTTGAAGGCATCATCCTTGTCCTATGGCTAAAGGTTCTACCACCTCCTCCACCCTCCATAATGTCTGTCGGGGCATCTACCCTCCTTTATCTATCAAGTAGGATGTTATTCTCCATATTAAAAATTGTCACCATAAGAAAATCACAACATACTAGAGTGAAGAATATATGGTGACCAATCCTTATGGGGAGTAAAATATGTACCAAAATTTGGTCTCTAGTCAGACTAGTGCTTAGCTAAAATATATTTATTAGGGTGTCCATAACCATCTACCTTTAACTACCCATAGTAAATGTGATCAAAATTACATAATTCAATGTCAAATCTAGTTGATATAAAAATCTAATACATATAAAAGACAATAAGTGACTAAAATAATCAAATTACATGATATAATCATAAATATCTAAATCAACATTTTACATGGTTCTCCCTCATGCCACTCGGGTTCAGAGTCATCCTCCATAGCCTCATCCCCATTTATGTACAAATCCTCCTCTAGCTCAACATACACTAGAGCCTCACCATCTCCATCTCTCATGTGTTACTTTTGTGTAGGGTCCTCTTCAATAGGTCTTGTGGCTATGGTGGTAGTGGGCCCATCTGTTATTACCTTACTACTCCATGGCCTCCTCCTCCCATAATTAACTATATAGGAGGTCCTTTTGCCTCTATTATATGATCTATTCCACCCTATTGTTTATGTTATTGACTCCCATATACCATTGTAAAAAAACCTAAGAATGGGAAGTCTACCTAACTAGGGCCTGCCAAATTATTAGGGTACCCTATCCACAAGGTGTACCTCAACCTATAAAATTTAGTCCCAAATATGAGTGTCCCTAACATTTGTTTCAAGGTAAGCCTCCTCATTAGCTCATTTCCTAACCATGTCCTAGCAGATTAGGTAAATCAGTTTAACCATAATCAAAGTCCCCACTATTTAGGGAAAAGCACAAAAATGCAACACGCCTATCCATCTAGTATCCCTAATATTACCTAGTGCTTCAATCAGTACTTTCCATGATAAGAGATGATCTACTCATCGATCCAACCCATATCACCTTTTATATGGTTAATAAAGAGGAGACCTAGGTAGTACATGTGGGAAAGGTTCCATTAGGTTTGAGCTAGTAGTTATTTTTTCCAAGAGTAATGTGCCCCTATCTCCTCAATACATCAAGTAATCAATGACCAACTAAATAATAATCTATCATTACCATTGTCTCCCACCAATATAGAGACAAGGATGCCAATAATAGATTAATATAGGTTGGGGATTGCTAATCCCTCCACTCAAGAAAGCCTTTCATTATACTCCATGTTCACATCAAGTACACCAATGTATCTAAAGTGCTCAACTCAAATTTAGGATTCATGTTTGTTATTGGTATCCCATATAAAAACTAACTAAAACATCATGGTAAGGGTTTTAATATGATCAACATCAATGAGAGTGATCCTCCACTCCCTAGGGGCTTGGGGAAACATAAACATGTTTTGATCAGGGTCTCACTAGGTTAAAATATCATATAATAGTCTATTAGATGTTGGGATGATCCCCACATGTAGTATCTGTAAAATCCTAGTACAATCATGAATGGCCATATCATCCACTATCAAGAGTTCGTAGACTTTGGGGAGCCACTCCTACTCCTGATCTTTACTTTAATGTATAGAATCCCACTGAAATATTAAAAACCCTAAGTCCACTTAAGGACTAAACCTACCCTTCAAAATATCTCATTTACCTATTTTTCCCTTGACTAAAAGGGGACAAAACCACCCCTTCTATAGGTGGTGGTTACACCATTTCCATATAAAGTTATGCAACTATCACAAGTAATTATGTAACTATAATAGATGATTACATAAACACCTCTAAATAGTCATTATATAACTTCATGTTATGTATATCATGATGGTTATGTAGCTTCCATAATGATGGCATAACCTTTCATCTATAATAAGTGATTATTTCATCCCTAAGTGATAATATTTTTTACCATTTGCATGCCTTCTGAAACCCCTCAAAAACAAAAAAAAATCTACATATCCCTAGTCTACCCCCAGATGATCATTTCAAAAATAAAATTTCTCAATTTCATTGGATTTTATTAAAGTTTTAAGTGAAATTTTAAATTTAGTATAAAATAGAAAAACATAAAAAAACCTAACTAGTCCTACCCATCAGTGCCTACCACTGAATTTAATTTCTATCCCCTCTTTCTCATATTTTTATTGACTACTTCTATGTTTGAAATGGTCATAGGCAATATAGAGCTTTGAAATCAAAAATAGCTAAATGCACAAATGAGTTAGTTTTAGTCAAGTTTTCAAATATATTATCCCATAAACTATCTATTTTAATTTAAAAACTTTCCAAAATATGCATGTTTCTCTATTTTTCTTAGAGTCTTCATGATACATACTATATTATTTTGAGTTATGTTTTGAAACTAACAAATTAACAAGTCTTCTAGTTATCTTATAACATGTCTAATGATTTTATAGGTACATGATGATTTGGTGCCAAATTTAGTCCCTCAATTGGGAAATTCAAGTAGTATGATTTTATCCATTTTATGGTGCATACTCTTAACTCCAATTTGACTACATAGTTTACTCTTTATTTTTTCATAACATTTCACTTGATTCTCATTTCTTCTCACAAGTTTTACAAAGTTCCTACTAGTTTCATTCCACTACTTAGGTAAGGTAAGTATTCCTAACCTCTTGTTTCCTTTACACATGCCTTTCCTTAGGACTACACCTTGCTAACTCATGAAAAGGCATCCTCCTAAGGGGGAAATATATATGCATGCAAATTTGATATGGTGAAAAACCCTCGATATAAATCTGATGATGATGTAATGATCTCTTATTTTGTGCTCCACAAGTAAATCTCTAATTATTTTCCTTATTTTACTTCCTTATTCCTCCCATAAACCCATTTTGGTCCCCTTTGTTCGAATTTTGTAGCATTTGTCAACTTTTTTTGAAAACTTCCCATGTAGGTAAAAACTTCCACTTGAGGTAGTGAAATTTCCCCCTCTTTTGTGGAACCACCCCTTAAATTATATAGCTATTGTGATGGTTTTGTAACATAAGTGGTTGTTATATCTCTATAAGGTGGTTTTTTATTAAAAGAGGGGTAGTTTTGAAAATGTATGCAGTGGTTTTATCACCCAAAGTGCTAGTTTTAAAACTACCCTTGCATAAAAAGGTGGTTTTATTCCCTTGTAATTGTCTTCCAAAATTAACTCCTGAGAATCATTCTTTGACACATTTTGAATGTTTTTTGTCATGTTTCTTTTTCAATCCATACTAAATTCATCTATGATAAATGCAATTTCAACGGCTCTTATATTTTCAATCATTTTGAGTTCCTCCCAAGTTTAACTCCTAGTTTTACTCAATAAAACTCTCTCATGCAAGCTCCCAAATCTTTCTACAAAATCCATTTTGGTTTGATTTTAGATCCAAAAATAACAATTAGAAGGTCTCATTTTGAAGATTTTGTAGCCATAATCCTATTATAGTTACCTTAAGGACCAACCTATATAGTTTTCATGTCAAATGCATTTCCACAAGATAAGAAGTGATATTGGTCCAAAAACTCCATCTTTGCAAACCAGAGCATTAGTCAACCTCAATTCAGCTTCTCTCCATTTATGGTTATGTCTCCTCTCCTTCCCCATTTTTTCCATATCTTGGTCATCCTCTAGTTACATATTTCTTAGAATTCACACAAAGATAAAAGGATCTAACATACTGAGGATTCTTTTATGAACATACTACACACACTCTAGTTTATCTATGCCTTGGTCAAGTTGGAGTTTATTTTGATTTCTAGTATTTATTCCATTTATTAGATTATATTAGTGTATTTTTTATTGAATTATATTAATTTCACAATTCATAAAAAGATAAAATTTGATAGGGATAAAATTTTATTTCTTTTCATTGTCTTTGCTACCAAAAATAAAAAGTAGTTAGCTTTGTTTGTGTTTGCACTCAAATAGATTTAATTTTCTCTCCACTAACAAACCATTTCATAAAAAAATAATAGGAATATCTTAGTTTAATTTCAAAACATTTCCATCCCACATAACGTTTCATTTTCAAATTCAAATAAGTTTTATTGCATTTGAAAAAACCAACTAGATAACCACAAGAGTTTAAGCATTCTTAGGCACACAAAAAGAGCTAGCATACTTAGGATTTTGTAAGTTTTAGTGAATTAAAAATGTTGGTGTTTCCTCTTAAAAATGTAAAATCAAAATTTTTATTTCTTTTATTTACTTTAAAAAATCATTTGAAAATCTTGTTTGCAACAAATGAGGAAAGTTCAAAGGTTAGTTTAGGTTGTTCATTGACAAAGAAAATAAAAAAAAAGTGTTGTGACATTGATTTTTTAGACTAGATTTCCTTTTACATTGATTTGCATATTTATAATACATAATTTTCATACTTAGTCCATCTCACATAAACAAAATAAAAATTAAAAAACATCACCACCTAGTTTGTATCTAGACAAAGTTAAGAAAAATTAGGGCCTTACATAACAGTATGACTTCTTCCTCCATTCTTTGCATGCATTGTGAATTATTGGGAAAGGATAAAAAAAAGTTTTATTTTCATTTAATTTCATTTTTTTCATTATTTTATTTCAATACTTTAATTTCAAAAAACAAGAATTTTAATTTCATAAACTCAAAAAAACCAAAAAATAAATGGAAAATAACAAAATTTCATAAAATAGTGTCAAGAAGCCTTGCCAACACATGTAAACATATATATTTAATTAGAAGCCTTACCAAAATGTACAAGAATCCAAACTGTATCTAAGCCTTGCCTATTCATGCAATCACCTTAAATAGATCCTTACTTCAAGCATCACAACTAGCATATATAACAAGCCATTGTCTAAACAAGCTCATACGCTTCTTCCTTGGTTTTTTTCCCAACTTCATTTGGATGACCCTTCCACAGACAACATGGTTTATTCCATAGAGTTAGAGAACCTGGATCTATAATTGGTATACTTACGATATTAATACCAAGTTAGGTGTGAGTTTTATATTCCACCTCGATTCATCTTATTTTTGAATCCTTGATTGCTTTGGACAAACAAGAATGAATTATCAATCCACCTAACATTGTCCTTACTTATAATAGAGGTCATCACTATAATGTTATTCATCATATTTTCCCATTCATACCTCCTTATTCTCCTTAGGTCTAGCCTCATCTTATATCATTCACATTTTGTGGTTGACATTGACTAGGCATATCCAAATTAATAGTGTAGATATTTTACCATGAGTCATTCAGCTTGATCTCCCCCATTTCCTTAGTCCTATCATCGAAAAAGAGATTTACCTTCTTGTGATATCATAAATTAAATGACCTTATAACTCTATTTCAACATAGCTTGACACTCTTAATGAGCATTGTGATGCTACTGAGATATTTTGGTTCCATCATGAGAACCCATTTCCACCACTAATTCTAAATCCCATTCCACTTAACAGCCAACCCAATCCATATCCCATACATTACGTCAACTTCCTTGGCATGACCTTAGGGAGTTGAATGCACAATTTACCATGTGATTTTCATGTTTACAAATGATCCTCTAAAAATAAACACTCCTCTCAATGACAAAATCATGTGTGGTAATATGACGAAAATATATCCCTTCACACCATCTAGATATCTAATAAAGATACAAGGCCTACTCTATGGATCTATTGACTTATGTTTCTTCTTAGGAATGTAGGCCATTATTGGAGACCCAAACACTCTAAATTAATTAACTTTGGATTTCTAACCAATCTAAGATTTAAAAAGAGTGATTCATTTTAAGGCTTGATAAAGAACACAATTACAAATTAAATATGCATAATTAATGGCCTCTATCTAGTATTGAGGTGTAAGATATTTGGAGTGTATCATATAGTTTTCCATTTCCTTCAAGGACATGTTCTTGTGTTCTACAACACCATAATGTTGAGGACTGTATAGAAATATACATTGTAAATCAATCCCTTATAAGTTTAGAACTACTCAAAATTATTATTGATATACTATCCAATATTATGTATACATAAAACCTTGATGGTTTTCCTTGACTGTTTCTCCACATGAGCCTTGAAGTGTTGAAATTTTTCAAAATCTTCAGACTTTTGTTTGAGAAAGGGCACACAAATATACCTTGAAAAGTCACAAATGAAGGCTATGGAAATGGATAAGAAATATCAATGTGAACAAACTCTAAAACATGTGTAGCTCTCCATGATTTACCTTTATCATGATTTTATTTAGGATGTTTACCAAGTATTTAACCCTAGTAAACATAATGAAAAAGTGGAAATGAGGTAACCTTGTAACCATATTAGGATGACCGATTTGTTCCAAGTAGAAATAGTTAAGATGGCCAAATTTACCATGTCATAGATTACTCACCACCCATCTAAGTGAGTAGTGTAGTAGAAGAGTGATCTGAAGTAAAACATGAGAAAGTGTACAACCATGATTGGTGATTTGATTTCCCAAATGCCACTATAGAATTATTTTGTAATTCCATAATGACCAAAAAATTGGGGTAAACTCAATTCTCTTGATCCAATGTGGATGATTTAATAAATAGATATGAGATTAGTTGACAATGATAAAAACACATTAAACATCATCAAATGCTCCATAATTCACTTCATCAAACCCTTTCACACAAACTTCTACATAAGTATCATCACCTATCACAATATAAGACATAGAAAATGAATCTAAGGATGAGAAAAAGTGTCATAATGAAACCATGTGATGTAAAGCACCAAAATCAATCACCCATGTGTAATGTTGAGATGAAATTGAAACAAGGGACTTGCCCTTATATTTCCCTTTACAACTATATTTTTCCTGAGAAGACTCCCAATCTAATGAAATTTATGTGACATAATTAAGGACACTTATATTATTACTCTCAATAATTTTTGTTAAGTGGTATTGTTTTCACAAAATATTTCACCTTAGGAGAGGTAGTTCAAGCTTAATCCAAGATTTGGGTAACATGGGATTACCTCTAGGCTTGGGGGTTTCCTATAGCAAAGGTAAGCCTCTAGGTTTAAGGGCTAACTCCCTATATTGGTCTTTAATAGCTTATCACCTACATTATTTGCTTGCTTAGATGAAAAGGGATAAAAATAACATGAAAATAAACTAATATAATGAGGTGATATATAATAATTATATCTAATGGACTACCATAAACTTTCAATATGAAACATGACTCACAACACTAGTCTCAACATTCTAGGTGGCTCTAACATAAGTATTTTACACATGGAGGTGATATGCATTATACTAATCAAGGTGAGTAAACCAAAGGTTATATTGTAAACACTAAGGCTACTCATTACACTTAAATATGGATAAATTCACTAGCTACACTTCATGTGACCTATTGGAGGGAGGACTACTTGCATCAAACATGGAAGAACAAAGATAAAAAAAGGATAAATACTTTCACTTAACATTTCACTATACACCACTTCACACACTTAGATAAGAAGCTTGAGAATTCAAAAACAAATTGTAAATATTTATTTTAAAGGAATATATAGTATTCAAACCAAAAAAATATTCACCATACTAGGTGTGGATTCTTTACAAAAGCCAAAATAGGTTGAATTTATAAGACATGTGAGAAGAGAGAGAAAAAAGGAAGTGGAAAGGTCATAAAGTGAAGTGTAAAGACTTGAAAATAATTTACATTATAGGAGAATGTAGTATAAAAATAGGTCTATAAGTTGTCATTGACAAATGTCCATTAGAATTTCATCCTTCTCCTTCAAGTTGGCATAAAGTCCTCAAATAGCCTTCTTAAAACTACCTCCATGATGAAACATCTCTTGACCACTTGAAACTGAACTAGGAAGACTTAACACATTTAAGATATCTTAGGTAGGTTGGAAATAAGATATGATAGTCATAATATGACCCCTTAACTAATATCCTTCTTCATGATACTTACATTCACTATATGTAGTCACTTACCAACTCTCTTGGCTTCACTCTTCACATTTGTCATCAAAATGAATGGAAGTTTCTTATGTAAATCCATGGAATAGGTTTTAGGACACATTTAGATCCCCTTTACCTTACACTCCATTAGGACTACCATATAATGATCCATAATTAGACTTCTCATCTTCTCACTAAGAAGTCACTTATCATCTTCATTATCTATCCAAGACTGCTTGTAGTGAACTATGTAGCAAAGGTAATTTTTAGTTTAAATTAAGTGGGAGGTGAGCATAAGGAGTTATAATGAGTCCTTATTTACCTCTTTAAATATATTTCATCCACCAATCCTCCTCTATACCTAAAAATACAACAAAACTTACAAGAAACCTAGAAATAGGCTTGTTTATACAAGTGATAGTATAAACCAAATAGGTGTTATGGATCCTGGGTGAATGTTAGACATGACCAAATAAATTTCATTGAAAAATAACCCCATATAAGTGCATATTAGTTCATCTTTTCCTCATTATGTTTGAAAAAAGGTTTTAATATGTTCTATTTATTAACAATCATTCATAAAATTCTAACATCCAAACCCTTAACCAATTCGACAAATCTTGAGTATAGGATCCTCCCAAACTATCCGTAGCTACTTAAGGTCTCATTCTTGGTATATGTATAGATATAATCACTTGATAATGGCCTCTCAATTTTTAAAGTGAATTTTGTTACCTTTGATATGGTTTTAGCTCAAATCAACCACTTTGTGTTGTTCTTATATAACTCAATGGTTTTGAATTATCCTAAAATCTCCCTTGAAGGTCTTCACATGGTGTAGAATGATCATGTGGTCATATAAATGGATCTAGGCAACTGTAGGGCTTAGGCCTAGTTTTAGGCCTAAATGTGTTTGATGGATTATGACCACTTATGAATGTTACCAATAGATGTAGGTGACTTTCAAAACTTATTTATCATCCAAAAAAATAATAGACCCCATCTCATAGGCAACCAGGGCTTTATCATTTCATCTTTCTTCATTCACACACCAAACATGTAGTCATCTAACTCTTAGAGTGCCTTCTATTTGAGACAAAATAGATGGAATATACCATTTTTACATTGTTAATATGGGAATATATGAGGATAAAATAGGTCCTGATAACCTTTTGTATAAATTTACAAATCTAGATCATCTCTACAGGTCTCTCAACAATCCAAAACCTAAAACTAGCCTCTCAAGATTGTGTACTATTTGCAGGATCTAGAAACCATAAACTTAGAGACAAGTCAAAAATTGTCTTTGTTATGTACTTAAATCATTTAATATATTATGAATATGTGTTTTATAGGTGTTAATATGGTTTCAAATTATTCACCCACTTGACACCTTTTCCATCTTTTCAAACCATCTCCCTCTACTAGCCTAGGCTAGTCCATAGACTATGTTGATTATATCACCTGTAGGTGACCATAAATGAGATTAAAAATGGTCTATTATGACTTGATATTTCACCCTTTTAGAATATATATTTATGATTCTTCACTCCCAATAACAATATTAGAACAACCCCAGGCTATGGGTATCCTATAATAGGGTTAAACCTCCAAAGAAGGTCGGCTTCCTTTTGATGGATCACCTAATCTAATGATTCTAATTGGAAAAGGGTTATAAATGGGGAAATATGGATCCTAATAAAGATACAAATATTATGCACCAACTTAAAATGAGGCTTTCATATGATTTAAACCACACTAGAATAGTATAAGATAATGCTAGCTCACACAATCTTATAATCTAGCTAACTGCATAAGTATTTCATAAACTAGGTTCAGGAAGTGATGAATGGAAATAGAGAGGAGTATAATGAATCACACTAAAATTATATCAATTATATAAATAAAAATAATTTAGACTTGAAACTAACTTTAAAACACCTTAAAATAGATAAGAAAGTAGGACAATGGATATGGAAGAACCTTCTTCACAAGTCCATCATGCACAAGCTTACTAAACACTAATCCAAGGCATAAGATAGGCAAAGAAAGTATTTTATTACATAAAGAGGTAGTTATTAAATTTTTTGACAATGTCTAGCCTTATCAAATGATATTACCTTTATATTCAAAATTGAGAGATAGTTTCTTATCCAAAAATGAGAGACAGTTACAATGTGGAAGAGAATGAAAGATATAGAGAAAGGGCCAAGAGAGAGGATCTTGTCCACCAAAATAATTAAATGAGATTAAAAATTTTATGAATTATCCACCATATTTATATTAAATTATAATTAGTACATCATAATAAAAAATATCCTTCATTTTTGCCAATAGCCTTTGAATCTTCTCATTGGTTGAGCAACACACTAGAGGAAAAGAGTTTGCTGAAGATGATGAGTCATGATATTATTATGAATAAAAACCCTTAGGCACCCTAAAAATATATTAAATTTTACAATTTATTTCTCTAACCACCAAATTTCCATAATGGGATTTTATACTATCTTCCACTTAACTTGCTTATGAAGATGAAATCCTCATATCTTGAAACTTGATAGAGCCATGACTATATCTATTTTAGGTGGTTATAGGTACCTATTTGTCAAAAATAATACCATGTAGAAGGATGAGAAACTCCTTCATAATTACACATCTTCCCCTTATATCAATATTTGAACATAGGTATTTACTATAGATTGAAAACCAATCCAATTTATTGGTTTTCATATAGTCATATATCGATGAAGATCCATAGGTTGCATAACCTCATTCCTTAGGTTTTAAAAAACTTATCATGCCTCAAAATTTTAATGGAAACAAAAATTCATCATTAAAAATATTAACTATATTGGATGCATCTATTAATGGTTCTTGATCAAGCTCTAATGGTAGCAAAAACCTTTGAAATATTTGCTCTTGGTTTGACTTAAGTCACATTTGACCTCTACTCAAAATTTATTGACTTTGACTTTTAAAATTAGTTGTTAATCTTGATCTGGGATTCCAAAACTATACCATCTATCAAATCTTCATTCATTCTGTGGGTCTTGTATTTTGCCATAACTAGTTCATGTGCTTTTTCCATGTGGTGGCCTTGCATTCATCATTAGAAATATTAACTCATTGACCTTAGATGTATTGTCAATCTATTTTTGCATGGCTCAAATGCATACAATTTATTTTAATGGTAGTTACCATGGTCATGACACTTATCATATTTTTATTTTCCCCTAAGATCCACTAACTCATTAACTCTTTGCTCACCATTGATGTGCCTTTGTATGATTAAACACGCTCCATTAATCTACTTGGACCCACTAGCTTTGTTAGTTATCGCATGCCATTAGATATTCATTTGGGTAATAGAGATCTTGATACTTGTTATATTTTTGCTTATCCTCAAGAACATTTAAATTCAAATGGATATTTTATGAGGCTTAATCTTGACATCCCCAAAAACTTCCCATTATGATTTTTTAAATTTAAATGCTTATATATTAAGATAGATCACTCATTAGGATACAAATTTTGCATATAATGTTCAACGCATGAAAAAAATTAAGTCCATGTACTCCTTTGATGCTAATTTAAATTCCAAGCATATTTATGAAATGTGGAATTAAACTGATCTATTTGTTTTTACATGACATACTATGACAGTTTGGTTATTCTAGACTAGATCTTATCATATTTTGATCTATCAAAGATTTGAATAACCCTTTAAGACTTTGAGAGAACTTAATTCATGATATTTTAATACCATAAACATCATGTATACCTATTGGATCCTTTCTCTTACAATTTGAGACCTAATTTTCAAAGATAAACAAGTTACACTTCAAGATTACTTAAAGTGTTTCAAATAATTTACAATTTTCATGTAATTTCTTCCTTCATTATTTGATCATCTACTCAATTAGTAACTCTACTCAGCTTAATCAAACCATTCTAGGACTTCTAGAAGATGATCCATCAAGACAAGTTTCTATATGTGGGCCAAAATTAGCCAACAAGGCCTCTATATATGTTCATTTATGTCTAAATTCTACCTTGGCTCCTCTTGATCCTTCTAAGATCATTGGATCATTTCCAACTTGAAAAAACATTTAGGTATGCAATTCTCTCAATCTCTTGTCTCTCACCATAAACACTCTATGGGTATAAAATAACACTATATATGCTTCATTTGAGGAATAATGGAATCTTCATGTAGGTGACGACCAATGCCAAAGCACTGAACATCAACTCATTTGACTTCTCCTGAGGTCATAATATCATATTTTATTCAAATAAAGCCTCTTTTTCTTAAGTCCTACAACCATTATATCATGTTGAGACATTACCCCTATGCTTGGGATATTAGAGAGAAACCATAAGACCTATCCATTCCTCAAGACACTCTACTATGAGAACGCCAGGTATATGAACAAAACTTGGTTCAAAGAAGTTAAGTTATCCCAATTGTAACTTTCCTAGCTTGAAAACATTGAAATCAAGTCTAATTACATGAAATGACCTCACCATGATATTCTCTATGTTACCAAACCTGATTTAAGGTTTTAACTAATCTCAGATACCTCCATATCAACATTGCTTTGCCTTCTTGGATTGAACCCAAGCCATTTATTGGAGACTGCCTATAGGTCAATATGGTTTATGATTATGTGTGTCAATTAGTTCTCATAACCAATTCCTAAACTTTTGAAAGGCTCAATATTATTATTTCACCTTGAGAGTCTTATCATAATATTTGAAAGCTATTTGCTACATCAATATGACTGGTTAGAGGTTAGTTCCACTCAACTATAGGTGATAGTCACAAGGAAAATTGATTGTGTGTGTATATTTTAGACATTTCACTCTATATAGAATAGCCTTGAGACCAAAAATTCAAAATGAAAAATGATCACCATTCTATGAGAGGTTGGAAACACTAATGAATTACTTTTGTTCTAAATATCAATAGGAAAATAAGCTTGTAATAGTTAAAACACTATCTATAGACCTAAGTGGTTTCTCCCACTAGTAAGATGAGATAGTCCTATTCATTTATTAATATCCAAAAATATAAATAAGATTGAGAAACATGTGATAAGGATGGTCATACCCTTATAAAACATGTAAAACACTTGTTTTATATAGAACAATGCAAACAAAGAACCTTGAAGTATTGGGGATGTGTAGGCAGAAAAGATTCATCAAATTTTTTAGAAATGGTTCATAAAGTATAGTAAACCAAACCTAAAACTATTTCCATGAATATTTATTACCTATAGAGTAATACCACATACTAATGCACTTGCTCTGAATCACATCCTCCTATTTGTACCAAGCTGAAGTCAGTTGACATTTTTGGCTTGTTTAGAAGAATGATGGGAAAGAAGGGTATTATTTTGACTTTTTAAGACTTATCAAATCTATCTAATCATGTAAGTTAGTTGAGGGGACCTAAAGAGACACTTTTTAAGTCCTCCCATGTTTCAAATGTGTTGTACAGGTGTAAAACTACTTGAAACTCCCTTGAAACTACCTAATCTTCTTATTTTCAATGTTGATCCTATATGATGTTAGTTTTAAAATAGTTTCTCTAACATGTTCTAACATGTAGGATATTAGAGTATGATTGGAATATTTTCCTCTTGTATAAACCATACAAGTTCATTAAATGGCCCAAAATGTGACCCCTAGATGACATAAGAAAAACTATACAAAAGTGACAAAGGTGAAAACATAATAAATGATCTCATTAAGACCATGGGACATATTTTACACCCTAGGGGACCCTAAGAAAATATTTAAATACATAAGGGGTTGATCTAATTTGAATTTTGGTCAAATTAGTCAACATTTTGGTGATTTCCTAGGGGTGGCAAGATAGCAATGCCAAAGACCAATAGCATTCTCCTATCCATTGGGATATGGAATCACATATATACTATATTGACACTGATAATCCTTTGAAAATAAACCAAACACAACACACACAATAAAGAAACAAGCACACATGATAGGACAAGAAAACAAACATACTTGTGCTCTCATGAACACTTAGGGGAAACAAAAACTAACTTATGCACAAAATAACCTAGATAAAAATCTTCCTCTTGGATCAAAAGGGAAGCTTGAACCATTATTTTCTTAATGAATTGAAGGAATACATGAAGCATGTTGTCATTTTAACTCTATCATTAATGTCTCCAATTCTTTCATGATGTTTTCCAATCTCCTTGGTATGATCCTTAATGTAATAAAGACATCTATAAATAGATTACCTATGAAGGTGAACTCCTCTTGCACTTGAAAAACCTCAACCTTATCATGAGACTCTTCAAATTCAAATTCTAATAGTTATTCAACATAACATAACTCCTTGACTTACATGGTATTTTGAGAGAGATTATATTGTTCACCAGCTATAAGTTCCTCAAGCTCATCAAGGAGTTTTTTTATAGTCCATCCAATCTTGGTCATTGTCCTCCATGACGACATCTTGATCTATCTTCCTATGCACTTGACCATTAAATTTGAAAAATTATTCAATTTTTTCAAAAATTTCAATTTTATATAACCAATCATCCTTATTCTCTTTATCTTCAAGAAACACAGCTTATTCAACTTCATCTTCTTAGTCCTTAAGCACTTGATCAACTTGAAAATTTAATTAAACCTCAAAAAGTTGGGATGGCATAAGATATTCTTTTGAGATCACACCACCAAGAGGTAAGGTAGATTTAAGAGTGTCTTATAAATAACCAACATGGTGTGTAGTATTTTTAAGGCCTTTAAGTTCTTGATCATGCTCATGAGAATTAACCAATTTAGAAGATGTAGAGTCTTTTTCAATCACCTCTTCTTTCATGCCTTGACTAAACTCATTGTAGATACTTGAAACATGACTTTTAACATCTTTCTATTCAATCAAGAAGATTGAATTGTACTTGTGTTCACTGAGGGGGGTCCTTATGGTGATATATTCATCATATATGCTCATGTCATCTTATTGATCATTTGTAGCTTGAGATTTCTCTTCTTCACTAATCTCCCATAGGATAGGTTCTCTTTCAAAAAGGGATGAGGTAGGAGATTGATGGATAGGCTCATGGTTTAGAGAGGGAGTATGAGATATGATGGAGGGCTCATGAATGGAAACTTCTTGAATGAACACATGGGGAGATGACAACTTTGATTGGTCAATATGAAAGACACCTTCTTCAAAAAAAGTTTCACTTTGCTCATAGCATTCTTGAGGATCTTCAATAGTTGTAGGTTAATATCTAATTTCTTGGTTTTCTCAAATTCTTAGTTTTTCTATTAAGCATTCGATATAACTTCTTTCCAAGTACACCTACTCACTGATATCATGTTAGGTTTCTTAATCAACTAGATTCAACATGTCCATCAACTTTTGAACAAAATCTCTCAACCACTCTGTGAGATGGTTAGCGAGCACATAAAAATCTTCATCCCATGTTATCATCTCTTATTAATTATCTAGTATAATTGGCATGAGTACCAATAAAGATTTGGAATCAAATGGGATTGAAGTGGGAGGAGGAGGGTAATAGTGGGGATTTTTATGAGTTTCAATTTTTTGAACTAGTTGCCTAGCTTGAGCCTGTAATAATTCATATCTTGTTTTAAAATATATTGATTTCTAATAAATTGGATCATTTGATTCCTCATGACAAGAATGATAAGATTCATCTTGAGGTTGATATGCATCATGATAAGGCTAGTAGGATTCATATTGGGATTGATAGGAAGACACTTATTTATACTCTTCTTGATAGCCTTCTTCATAGGATTTTTCATATGGCTATTCAAGAACATCATGTTCATATGGAGTAGGAATAGGATGATCATAAGGTTTCCATGGCTCATAGTATTGATGACAACTTTGATAGGGTTGTTGAGGGTTATAGCTTGGGTCATAACAAGGTTGATAGGGAGGTTCATACTAGAGGATCAACATTATCATATATATCAAATTAATTAGTTACATAAAATAAAAGAATTGATCAAAATATTAAAAAATAGTATCTAGGATGCTTATAATCATATGATTTAATTCAGATTCACCATTGGTGTTTGCTTGCATGCTTCCAAAAAGTTGATATTAAGAAGAAAATACAAACAATTCTTCTACTCTTTTAGAACTTGATCCCACTAGAGATGACAAAATTATTATCACCAAATATTTCACCCTAAGAGAGGTAGTTCAAGCCTAATCAAATATTTGGGCAACATGGGATTACCTCTAGGCTTTTGGGTTATCTATAGTTGAGGTAAGCCTCTAGGTTTAAGGTTTAGCTCCCTAGATTGGTCTTTAATAGATAATCACCTATACTATTTACTTAATTGGATGAAAAGGGATATAAATAACATGAAAATATAATTAGGTGATACACTAGAATGATATCCACTAAAATACCATTCACTTTCACTATTAAACATGACTCACAACACTAGTCTCAATATTCTAGGTGGCTCCAACATAAGTATTTCAAATATGGAGGTGATATGCATTGTAATAATCAAGGTGAGAGAAAAATAGGTTAGATTGTAGATAGTAAGGCTACTCTTAGCACTTAAATATATACAAATGCACTAACTACACTTCATGTGACCTATTGAAGGAAAGACTAATTTCATCAAACATGGAAGAGAAAAGAGAGAACAAGGATATATACATATCACTTGACATTATACTATACACCACTTCACACACTTAGAAAATAAGATTGTGTACTCAAAAATATATTATAAATCTTTATTTCAAAGGAAAATACAATATTTAAAATAGTAGGGTTTCTCTATACTAGGTGTGGATTCTTTACAAAAGCCAAAATGACTTGCATTTATAAGACATATGAGAAGAGAGAGAAGAAGGAAAGTGGAAAGGTCACAAATCCAAGTGTAAATAATTAGAAACTAGTTACATTATAGGATAATGAAGTTTAAAAATAGGTTTAAAAGTTGTCATGGATAAGTGTCCATTAGAATTGCATCCATGTCCTTCAAGTTGGCATAGAGTCCTCAAATATCCTTCTTGAAATTGCATCCATGATGAAACATCTCTTGAATACTTGACACTAAAATAGGAAGACTTGATACATATGTACTATATTATGGAGGTTAAAAAAATATATTATAGTCATCACAAGCCTTCCTAACTAATATCCCTATTCATGACCCTTGTATTCACTATCTATAGTCACTTACCAACTATCTTGGCTTCATTCTTCACATTTGTCATCAAAGTGAATGGAAGTTGCTTAAGTAAATATAGGGAAGAGGTTTTAGGATATATGTTTAGAACCTATTTTCCTTCTAATACATTAGATAGATCTCAAAAGGATCCATAATTGGGCTTCTCATCTTCTCACTAAGCATTCACTTATCATCTTCACTATCCAAGATTACTTTAGTGAACTATGTATCAGACGTAATTTTGAGTTAAAATAAGGTGGTAGGTGAGCATAAGGAGTTAATAAGTCTCCATTTACCTTATTTAATATATTTCATCCATTAATCCTCCTTTGCACCTTAAAAATAGAATAAAATTTGTAAGAAACCTAAAAATAGACATGTCTATAAAAGTGATAGTATGAACCAAATATATGTCATGGATCTTGGGTGAGTGATAAACATGACCAAATCAATTTAATGGCCAACTAACTCCCTCTGAGTGCATATTTTTTCATCTTTTCCTCATCAGGTCTGAATAAGGGTTTTATGAGGTTTTGGTTCTTAACAATATTTTATAAAATCTTGACATCCAATTCCCAAACCAATTCCAAAAATCTTGAATATAGTACCCTCCCAAACTACCCCTACTTAATTTAGGTCTCATTCTTGGTGTTTGTACAAATATAAACACTTGAAAATGGCCTCTCGAGCTTTAGAGTACATTCTTGGTACCTCTAAGATGGTTTTAGGTCAAATTGATGACTTTATGTTGTTCTTATGAAACTCAATGGTTCTAAATTATCCTAAAATCTCACCTAAAGGTATTCACATGGTTTAAAATGATCATGTGGTCATATATATGTAACTAGACAACTATAGGGCTAGGCCTAGTTCTAGGCCTAATAGGTTTAATTGTATTTGATGGCCTATAACCACTTATGAATGTTCCTAATATCTTTATGTGACTTCAAAAACTTGTTAAATATTCAAAACAAGTTTATACCGCATCCCATAGTCATCCAAGGCTTTATCATTTCATCTTTCTTCATTCACACACCAAACCTATAGTCATCTAATTCTTGGAGTTCCCTCTGTTTGAGACAAAATAGAGGAAATATCCCCTTTTTGCATTGTAAAAATGAGACTATGGGAGGATAAAATATGTCCTAATAACCTTTTATAAAAATTTAAAAAGCTAGATCATCTCTTTAAGTCTATCAACAATCCAAAACCTAAAACTAGCCTATCAAGATTATGTACTATCTGTGAGGTCTAGAAACCTTAGACTTAGTGACAAGTTAGAAGTTATATATTTTTTGTACTTTAATCATGAATATAATATTAATATGTTTTGGATAGGTGTGAATATGGTTTCAAATTATTCACCCACTTTGCACCTTTGCCAACTTTTCGAACCATCTCCCTCTACTAGCCTAGGCTAGTCCATAGACTATATTGATTATGTCACTTGTAGGTGACCATCAAGGAGAGTTTAAAGGGCCCTATAGATTTTAATTTATGTCTAAATGATGTCTTTATTCCTCTTGATCTTTCTGATATAATTGGATCATTTCCAACTTGAGATAACATATAGGTCTACAAAGTTCTCAACCTCTTGTCTCTCACCATCAACACTCTATGGGTCTACAATCACATTGTAGGTGTTCTATTTGGGGAATAATATAATCTTATTATAGGTGATGAACTATGTCAAATCATTGAATATCAACTCATTTGACTGATCCTGAGGTCATAGTGTCATGTTTTATTCAAATGAGACCACTTTATCTTGAGTCCTACAATAATTATATCATGTTGAGACATTAACCCTATTATTGGGCTACCAAAGAGAAACCATAAGACCTATCCATTCCTCAAGACACTCTACTATGATAATAACAAGTATATGAGCAAAAATTGGTTTAGAGAAGTTAAGGTAAGTTATCCTAATTACAGCTTTCCTAACTTGAAAACATTGAACTCAAGTGTACCTGCATGAAATGACCTCACCATTATCACCATGATATTATCTATGTTCCCAAACATGATTGAAGGCTTCAATTGATATTATAAACCTCCATATCAAAACTAATTTGCCTTCTTGGATTGAACTTAGGCCATTTGTTGGAGACTGTTTGTAGGTCAATATGGTCTATGACTATGTGTTAAATTGGTTCTCATAACCAATTCCTAACTATTTGAAATGCTCAGTCTTATTGTTTCACCTTGAGTGTATTCTCACACTCCTTGAAATCTCTTTTTTACATCAATATGACTATTCATAGGTTATTTCCACTTGACTATAGGTGATATTCATAATGAAAATTGATTGTGTGTATATTTTAGACTTTTCACTTCATATAGGATAATATTTAGACCAAACCTTCAAAATAACAACTAATCACCATGATATGAGAGATTATAAACACCAATTAATTACTTTTGTTCTAAATATCAACAAAAAAACAATCTTGCAAAAGGTGGAACATTATCTGTAAACCTCAATGGTGTCTCCCACTAGTAAAATGAGATAGTACTATTCATTTCTTGATATCCACACATGAAAAAAATATTGAGAAACATGTGATATGGATGGTCATACCAATATGGAACATGTGCAACAATTTATTTGTATAGAATAATGTAAATAGAGAAGAAACTTGAAGTGTTGGAGATGTGTAGGCAAAAATGAGTCACCAACCTTCTTAGCAATGGTTCATGCAATATAGTATACCAAAGATACAACTATTGACATTAATTTATATTAAATAAAGATTAATACCACCCATATAGGTAACTTGCTCTGCATCACATCCTCCTATCAATACCAAGCTAAAACTAGCTGGCCTTTTTGGCTTGTCTCGGAGAGCATTAAGAAATAAGGGGTCATTTTTTGCCATTTTTATACCTATCAAAGCTGCTTGAGAAAGGAAGCCAGTTGAGGAGACTTGAAGAGGCACTTTTTAATTCCTCCCATGTGCAAAATGTGTTTTATAGGCTATAGAACTACTTAAAACTCCCTTGAAACTACTTGATCTTCTTGTTTTCAATGTTGAAACTGCAAGATATCAGTCTTAAAATGGTTTCTATGACATATTCTAACATGTAAGACATTATAATGTACTTTGAAAACTTTTAATCCTTTATAAACCATAAAATTTCATTAAATGGCCCAAAATTTGATGCATAGATGACATAAGACTAGCTATACAAAAGTGACATAGGTGAAAACATAATAAATGACCTTATTAAGACCATGAGACACATTTTAAACCCTAGGGGACCCTATGACAAGATTTAATTACATAGGGGGTTGGCCTAATTTTACTTGTGGTCAAATTAGTCAATATTTATATCTATTTATTCATACATTTATGTTCATCATGCCCAATTCTCTTACAATATGCACATTTGACCTTCTCTATCTTAGATTTGGAATTTGAAGACTTAGGTCTTAGTTGTTGTTGTTTTGGATGTAGCATACATTTTTTGACCCTTATTTTACTCCTAGTCCTTCTTGTTCTAATTTTTATCCTTACTACATGAAGCTTTTTATTTTTCATGACTAATATTTAGGGCTTGAAACTTAGAGTATTTCAATGTATCCATATTAAAATCTTGTCTGGCTCCCTAGTCAATTTTTTGGAAGAATCATCTAAGGAATACATGGTCCATGGAGCTCCTAGGGAACTCTTAGTAGCATGGAAGGTAGAGACAAAAATAAAATAACCAGGACCTAACTTAGAAAGAATTTAAATGGTCAATTTTTCATCCTTTTTATCTATGCCACAGAATTTCATCTACAACTTAAGTGACTTAAATTCGATGAAGAAGTCTTGTATTATTTCAAAGTTGTCTAGACTCAAACTCATGATTTCATTCTCTAGGTCATGACCCCTCATTACAACCTAATTCCAAAATATTTCTTATAAAATGGTCCAAACCTCATTTGGTGATTTTTCAATTTCAATGTGGAAGAGTAAATTGGGAGATACATACAAACATAATATGCTATAGGAATAATCACATCTATTAAACCACTTAATATTTTATGCATATAAGGTTGTTTCAGTTTCAATACCCATAGTTATTCTATGTAAACCTTTACTCCTCAAAATGATTTGTAATTAGTTTTCCACTCATGATAATTGTATGGATTGAGAAACAAATCCAAATTATAATCCATAGTGTAGTGAAATAAATATATTTACATAAATGGAAGTGAAAAATAAAAACCAAGGTAGAATATCACCCCTTATAATTATCAATAATAATCCCCCATATTATAGGGGTTTGACACTTTATATTTTAATGCATATGGAACTTATTAGTATGTGTACAATTTAAACTTTATATTTAGTGTGTATACAATTTGACAAGGTTTGAAAGTACCTTGTAACAATAAAATAATAATATGACAATAACACCAATGCAAAGAACTAAAAAAATACACTTTAAAAAAAGTGGAACCTCAAAGGAGCTACTTACAGAAAGTTATGTGATTTATAAATTATTTCAATCAAATTTTTCTTAGTTCTTACATGAAATAAATTTAGAGTTTGAAAATTTTCCAATTTTTTTGTTTGGATAAAGTTTTATGCATAATAAAGCCTAAACAACTTGTTTATCCCTTTTGGGTTGGTTAAGACCATGGAATAAACTCTCATGTGTCCAAGGGATGAGATTTAAAAATTTGGTGATGGTACCATTTGGTTTTTCTCCCAACCATGACAAAGATAATGCCACAAGTGGGTGAAACTTTTGTAAGGATTTTATAGAGTCAACTGTGGTTATGTAGAGTTAACCTTTATTAAATTAATCTTGGTTAGCTTTGCTTGACCATGTGCATCTTGAATTTGATGATGTATTACATGATCCATGTCATATAAAGATTGAAATAAAACCATATATAGTTTTATAATGATTTATACATTTTTATTATAGTACATTCACAAATGCACACCATCCATAATGTACAACTAATGTAGGTGTAAAAATAACCAACACCAGTACATGATCAATTCACATAGTGTTAGTGGTTGTAGGTAAGCATCATAGATAAATTATTCATATAAATTACAAGATGTATAGATTAATAATAAACCACATAGATATGTAGGTAAAACATTGTGTACTTCTATAGGTAGTGAAGACAATCAAACCATTCAATATGGATCAATATCCACTATCATGTAATACAAAAGACAAAAAGATGATAATTTTTTTAATAAAATGCAAAAATTGACATAAGATACACAACAATAAAGATACCAACAAAGGTTGTCGAGATAGATTGTATAAACCCTCATGATATCTACAACACATAAACACATAGTATATTACTACACATAAACTAAGGTCATACAGATCTATAGAAATATCCAAACTAGTATTTACAACCAAAAAATTACAACAAACCCAATCATTTAAAAAAAAAATTGAAATATGACTTTTTGCAAAAAACCTTAAGTATTATGACATCTTACAATGAATAGTATAGAAAAGTACCCCAATAGACCATAAACCTACAAAAAATGATTTTTTACAAAAAAAAACTCTATTTTAAAAACATTAACAGATGATCTTAAGGTTTTGAGGCTTTATGGACTCAATGGAGTAGGATAAAAGACTTGAAAATGTAATTATATAAATATAATATCCCTCATTATTTTTTGATTCTCCTGATCATCCAAGGATGAAGGAGAGGAACATACTCAAAAATTAAAGGTCTATAATAAGAAAACTCAATTAATCAAGATTCTAAAATGCATTAAAATAAAACAAGGCATTAGCTTTACCATAACCTACTATGATACCATTTCTAAATGAGACACATTCTATTATAATTGGCCATGATCAAAAATTGGTGAGATTCAAACATACTAGACTCTTAAAATGTGAAAAGAGAAATCCTTGTAGCAAAAGAGGAACCAAATAAGAGGATAATATTAAATTTTTAATAAAATTAATGAAAATAAATCTGAGGATAGGTACATAAATAGGTAGAAGAGAGGCATAAATCCACCTACATTTGATAATGTGAACACATGACAATTACCAAATGGATAGTTAATACCATGTGTAAGATGTCAACATTGGTTGGTAGATGTCAAGTGTATCCACATCAGCCAATTTGAATATAAATTTTAAATGTGCACATGTAACTTAATGACCTCATTATTACACCTAATTATATTAATATTACACCTAAGCAAGATAAATATACATGTAGGAAAAACCCTAAAATTGAATAAAAAACCTATGCTAAGAACTTATTAGGTTGCTCTTTATGGCCACATTTTTTAGGTCTTATAATAAAGGAGTGAGGTATCATGAGTTACAATATTATAAATTTAGTGAATTAGTAAATAAATAATTTAGACATGCAATTGGCCAACTTTATGAAATCTCAAAGGATTTGGTTCACTACATATCTCAAAATTAGAAACTACTTAGGCGTATTTTTTTAAATACATGTATTAAGATGAAGTACTATTCTTATTGAAAGTAAACATAGCCCATTTATAACTATTCCATGTTGGTGAGTGTAATAAATACTACATAAGTATTCAAATGAGGATTTTTCCCATAAATTATGGTTTACAAGATTGGATATGAAACATATTGATGATTGTAAAATGTTATTCTTTAATGTGGTAATTCATTACACATATGGATGCATTCATATTCCAATCCAATTTAATGTTCATTTTATGCCATAAAATATAGACTATGAAGGTAAATAACAACAACTTAATGCACATGTTACCTCATTTTATTGGAGTTATAGTGGCATTTGCAATTCTACAGATAGGATTAAGGAGGTGTTCGTCATCATGGGGAAGATAAAAATGTTGTATTTAAGTCAATCTAATTTCTTAAAGAAATTATAAGCATGTGCAAATATCAAAGATACATGTATGGGGTGATACTAAATAATCAAAAAGGAATTTCCATTCTTATTGAGACTATTAATTAAAAAATACCTCCAAGCTTAGAGTATAGATAGTGAGATTTGTTTAGTACCTATATCTGTCTTATATTTACATCTCAGTTTAGTTTTGGATTCAATCTAGAAAGGGGTATGATTTTATCAAGTCAAGGATTTATACATTGATGGTGAAAATCATATATTTCATCACTTCCTCTTTAAAATGATAATTTATGGAACTAATGTTGATCTTTATTTTGACAAGGCATGTAGTAGTTTCCCTGTAATTTCCTTGATTGATCAAAACTAACATACTAATAGTGATATTAATAAATCATGTTTATAAATTTATTTTGAATTGATGTGGATATTTTATTCTAGATATCTTGTAATAAAAACTATCCTAATTTCATAACTCATTTCCATATTAAGGAACACACAACCACATTTTCCACTATCACCCCCACCAAAAATATCAGATACTTATTACCTAACACATCATGCATAAAAGGATATATGGGTTCAATGGTCATGGGTTTAAAATGAGGTAAAAATATTTATTTAAAATATTTCACTTTAAAAAACTATGATTCATAAAAATATGAAATTACATCCCTTCCAACGTAACTTGCACCTTTGGGGAAAATTCTAGTCTAAGTTAGATATGCCTCTTTAGTACATTTTGGACATTGAGCTTAAATTTGATAATTATCCATACCTATCATGATTTTTTTGATGATGGTTATTTACTCAAAATTTAATTTCAATACATATATAATTTTTTTATAGTGAAGTGTGTCATTTAAGTGGGCATTATGCTCGATAATGCATGCAACTCCAATTATCAAGCACTTCTAGGGTTAAAGGAGTTAGGTGCAAGGGAAACAAGGTCTGGTGCATAACATTAAAACATGATAGTATAATAGCATTAGTTTAATATAATGCATGAACCTTATGTACTCAATTGAAGCATGAAAATGAAGGGAATAGGTCCATGTTAGGCTAGTTACGTTATGGCACAGTTGAGGGTTATTTAGGGTGTAGTGGTTCAAAGGATTCATGAGGTCTCTGACATAGAGGATCAAAGGGATAGGTACATTATCACATGCTAAAATATATGGGCTTTAGGCCTTATCTACACATGTAGGTAAGTGATTCCACATGGGGATGCGTATTCATCCTAAGGTCATCATTCGGCATTGGGTCTAGTGCAAGGGCATTTTACGGTGGGTAAGAGGGTTAAGTGGTATGAAGGCAACACGTAATACCAATGTTGAGTATTATTTCATCAAAATTATTCATGGGGAGTGAAATTCACCACTCAAAAAATCTATAACACAATAAAATAAAACACTAGCAATGAATATTCATCCATTGACATCTTGTTACATTACAATAGCTAGTAGTGGCCTTCATTTCTCAATCTTATTTTAACTAATGCCAGAGGATCATAGATGAGCATGGATTAAATATATTACTTAGCACTTTAATACTTAATCCCTCTATTTCTCTCAAATTTTCTAGAGCTTCATTATTAATGGTATCCTCCTTTTGCTCTTGGAGGTCACCTCCTTTATATAGGCACTGGACACTCTTCTTGCTGACTGGATAGGCACATGATGAAGGATGGGTATTTGAGAGCTTGTCAGCTCCATTACACCATATAGGACAACTAAGGTGCATGTTAGGTTTTAGGCTATCGATTAGGGATATACACTTACCTGCTCCACCAATCATATCTTTGTGTTCCTTGAGCCTCAAACTATCACATGCAGGATTGGGCAGGTATGCCTCGAGAATCATGATGCTATGAAACCATCAACCAAATAGCATGGGGACTCTAGGAGTCTATCTAATTAGTGCCAAGGTGTAAAAAATTGGTACTTCACTTCCTCCATGGGTCTTTGCATGTTAGGGTTGGTTTAGCTAGCATGGGATCAAGTCTTCTCAAAAGGGGGTCCCAACAAATTCATAGTAGAAGAATGAAATTATATATATATATATATAATTTATAATTTTTAATGGTTTTCCTATAATTTTACCTTCATTTATTATATTTTATTAAATAAATTGATTATAATTTATAACTAAATAACATAAATACAACTATAAAGCCAAAAAAATTAGGATTTTATTGGAGGTTCTTTCACAATTCTAAAATCCTCATAAGAGGAAAGTTTTATTGAGTATCCATCTTATTTTCCACATTTTGAAGACCTTAGAAAATTTCATGTTATAGTCATTCATTCTATAGACCTTTTTTGAGTGGTATTTCTCATTGTCAATGTGCCATTTTTATGGGATTCAAATAAAAACACACTTATTTAGGATATAAATCATACCCATATTTTGAGATAGATGATGATGTGAAGAGGCATGTAGATAGAGGTCAATATGATTATTTTTTCTATATAGTTTTCAAGACAAAAATCTATGACCTTTCCTGGATAAAAGCACATTAAGTAATAGTAGTTGTAGACATCCAATTCCTAACACCATTTGTGTTAAAATTGTCAATCTTACTCGATTTGCATTTAAATGAATAATCTAGGAAAAACTAATTAAAAACATGATAAATGGTTTGAGTTTGTATTATAAAAGTGCCAATTTTGTCTAATGTATCCCTAAATGGGGCAATGCATTTTATGTGGTACCAAACTTTGATCAATTCATTTTGAGTCAAAATGATGATTTCACCTTTTAATACTCTTGAATACTATTTTATTCTAATTCATTAGTACACATCATGTACCTTTGTTATTTTGTGTTGGTAACATCTTAAATGGTAATCTAGTTCCAATGCATCTAACATCACCTTCCAATTCTTCCTGAGTCAAATTATGACCAAAAAATATGACTTTTTGACAATTTTGATTAATTGAGGGTCAATTTCCAAAGAATTGCACAAATATTGATTAATCTTGTTTAAAGATAATTAATTCAAATCAAGAGATTAAGTGTATTTTCCATGGAGGTTATTGATTATTTCAATATTGGAAATTAATTCTCAATATCTACATTAGCTAGTGATATCATCTATGGGGTGGCATCCTAAAGCCATAAATGCATAAAATAATAGGATTATGGGTCACCCATGCCTAGTTAATGCCTTTTCTTCCAAATTGAAATGTCAATATTTATGTATTTAATTACAAATACTAGATTAATACATGGCCACATATCTCAATATTGAGATGGATGGTCATAGTTGATCTTAGATAATTTCCAAAATCTATAAATAAAAGGCCTCTCAACACCATTTTTAATCTTAAATTATGTAAAATTATAATGCTAAAATCTCTCCATAAGTCATTTGTGTTTTGATTATTGTGTTATTTGCATTTGGATTAGCTTCAATTGATATGATAGATTAGATATTTCTTCAATTAAACCTAGGTTATGCATAGAGTTCTTGAGGCAATAAAAGAGCAAATAATCCATTATTGACAAAGATTAGAGCTCAAGATCAAGGGGAAAACATGATTGGAGCCACTTTTGGGTGGTTGAACCACTTGGTAAGTTAATCAATAATTGATTCTTTTATATTTTTCTTACTATCATTTGAAAACCCCTACTAGAATAGGATGGCTTAGTTTGTTTAGCTCTTTAAGCATTTTCATTGATCTATTTACTAATGCTTGATTAATCATTTTTTATAATCCTCCCTACATCTTGACATACCTACTGGGACTGATGGAGTACATTTTAGCAAGGAATACACTATGGAGATTTTAAATTTATATTTTAGTCAATAAAAATTATTTTAACCTCATTTTTATGTTTATTTTCCCATGTTCTTTATATAGCTATAGGTCACACAATGACCACCGATGATCCTGAGTGACTGTTGATGGTTCTGTCAATCATTGATAGTTGGGTTGTAGGGGAAAACATATTTAAAAATTTCATTTTTGATCTTTTATTCAAATTGTTAATAAAAATTTGGATGTCTTAATTCTCTAGTCTAAACCAAATCATGATCCAAGAGCTTGATTTTATATTTTTTTTATAGCTTAGGATAAGTATAGTTTTTGATAAAAATCATTTTTTTCTTAAACATTTTTGAGAAAATTCAAGTTTATATTGGTTAAAATTAAATCTTAAGTCTCTGTTCTAGTTTTATTTTATGATTTACAAGATTTTACTTTGAGATATTTTTTGTACTAATAAGTTAACAAGTGATTTTTGACAAGAATGTTTATTCCTTTAGGTCAATAGGTAACCACCAATGATTTGATTTTAACCTACCATGGGTGGTAAAAAATTGGTCATTGATGGTTAGGAAGGAATCACCAATGGTGAAATAGGGACCACTGATAGTCACTATGTTTTCCAAAAATACAAACCTGACAACACTTAAACCTAAGTTGCTTGTCTCAAATACAAAAGGGATTCAAAGCTAAATGAGACTCTCAAAATTTTCATGTAGGATCCACAAGGAAAGTGATCTATTTGAGATTTATTAAGTCTTTTTAACATCATTTTGGTTCTTCAAAATAACTAGGAACTTTCCTTTGGTGCTTAAGAGAAAAAAGTGCTTGTTTATGTTAAATTTTTTGTAGTTGTTCATTAAATTTTTTTTGAAACTTAAGGCCATAGGGCCAAAGAACATCACCAAAAACTTCAATTTGGTTCTTTAAAACTAAAATCACTTCAATTTTTTTTTTTAAAAATAAATCATTTATCATTTGATTTTTTAGATTTGTGTGTGCAAAAAGGAATTTGTGCATTTATGCTCTCCCCCCATCCCCTTTATGGAACTTGTGGGATCAAAAGTGCCATATTCATTGCAAATTATGCCTTACTCAAAAGGTGTAAAAAGGAATTTGAATAAGTCTCTCCCCAAAACTTTCAAGGTTTGGATGATCTAAAATCAAACATAAATTCTTTTTACTTAGGATTTTACTTCTTACATTTTGGCTTGTAAGGGGGATTTCATCACCTCCCATAAGTTCTATAGGAAATATTTGACCAAAGGATTCATATTCTAGCATCATATTTAATCCCTCTCCATAGGGGGTACATATATTTAGATCACCCTATTAGGATGATGGTTTGAGTGGTTAAACCATCTCTGCTAGTATGTGGATAAGCCTGATACATATGATCATTTTAGACATCACACTACATTGAGCAAGTGAAGAATGTAGTGGTCATAAAAAGGGTAAGAACTTTTTAAAATTAGACATTTGATATAAACATAATTGATGTGTTTCTTATTTTGTGTGCTAACATGAAATTTGGTACACATGGGATCCATCTAGATGGTAAAAAAATGTGGAGTTTTACACAAACCCCACTTTCCTTGGCAATATTGTTGATGTGAGTGTACCCAAGGTTAATGTTGTTGTATTTTCACTTAAGAGAAGTGGGGTATAAAATAACCTACTAAAATAACCTACCATATAATACACTTTTATTTTGGATGAACACTTAATTTCCTTTCAAGTGTACTTATAAAGATATACTTCAATAATATCATGTAGCCTTGTTTGTTTAGTGTTTAGGATAATTACTTAGTTGTTTTTGTCTTTTTGGTCTTAGATTACTTGGTCTTGATTTGATTCAAAACTTGCATGTTAACAAAAGGTCATAACCAAACACATTATCCATAATTTCTTAAATAAGTAGGTGTTACGTTATCTAAGTGAAAATCAATATTTTCTTTATTCAAATTTGTCATCTTAAAAATTATGTCATATCATCTACTTGGTGCAGTCATGCTTCCCATTTGAGTCTACCACTTTCCAAATTTTCTTAAGTCATTCATTGATAATTTAAATTCAAAATTGAACCTTTTAAGTTCTAAATGTTGATGTGTTAAATTGGGTTAGCTATTTTCACTTGACTTATTTTAACTTGGGTTCAAATTCTCATTTGAATTGGAGTCCATTTATAGACTCATTTTCACATCCTCATATTGGTCAACTCAAGTTATCTCATGGATCACTCACACTTTGAGTCTTAGAGAATATTTTAAAATACCGTTCTTATTACCATGTGGTGATGCTGTGCCACACATTTGGTTCTAGCATTATACTTAAGAATTTTTGCATGTTTTCACATTTTGAGTTTATTGGTTCATATTATCTCCACTATGATCCTAAGGGATTTCTTATAATTTTTAGTATAAACTCATCGAAGTTGAACTACCTTTTATGATATTGATGAATCACAAAAATATAGGTTTTGGGGTACTAGTTTTTACCTTAGGTTTTTTGGGTTATCATACCCTCTTCTAATTTATATGATTTAAACTATACCAAAGGTTGATTAAAGTCATGAACACATTATTCTAATTGTGTGTGGTTCTAAGCCACCTTCCTTTTATAGTCTCTTTGGTACATTAGTCATTTATTTAGAATAAATATCAAGTCTCATACCTTGTTTAAACATTTGTACAACATTGACCAAATATAGTCAAATGTAAAGATTAACCCTTTTTAGAAATTACTCAAAGGATCACTTGTAGTGGGGTCTCTTACGACCCTATCTATGAGGATGAGCATTATTATGATGGTCAAGACAATTACATTATCTTTGAGGAAATTCATACAACTATGGGATCGAAAGAATAATATACTAAGTACCAACCCAAAGAAGACCAAGATGAGGCCTTTCTAAGGTTGATTGAATCAGGTGCTAGACTACCCTCAAATTTTCCTACTGAGAAATTACACACCTCATTTAGAGAAGGATAAAAACAATGGTAAGAGTAAAATCTTGCATAACCAAACATACCTTTTTATTCTAATAAGGGAAAGGGAATACTTATAAAGTCAAATTAAATTGATCAAGATCTTGTAGCAAAGATTAAGAAAATAAGTCAAGGGTATTCTGATTAACTTAGTCTACTTAACTAAATCTCTAGTTGCTACTTCAATTCACAATGATGCTTCCAAGAAATAGGGAAATGTGGTTGAAACTACACAACAAATATTAGATGAGAACGCAAAAATGATAGATCAAGGTGTCTCAAATGAATAGGGAAAAACACAAGAGGTAGTGTAAAATGTTTTCCTAGATATGGAACACACATTCTTTAACCAACAAGAGCCTTTTGTCACTTTGTAAAATCAGAGACCAAAACATTCAGTTTGCATTGAGGAAATACCTCAAGACAACTTGTCTAGTTTATCTCAGCCAACACAAAAATTGGTGAATAAACCAAAAAATACCTAAAATCAATAGAGTACATATAATACAAGGCAATAGATTATAAAAAATCAAAAACATCTCTACTCAACTCTAGGAATGAATCAAAACCAAGTCGTAGATCGAATGGTGTACATTCCTTATAGATCTATGTAATAATAGGGGCAAATTCCACCCCAACAAAAATAAAAAGGGCACATTTCACCCCAATATAACACCAAGGGTACATACCACCCAAAAAACATCATATTCAATCCATGAATGCACCAAATATGTAAGATTTAAACTCCATGAAGAAGATTATGTAGTGTTTAGTGACAAATAATAGAGTGAATAAATACAAGTTTGATGAGATATGCCCATATCCATTTAATATATCTATTCTCCAAAACCCCTTTCCACCTCATTTTGAGGCATCAAATTTTGATAAATAAAAAGGAAATGGAGACCCATGTGAACACATATAGGAATATTTTATCTTATGTCAAGTGATTGCTTATAATAGTGAATAGTTAATTTGATTGTTCCCATGAAGTTTAGTGGGGAAAGATTTAGATTGGATACTTGAGTTACCAAAGGGATCAGTTGTGGATTGGAATGACTTGTCAAAGAAGTTCATCAACCATTTCTCTTATAATATTGAGCATGAATTGATCATTGTTGACTTATGCAAATCCAAATAACATGATGGTGAAAGATTAATGCAATAACTACAAATGTGGAGAGCATTAACATGCCATTTTTAGCATAACTTGCTAGATAAATAGTTGGTAGATATATTTGCATAGAACTTTCATCCTAAATTCATGCATAATCTATAGTTAGCTTGCATTAACTCATTTGAATAAATTATCAACAAAGGGTTGTAGATTGAGATGGATATTATTACTAAGGGTCTTGTTAATATTTACATGTAGAGTCAAGCTTCAAATTAGACCTAATTATCTAATCAAATAGTTGTGTAATAAAATACCAAGGGCTTTAACAAGAACAAGAACATGGTTAGAAATGGGGTGAATGAAACAAGGCACGTATAAATGGTGTAGGCCCTGCCTCCCTCAAACATACAATAAACTCCCCCTAATCCACTCCCTAATTTATAAAGACAACCTCCATGGAGTACAAACCATAGCAGTTTTAGAGACTTCAACACGTTAGGAAAAACAATTGAAATAGTGCTTCAAAATCTCATAGCAGCTAACCTAATTATTTGACTAATACCAAGGCCATTTCCTTAAAATCAACTAGAACCTAATTGGTACAAAGAATGAATGCTAAAATACCATCATGTTTTTGGTCATGATGCATATCATTACATTTAGTTATGACACATTATTAAACATCTCATTGAAAGTGGCAATGTTAAGATTAAGTTGGCCCCTAATCAGGACACTAATTAGGATATGGGAAAATACAAGGACCCATTTCCACAACACAATCAACCACCACCAAAAAATAACCAAAATCGAAACTAGAATTAGGGTCAAAATTGTAATCAGCATGATAATAATCATGATCATAATGCCCATAATCTGGGTTACAACAACATGCCTTATGACTATAAAAACACTATGAGATGCATTTATTCAAACCAAATTACCACTAATGCTATCAACTACATGAATCATCTCATGATCCTTGTATTATAGGACCCATTATTATAGGGTCAACACCCTCTCCCTCTAGTAATACCATATTGAGTTTACATAATTCAATTACGACTCCATTTGCGTGGGTTACTATATCTAGATAACACCCTTCCTCTAATTATAATGACTCCTTTCCAAATTTAAACTATAGAAATATAGATAGACAATTATGAGTTACCCTCCAAGGCCCTTTGCCTTCTTCCTCTAATTATATTATCTCCTTGCCACCTCTAGCTTGCATAGTCATAACTAGATGCTCGCAAGTTACCCTCCAAGGCCTTTTGCTTCCTCCTCTAATTATATTGGCTCCTAACCACCTCTAAGTTCTATAGTCATAAGTAGACACTCATAATTTACTCTTTAGGTCCCTTTCCCACTTTTTTATATATAATTAAAAGTGAAAACTATGCTAATGGATCCATACTTGACTACTATGCTAATAAAATCCAAGTTGACAAGTACCAATGTTGAAAATATTTATATTCTATCAGACCAATTAAGTAAAAGCCTTACATAGATTTCCATCTTGGATATCTTGTAGACATCTAAAGTCCATAGAAATGTCCTAAATATCCTTTTGAAATAATCCACTATTCTAAATGATATAAACCCTGAACACTTCCATAACCTTTTGGGATATTTGTCTTCATTTTGTCAAGTAACATTTGATCAAAAAGACATGTCTACACTTAGACTAAGTCATATTAACCCACTATGCATTGAGTTAATCATTAAAAGTCATAATATCAAGTAGGTTCTTATAGATAATGGTTCAGGGGTAAACATCATATCTTTTAAACTGGTACAAATATTGGGCTACATTATGAAAAAAATTAGTCAAAGATAATCAACATCAAAGATTATGATAAAATCAAAAGGGAGTTTACTGGTACTATTTGGTTTCCAATCATTTTTGGGTCTATTTCACACCATACATTAATTCATATTATAGACATTGAATTGCCTTTTAACATACTTCTTATTTATCCTTGGATCCATGAAGTACATGCCATTCTCTCCACCTTGCATTAGTGCCTTAAGTTTCCCCATGATGGGATCAAGGTCACCATTCTCACTGATCCACAACCTTACAAACATTGTAAAAATCTTGAGGTTGAGTCACAAAATTATAACTATTATCCAGGTTTTGAATTTGTTGTGAATAAAAACAAGGATATAGTTTCACATCTACCTCCATATAATTATATCAACCCTAATGATCTCACTTCCACTTTGGCTGATCCATTTCCCACAGTTCTTGTGAAGCAATTTGTTATTAAAGACATGGCCATTTCCACATACATTCTTAAGGATGACTTCCATATTACAAAGTTTCCTAAATCTACAAAAACATTTGGTAAGCCTAAACCTTCAAATAATCTTGATAGACCCAACATGATTTGGCAATAAAATAAGAAACAATGAAAATCACTTGTGGTTTTTGTACCTACTATTTTACTATAGAAGGATCGAGAGGCCTTTATCGAGGGAGACTAGTTATATTTTGAAGGCCTTGCTGATTGATTTTAGAATCTAAAATATCTTATCCCTAATTGGATCATGGATCATATTGATTATATAGGTAAAGGCCTTGGCCCAAAAATGCAAGTAATCTTAGAACCCTCATCATCTAGAGTGCTTAATTTGAATCATGGTCTTAGATTTATAATACTTAGGGGTGAAATCATGATTTTTGATAGTGATTCTTATAAATCAATTAGTAATGAGTCTCTTTGTAGTGATGTTACATATTGTTATAGACTTTTTGATGACCTTGTTGACATAGAAATTTTTGATTCAAATATCATTTTAACCTTAACTATTGGAGCTTCTTATCCTAAATCAATAACTTATTATAGTGGTGCTTCCCTTCCTAAAGTAGAACATCATATTTTTACCATTGGAGCTTCCCATCCTAAAGTAAAACCTCCTTGTTCCCTATGCCTTTTCCATATTAACCTTATTGATTTGGACTAGAAAAATTTAGTCATATGGCTTGATGAGTTTTAAAATGAATAATCAATTGAATAATATATGGGCCTACAAGATGGATTGCCTATTGGTGATCACAAAAAAGGCTTTGATTTTTCATTGGATGATTTTTCCTACTTTGGAAAGTAGCAAAATTTCTTGGTCATAATAAAAATGAAACATAGAGATATTTAAGTGAAAACCTATTTGAAGCACTTATTGATTAGGGAAAAATTAAAGAAAAATACAAGCTTTTGAGTGAAAACCTATAATAGGTGATCTCAAGAGGGAAATTTTACTCATCCCTTCAAGATATAGAAGGTCCATCAAGCCCAAGTTATATATCTAGTATAAGTATGATTCAGACAACAATTTAGATGACAATTTGGGTGATGGGTCTACCCCAATTGATGGTGGAACTTCCAAGAGCCATAACTTTTGCACCATAGCTCTAATTGACTCACCATTTGAACCATTAGAATGAGGGGAACATCGTGAGATGGCATAGAGCTCCGATTAATGAAGTTTGACCCCATAAAACCCAATGGAAGTGTCCCAAATTTCAATTTTATAGTGTAATCTAAAATAGTAAGTTTCTAAAAATAGTAATTCCTCGTATTCTGTATTGTTGTAAATCATGGAAGTCAAACCAATTCATCTCTCTCGAGATTGGTGACCTTCTACATGCTCCACACACCTTCAAAACATGTATAAATGAATATGTAACCTAAAATGTAAATTATACATCTCTTCTCAGAGATAATCATACGTTTGGGTCTGCAATTTTGATAAATAAAACATCTCTTGTCAGAGATAACATTATTTGAATTGTGTTATTCTTATTTCTAAATTATCTTTCAACCAAAGATTTCAAGTTTTGGATCAATGGTATTAGAGTTAGGTCTCAAGGTCAAGTCCCATGAAAGCTAGTGGGCATGATCCATACATCCCTTCTTAGGGATAACGATACACTGCTACCACGTGTTCGACCGAGTTCTGCCTTGGGTGCTTCAGTCCTTAGGCCATAAAGTGGTCTGAAAGAGGACCCAGATCACTTCAAAGATTTTGGAATGATGTCCAATACTTATATTGGTATCTTTGGTTGAAATATAATTTATAAATAAGAACAACATAATTCAAATAATGCTATCTCTGAAAAGAGATGTTTTATTTATCAAAATTGCAGACCCAAACATATGCTTATCTCTGAGAAGAGATGTCTGATTTCCATTTTAGGTTACATATTCATTTATACATGTTTTTAAGGTGTGGGAAGGATGTGTAAGGTCACCAATCTTGAGGGAGATGAGTTGGTTTAACTTCCATGATTTACAACAATACAAAATTTGAGGAATTACTATTTTTAAAAACTTACTATTTTTAGACTACACTACTAAAATTGAAATTTGGGACACTTACATTTGGTTTTATGGGGTCAAACTTCATCAAGTGGAGTTATATGCCATCTCAAAACATTACGCTCATTATTATCTTTCTAATGGTTCAAACAGTGAGTCAAATGGAGCTACGGTGTAAAAGTTATGGCTCCCAAAAGTTTTGCCATCAATTGGGGTAGACCCATCACCCGAATTGTCATCTGAATTGTTGTCCAGATCATTCCTCCCTCCTTGAAAAGCAATGGTCCCCATTGAATCAATATTTTTCATCAAGTGTGGTAGTTGTACTTTGATTTTATTCTTGATGCATACTTAGAAGGGACTGTGATTTATGGAACTGTGCAAGGCCCAATTGTTCACCATTTCTGTCTGACCATCAATCTATGGATAGAAGGCCATGAACTTCTTCAGCTCAGTATCTATTTTATTATATTGTTGTGTTGTTTGTGTAGTTAGGGCTGTAACATCAACCCTTTTGGATTCCTATGGCTTGACCACCATGAGAACAAATTTCTTGGCACTAATCAGAGAGACAGATGTAGAAGGTGGTACTTCTGGTACCCTATAGTGCCATGTTCCAAGAGTGAGAGTGATCCTTCTAGTTCTTGATTCATATATACCATGTAGATCATACATGAATGTCTAACCAAAGAGTACATCACAAACATTTATATTGACCACATCACATAAGACCTCATCTTGGAAAGGTTGTATTGCATATGAGAGAAGACATTGGTGGGTGACACAAAGGTTCCTCCCTAGACTCAACCATCCAATACTATATGGTTTTGGGTGAGGCTTCATGGACAGATTTAGGCTTTTCACAAAATTAGTAGAGATTAAATTCTTTTGACTTCCACTATCAAGAATGAAATGTAGAGGCTTACCTTTCACCCATAACTTAGAGTGAAACAACCTTTCCTTGTCATCTAGAATCTTGTCATGTGTCTGTGATGAAGCAACAATGGCTTCAAGATCAACATCTATAATTTATTCTTCAACCTCTCTGACTACAGGGTCTGTATGAGGTAGAGTAGAGGATTGTGACTCAAAAAGTAGTGATTTGATAGCTTGACATTCTTCTTTGGAGTGAGTTCCAGAATTGTGATAATCACACCACTTCCCAGTCTTTCATTCCTTTTGCTTCCAATTTTGGCCTCGTGTTTGACCTTCTTTGTCACTTTTCTATTTTGAAGACCGATTCTTTATATTCATTCTTCCATGCTTTTACTCAATCTTTACTACAAACTTGTATGCCTCACTGATGGTTTCCAAATTGAAGAGTTCCATTTCTCCCCATATGTACCATTGTAGTCCACCAAAATATTTGAGAACCTTGTGTTTCTCACTTTCTTGGATGCCCAATCTCACAAATAGAGAATGAAAAATGTGTGTGTAATCATGAATAGATTGTTCATTACCTTGGTGAAGTTGTTACCAGGCTATATACAGATCATCATATGCTCCAATGGGGTATTATTCTTCCTTTACATCATCTATGAAATCATCCCATGTAGGTTCTGTCTCAAGGCCAATATCATCTGCACTGAATCTCTTTTTGTACACATCCCACCAATTTTTGACAGACAATGATGCTTTCAGAAGAGCAAAAGTAATCTTCTCTTTATCAGTGAATTTATTTATAGAAAAATAAGATGACAATTGATCCAACCAATTTTCTACTGCATCAACATTGATTTTTCCTTCAAATGTAGGGATATTGAAATTCACCTAAACCTTGAAGGGTGTTGGGGCGTTGAAAGGATGTGCAAGTGTAGATGAGGAGCTATAATTTCCCATTGAGATTTATTGGAGAATTTGAGTGAATTGTTGTAGCATCTACAATTTTTGATATTGGATGGCTTCATTCACCATTTCCTTGAAAGGATTAGATGCCTCAGTGTTTTCCACCATTTGAAGTCGTTTGGAATGAATAGGTGGATATTCTGCTAGTTCTACTTTCCACCCAAGCTTCCTGTAATCTGACCTCATTCTCAAGATCATACACTCTCAAGACAAACCACTCTGGTACCAATGATCCAAAACATGAAAGCTTTGGTTGAAAGATAATTTAGAAATAATAACAACACAATTCAAATAATGTTATCTCTGAAAAGAGATGTTTTATTTATCAAAATTGCAGACCCAAACATATGTTTATCTCTGAGAAGAGATGCTTAATTTACATTTCAAGTTAAATTTTCATTTATACATTTTTTTAAGGTGTGGGGAGGATGTGTAATGTCACCAATCTTGATGGAGATTAATTGGTTCGACTTCCATGATTTACAACAATACAGAATTCGAGGAATTAATATTTTTAGAAACTTACCCTTTTAAGACTACACTACTAAAATTGAAATATGGGACACTTCCATTGGATTTTAGGGGGTCAAACTTCATCAAGAAAAGATCCATGCCATCTCATGATGTTCCCCTCATTATTATCTTTCCAACAGTTTAAACGGTGAGTCAATTGGAGCTATGGTGCAAAAGTTATGGCTCCTGGAAGTTTCGCCATCAATTAGGGTAGACCCATCACCCGAATTGTCATCTGAATTGTTGTCTGGATCAAATTATTTCTTTAGAAAAATAAAAAAAAATTTAATGTCTTGCTCTTGAGTTTCCTAAAGTATTTATTACTTGGCCATTACCTAAGATGGTAGGTTCTAATTGATCAGACTATCTAGAATGTTGGGAAGAACAACAAGAAGATGTAGTAAAAGAAGATGATCACGATCATACCTTGCCTATAATTTTAGAAGATGGATCCACACTCTTTGTGGAAAACATAACATAATTGAACCAAGGAACATATTTTGATCCCAAGACCATTTATCTTGGAGCTTCCATTACTGAAGCAAAATGGGAACATATTATATCCATCTTGAAGGATTATATTGACACATTTTCATGGTAATAGTCTAACATGCTAGGATTGGACCTTGATTTGGTTGTGCATCACCTCGTTATCCATCTTGATGCAAAACTGATCAAGTAGAAATTAAGGAAGATGCATATACACATTGCCCTATTGGTTAAAGTAGAACTGGAAATGTTACTAGGAGTAGGTTTCATTATAAATCTAAACTATTCTAAATGAGTTTCAAACATATTTTTAGCAAGTAAAAAGACCTTGAGTATACCTATTTGTACTGATTTTATAGATATCAATAAAGCATGCCCTAAAGATGATTTTTCTCTACCCAACATCAACATGATCATTAACTCAACTACTAGGTATGAGATGATGTCCTTAATGGATTGAGTTTTTGGTTATAACAAGATCAATATAGACCAAGAAGATCAATATAAGACTATGTTCACCACTCTATGAAAGATATTATATTACCAAATCATGCCATTTGGCTTGAAGAACACTGACACCACATATCAATGTGAAATGACTATCACCTTTCATGACATGATGCATGATATTTTTGAAGACTATGTTGATGATATATTAGTAAAATCATGAATAAGAGCTAGACATCCAAACATTCTATGAAGAATATTTGAGAGGCTTCATGAATTTAAAATTTACTTAAATCTTAAGAAGTGTGTCTTTAGAGTCACTTTAGGGAAATTTATAGGATTTATTATATTATAAATAGCGATCAAAGTTGAACCTACCAAATTCAAGGCTATTTTAGAGATTCCTCCACTAAATAATCTTAAATAGATGTGAAGCTTGCAAGTAAAGATTTAATCTATACATAGGTTCACTTTTGAAGTGTTAGATAAGTGCCACCCATTTACCCACCTTTTGAAGAAAGGCGTAACTTTTAAATGGGGAAAAAATTGTCAGAGAGCATTTAATAATCTCAAGACATATTTGGCCAATCTTCCAGACTTGAGATTTCCAACACTTCGAATACCACTACTTTACATATCAATGATAGAGCATGCATTGGGGGCACTTTTAGCCCAACATGATTATCAAGGTAAAAAATGTGTAGTATATTATTTAAGTTGTACTATTATGGATTATGAAAATAATAATAAACCTATTAAGGTGTATTTAGCTATGGTGTTTTCAACCCAAAAATTGAGACATTATATGCTAAACAAGAAAACAATTGTCATTACCAAGGTGGACCCTCTTAAATTTTTTTAATCTAAAGTAGTTCTTCAAGGACACATGGCTAAGTGGGTTATGCTCCTACGTGAATTTGAAATTGAGTAGCATGATAAAAAATCCATCAAGGGGTATGTTGTTACTGATCAACTTGTAGAATCCCCTATTAAAGACATTTGACCACTCAAAGTTGACTTTCTAGATGATTATATTATGGCAATAGAATAGGCATCACAAGAGCCTAAATAATGGAAGCTATATATTTATGGCTCCTTTACATGCCACATATTTGGATCCAACATATTATTGATTACACCCCAGGGGGATTTGATTCCTAAAGCATTTCACATATAATTTCATTGTACAAACAATATGGCCAAGTATGAGGCATTAATTGTAGAGCTTCACCTTGTTATATAGTGGGATATTTAGAGCTTAAAGGTTTATGGTAATTCATAGTTGATCATGAATCAAAACACTAATCAGTATCAAAGTAGAGATAACAAGCTTGTTTTGTACAAGCAAATTTTCTATAACCTTAAAACACATTTTAAATCTCTATAGTTTGAGCAAGTTTCAAGAGTAAATAATAGATCTATCACCACAATAGTGATGATTGGTTTTATGATTTAGATTGATGGTAGTGATAAAGATTATCGGTTCCTAATTGAAAATATTCTTTAGTTTATACATATTATAATAGATATAGAGAGGATATGTGCCATTGCTAGTCCCAATCCCCCACTTGAACTGCCATGGTTCTAAGACTTTTATAACTACATCCATGATCACGTATTCCTAGATTACTTATCTACTAATAGATAAAAACTATTCCTTCACCATTTATCATGTTATACCCTCCTTAGAAACATGCTCTATCAAAAAGGCTATGATGGAATGATTCTTTATTATTTATCTTTAGGAGAATCCAAACTAGCACTAAGGGAGGTTCATGAAGGAATGTGTGGGGCCCACACCAATGGTGTAGTCTTAGCAAAGAAGATCCTCAAAATAGGATATTACTAGCCAAAAATGGGGATCAATGCTTTTAATTATGTAAAAAAGTGTGTCCCTTATTAGCAACATGGTAATTTTATACACACCTTTTTTAATGCTACAATTGATCACAACACCATGACCATTCTCAACATGGGGTCTCAATCTCATTAAGAAATTTAACCCAACATCTTTAGATGGCCATAAACACATTCCGACTACTATCAAGTACTTTTCTAAGTGGATTGAGGCCATTCCTCTCACTTATGTTATGAGGAAGTAGATAATGAAATTCATCCATTACCATATCATCAGTTGATATGATACCCTAAAATAAATTATATATGATAATGGAAAAGCCTTTGTAAATAGATTTATGAAAGAACTTTATGCCAAATTGAAGATCAAACACAAGAAATTAACTCCATATAACCATCAAGGTAATGGATAAGCTAAGGCATCAAACAAGACCATTATATCCATTTTAAAGAAGATTGTCAATGATGCTAGCCATAATTGGCATTTGAAAATCTTTCCCACCCTTTGGGATTATAAAACCAATCATTGAATAGAAATAGGAGCCACTCCATACTCCCTTATATATGAAACTCAAGCTATTATCCTGATTGATATCGATCTACCACCATTGTGACTATCACTAGAGCACATTGAAGATGACAAGGAATACAGGGTCTCAAGGCTGTAAGAATTAGAACTTCTTGATGGTAAGCATTTAGATGCCTTAGAAAAATTCTAGGCCTATCAGAATATATTGAGAGGAAGCTACAAAAATCAAATCTCCCTTGAGAGTTTGATATTGGTGATTTGGTCTTGAAAGAGAACCAAAAAACACAAATGATGAACATAAGAAAATGGTAAGTTTTAACCTAATTGGTTGGGACCATTTGTTATCATGGTGAACTATAGATTAAGGGCATATCGACTGACTAAATTGAATGGTGAAGAAATTATAGAGCCCATGAACATCATGCACCTTAAGAGGTTTTGAACGTGACCATATTTGAATCATTATCTACAAGACTCCTTACTTGGGGGTAACTTGTGCTAAAGTAATTTTATCCTACCATTTTATCTTACCCTAAACACATTTTATAGTACCTTGGACCACTTTTCATGACTCTAGATAGTGAATTTTTTTTGAACCGTTGGCACTCTGAACACATTTTATCCTACTCTAGGCCATTCTCTTTGAGAACCATAGTCTTTAAACTATTCTCAAAAGATAACCATATTCTTTATTCCACCCTGGACCATCCATGTGTTCGACCCTATTATTTGGACCATTCTCTTAGAGAACCATATTCTTTGTTATGTCTTGGGCTTATTGTAACTTCCACACTATTATCCCTTGACCCATTATGATTTTGATTATGTCTCATCAACATTATGAACACCTTCAATGCTAGTTTTACAAAGAAATTTAGCCAAAATATTATTTTTTAGCTTCTTATACAGAAAAGAGAACAAGGACATCTTTTTAGATCAAGATCTTTACTTGCTGCATGGTTCTTCAGATTGATTTCATAGTGCACACTATTATATATTACATTTGATACTCTTTGATGAAAATTTGGTCATTAATATCCTTGCTCTCACCAATTTTATATCATGGGCCATTACATCTGACATAGCTATTTATTATAACTTCTACTCTCAGATGAGCATCTCCTTGATTAGATAGTCCCACCTTATACATATTTTACCCATAAACACCAAAAACATTAGAAATGACATAAAAAATAGCAAAAACATTATCTAAAACTTTTGTACATTCTTCATCCCATCATGTTCTTGATTTTTTTAAAGCATTTTATCCTACTAAATTTCTACAATGCAAGTCATTAAGTCACACTAGCTTGGCATTTCAAACATTGTCTTGTCCCTCCCACTTGCTATTTTGTAAGACCAATCCCATTTGTTAAGTCTTACCTTTTATTATATAAAAAATAATCATATGTTTTTGATAATCATCATATCTTTTATACCACTTCTTGGGAAAACTACATTTGGCATGAAGTTCATGTTGGAACATGCATCCATGGAACTATGTAGGAAACATCTACTTGTCTTGCACATATGGAGTCAGCTCAACTAACCCCTTCCTTTTCATCTCTTCCCCCATTTATTTTATAATTGTTCATATTTAATTAGGGAACAAATTTTGTGTCTTTTTTCTTTGTTATGTTGTGGTGGAAAGAAACACCCCTATCACACATGCATGAAAATATATGTTTAAACTGCAATAACTTGGTTTTTGTTTGTGTATGTTTATTTGAGTTTTCTTGGTGTTTTATCGTGTTTTATTGGTTTTTTGTTGTGATTTCACACCTCTTCACTAATTTATTCTCTTTTTTATTTTTTTATTACTTCTTGTCTCACCTTGGTCTTGTGTTTCCCTATATGTTTTTGCTCCTCTTTTATTTTCAAGAACATCTTGATGATCCACATGAATCTTGATTATTTATATCATGATATCATGTTATTAAGTTGTTCTTGAACCCTTTTATTTATTTTATTGTTGTTGGTGTTTTGTTTTCCTATTTGAATTTGACTTTTCTATTTTCAAGAACATCTTGATGGTCCACATATATTTTGGTTATTTCTATCTTGATCTCATGTTATTAAGTTATTTCTTGCTTTTTTATCTTTGAACATTCTTATTCCTACTTAAGTCTTGATTGTTTATATATTAATTTTAAGTTAGGTTAATTTATGTTTATATTTTTATTTGTATTTGATTTTTTTTAGAAGTAAATAGCTATAACTTTGGTTTTGGTCATTGTTTACCATTATCTTTAGATATGGTATTCACATTTAAATCAGATCTACACATTTGAAATGTCATCTCATTATGAGTTATTCATAATTATGATGAATATTTTTTTTTGATATAACAAGAATTTTTTTCTCTATATTCAAGTCTTAACACAACACGACTCTGATGAATAGATCTCAAGAACGCTATGCATAAACTAGGCTCAATAGGTTTAGCATCTGACTCAATGATTAGACGTGCATCTCTTAGCATACATCATGAGTCTAATAAAATATTTGGTTAGTTTTATTCATCCCTCATTCCATTCTATCACACTTCCTAGGATAATTACATTGGCTTAAGGTCTTACTAGACTATGTAGGTAGTGCTCAATTTCTATTGAGGTCAGCTCAGCCATCTTTATTCATCTTTTCTCTCTTTCATCACTTTGTGCATCCTCATATGATTGGGTTTTTTTTAATTTATAAGACATTATACCATCACATCTATGTTTTCAATTGATTATTTTAATCTATTTTATAGGTTATTTCCTTGATATATTTTGCTTTCTGATTCACCCATACTAGAGCACAACATATGAACAATGTAATCAAATCAACCCTATAGGGGCAAGACCATTATTTATTCTTTATCAATGATCAAAAGTATCCCTATTGGGGAAAAACTAATTTATCATGATCAAATATACTCTACTAAGGTACTTTTTATTATCATATTTATGGAGACCACATTTTCCCTTTTCCTCTAATTCTAATCTCTCCACACTTTTGCCCATGATAGCAATGTTTTAAGTGTGAAAATTGTCTCAAGATTGATCAATGTTATAAATTCAAAGCTTGTACTCTCAAATTGGGTGAATTTAAAGTGTGTCCCTTACATGTTTATATTTAATCCTTCCCATTCCACCATATTTGGGACCCATTATACCTCTAATTATATTTTGATCATTGATGGTAACCATGTCTGCAAGCATTAACTCATTTAGATTTGATCTATTCCACAAGTTAGTCTCACTTTCTCTCTCTTTTCAAGAGTCCATTTTTCTCTATCATCATAATATGTCCTCTCAAGGGGGAATCATGGGTCGTTTACAATTTTTTATTAACTCTTTTCTTTGAAAAGACATTGCTTTGCCTGAACATCTTAATAATGACAAAATGTAGACATCCAATTCCTAATACCATTTATGTTGAAATTGTCAATATTACTCAATTTGAATTCAAGTGAAGATTTAGGCTAATGTATCCCTAAGTGGGCCAATACATTTTATTTGATACCTAACTTTGACCAATTCATTTCGAGTCAAAAAGATGATTTTGCCTTTTTATACTCTCGAACACTCTTTTCTTCTAATTCATTAGTACACATCATGTACCTTTATTATTTTGTGCTGAAAAAATCATAAATGGTAATATGGTTCCAACACATCTAATATTTCCTTCTAATTATTTTTGAGTTAAATTACAACCCAAAAATATTACTTTATGACCATTTTGATTAATTGAGGACCAATTTCCAAAGAATTACACAAATATTAATTAATCTTGTTTAAAACTAATTAATTCAAATCAAGAGCTTAAGTAGATTTTCCATGGAGTTTATTTATTATTTAAATATTGTAAATTGATTCTTAATATCTGCATGACCTAGTGACATCATCTATGGGGTGGCATCCTTGAGCCATAAATACATAAAATATCAATATTATTCATCACCCATGCCTAGTTAATGCCTTTTCCTCCCAATTGACTTGTGGATATTTATGGATTTAATTAGAAATATTAGATTAATCCATTGCCACACATCTCAATCATAATATGGATGGTCATGGTTAATCTAAGATCAGTTCTAAAATTTATAAATAGAAGGCCTCTCAACACCATTTTTAAGCTAAAATTATGTAAACTTATAATGCAAAAATCTCTCCATAGATCATTTGTGTTTTGATTATTGTGTTATTTGAATTTTTATTTACTTTAATTGATAGGATAGATTAGATATTTCTTCTATTAGTCCTAGGTTATACATATATTTCTTGAGGCAATGGTAGAGCAAAGAAGTTATTGTTGATAAAGACTAGAGCTCTAGATCAAGGGGATAACATGCTTGGAGGTGCTCTTGGATGGTGTAACCACTTGGGAATGTAATTAATAATTTATTTATTTCATTTATTTCTTACTATGATTTACAATCCCTTTCTAGAATAAGTTGGCTTAGTTTGTTTAGCTCCTTATGCATTTTCATTGATTTATTGACTAATGCTTGACTAATCAAATTTTTTAATCCTCTCTATAATACTAAACTATTATATTATAATTATTTGTGAATTTTATGTGGCTAAAAATACCATTTAAATAAATATGGAGGCATTTAAGGCTTCCTCTCTAATGAGACCAATATATATTGATTTCATCAACGTATCTTTTTTATCACTTCATTTTTGGTTGTAGATGGAATAGAGCAAGAGATTTTTCTTCAAAATTATCCATAAAATATTGTATTCTAATTTTTACATTGTATGTCTCATGAAAATCCCTTTATTTTATTTTAAAAAACATCCTTTTAAAGATAAAAATGTGTATCTAAGACATAGTTATATAAAACTAGCAATCATTTTATCAAAAAATATTAATCTGGGTATTAAAAAATTATAAAAAAATAATGTTATTGTAACAATGAATATTAATCTCTTTATATTATGAATATTGGAACCTAAAGTTTTACAGTTTTAAATAATAATCCATTTAAGATCATGAAGGATGTTTAAAAATCCATCATGGTTTCCTCCATGTGTGCAAATCTAAAGAATTAATTGATGCCTAACAAAGAGATCACTCTCAACAAGTATGGTCAACCACATATCCAAAAAATTTGGGCTCCTCTAAGGCTATTATTTTATAACCATAACTCTCCAACCCTATTATTTACACCTTTCTTACAAATAATCTTCAAAATTTGGTGAGTCACTCTTCCTTCATAAGATATTCATATTTTCTTTTTCATATTTTGCAAAAGATGAAATAATAAATGAGAATGATATCTTGGTTAGTTTTGATTAGGTCTCTTTAATGACAAGAGTCAATTTATATGAACCTATATTTATTATTAAAGAATTGATTGATGAAGAGAATGCTAGTTTAGGAGAACTATACATTAGATTTATATATTTGTCTTGCTAAGGATACATTTTTTTAAATAAAATAAATGAGTTTCCATAAGATCTCCCTTGTCGCAAGTGGTGGAATTTTTTTATGGAGTTTTTGAAGAAAAAGATCTTATTTTGTTCCATTTACAACCAAACTGGTGTAAAATATATGTTGATGATACTAGTGTTAATACACCCCATGGAATAATGATCCTTGAAGAGCTCCATATCAATTTTGTTGATTTTTGTTTTAACATGCAAAAAAAAAGGGGGTATAAAAAGGATAAACTTCGGTTGTGTCTTTCTTAGCCCTATTTCTAGTGATAACTTTTCTTGAAGGTTTACTTGCATAAAAAAAGGTGATGGGTATAAATACCCTCTCATTTCATGGCTTAGTGATCTTAACAATCCCAAGGCACAATTTGAATTTGGGTCTTTAAATAGTGTTGATATTGGGAATAAATTGATGGGCATATGGATTAATAACTCTAATGGGATTATAATATCTAACACAACCACATTAAATTATTTTTAAAAATATCAAAACTACTTAAATCTGATCTGATTCAAAAATAATGATTTAGAGAAATAATTAATCATTCAAAGAAAATTTAGTCTACTAAATTTTAAATAAATTAATATGATATAATAAATTTTTTGGATCCATTCAAAAGAAACTCAAAAAGAGGGAAAGGGTAAGGGAAAAAAGAGTTTATTTCAAATCAATAAATCATGGCTTATCCAAACAATTTCAAAATTTTCAATAATCTTCACAAACTAAAATCTAACCTTGAGACTAATAACATTCAATACTAATCAAATATAGTGTAAGACTCAAAGTATTTCACTAAATAATAGTAAATATGATTTTAAATGTAATTCTACGTAACCATTTTTTTAAAAATTGTGAATTGTATAACACATCTAATCATCAAAAGTAATTAGGACATAGAAAAATTGAAACAACCAATTACAATATTTCCAAGTGCAAACTAACCTTCCACAAAAGAAAGCATGCAAAGTACTATTATATTTCCAAGACAATCAATAGTGTATTACCCAACATTCATGAGATAATGAAATTATTCCTTTTAGTACTTTTGAAAAATAATAGTTTTTAGAGTCAATACTTTTGATTAAAATCTAAGACTATGAAAAATATTATATAAAAAAATGGGGTAAAACCTCCATGCATATTATTACTTTTATTAACTACTATTTTAATTGAGAAACCATGGATACAAATAAAACAAAAAGATTTTTTTTTTTTTTTTTTTTTTAAAAATTGCATGCTTTATTACATATTTTATTCACTATAACAACTAATATCTACCATAAAATAGATTCATTTGTTCTATAAATTTAATTCTCTATTAATATAATTGAGAATTTTCTCTTTTTCTCTCTTAAAATATTTGAATGAGCAACCTCTTAATTTTGAATGGCCTTTTATAACTTTGAACAAGCTTTTATAAAAAATATATATAACTTTGATCTTATCTTTTTTGAATTTATTTATTTATTTAATTTATGCTTTGATCATTGACTCACATAAATTGTGCAATGTTATCCCCATGAAATTTTATTACTAAAAATATTGCCACAAAATGTTATTGTTACAAATGCTATTATGGTATGTTACCTTGTAATGTTACTATTGTAATTTTTATTGTGGTTTTTTACCTCCTAAATTTAGTTTCTAAAATGTTACCAAAGATTTTAATGCTATAAAAATGATATCATGTAATGTTACTAAGAAAATATTATTTACACATAAAGTTTACTACAATATATTATCTATACAATGTTATTGCCATAAATTTTACTACAATATGTTACCTTGAAATATTACTTCTGCAAATGTTACTACCATTAAAATATTACCAATGAATGTTATTTCTAATAAAATTTTACCAATGCACAAATGTGTAGACACATAAATTAACATTTAATCTAAAATTATTCACTTGTGATCACCTTTTTGACACACTTATCTCATGACCTATTCTAGGGCTTTTTGACAATTTGTATTCACTTTCCACATGATGAATCACTCCTTAAAATAAAAAAATAACTTAATAATGTATCCATTTATGTTTCTCAATAACATGAATCCATGCTTATATTAATTCATGCCACATCTTATCTTTATTTCCCTTAAGATAGGAGAGCCCCATTGGGACGACAGTGCACACCACTATTATCCACCTCAATAAAAGTTGTTATCCTACTAACTAATAGATATTTTATTAAATTAAAATTTGTGTAAGGTTCATCCCATAAGTTTTATCAAGCCCCATCTAAATTAATTCTAAAAATAATACTGTATAAGGACATTTCAAACCATTTTGCACATAAAAGGCTTCCACACAGAAAACCATCTTAATTCTAATTGCACATTGAGATAAAATTATGTGTTTCTCCCAATTATAATCACACAGAGCCTTGGTATCCCTAAGTTAAATTATCAATACACCTCTAAGGTCACAACTCATAAATGAAGAACATAATCACATAAGGATTGGACCAACATTTAATATTTTATACCAGTTTCATGTATACCACTGTAGCACAGGATAAATACATGCAGTTTGATCCCTCTTTGGAGTATTGGTATTTAGGAAAAACTCAACATGGGGGGTGTTAAGGTCAAACACAAATTCAAATATTTATCCCTTTTTACTCAATGATTGAATTTTGTCATCTTAATTATTGAGATAGTATTTTGAAGTGGATAATTAGTTACAAAATGGTCACCAAAGTCAATCATAATCTCCTACACATTAAAAATAATAAATAGGAGAAGGTACAAAAAACCCAAAAATATTAAGATCATGATCTTTTGCCAAACCTAGTCACTGTGCTCCTATCTAAGAACCCTATCAACTCTTGTTCCCAGTTCGTATATAGTCAACATAGTCAACCTATCATTATTAGATCCAAAATCATCCAACATCTTATTTTTATAGCTAATTTTATAGTTTCTCTCTTACACTTTCCATATTTAGTAAGTTTCTATATTCAACATGTTTCAAATCAGTTTGTGTCATTTATTGCATATCGGTAGCATTCTAATTTTTCTCATTAGTTTGACTAATTAGGGTCTATAATTCTCCTAGTTCTTAAATTTGATAAAACATATTAGTGAACCTATCTTATTTATTGAATATTAAAATCTCATCTTGTGCCTAGGGTTTCCTTCTATTTTTTTCCTCTTAGGATTTCAAACTCAATGCTAATTTTCATAATCAAGTTGGAGTGTTTGTTAGAATTTGCATGTTTGTTTGATATTTTTATCCTTTTAATCTTCTTAAAAATTAAAATGGATAAAATTGAATCTCTCCCTCCTCTAACCCTAAGGAGGGTGATAACTAATTTCGATCTAAACAAGTCCATGCTATCAGTACTCTAAGGGGTAAGGTAGCACATATTATAATTTCAAAATAAGGTGACCAACATACCTTTTCTTAAACCCCTCTACCTCACACATCTCCTCTAGATGTCATGTGTATTCATATTCAATATGAAGTACCTAAGGCTTGTGATTGTGAAGCACTTAAAGATAACATAACCATGGAAAGGATCATAGAAGAGTTGGAAAAACAAAATTAGTATATGAGTTCAAATATGACATCATTGGAAAATCATATTACATTTACATATAATATATAATGTGCAAGTGTTAATCATGTGTTTGTATCTCCACCAAGAAATATTTTACCCTATAAGGTTCTATATAAAAATAAGAAGATAAAAGAGAATTCATATGCAACCAATGATTCCAAAAGTATGCAATAGGTGAATATGAATTCAAGTGAGATTATAAGATTCTTAGAAATAAGTTGATCAAACTAATTCCTCTATATCCTCTAAGGATATCAAAATACTATTGTGCATATCATAAAATGCATAGGCATCATACATATAGTTTTTTGGATTTGAAGAATAAAATACAAAGTAAAATTGATAGTGGTTATCATATAATATATATATCAATAGAGAAACCCAATAACGTTAAGAGTGCATCTTCTAAAACACAAGTGAAAAAATACTTAGTATGGGTGCAAAAGGATAGTTCAAAGAAAAAATAGTTGAAAATGAAAAAAAATAGAAAAAGAACATACTCAAAAGGAATAATTGGAGCAATCAAAATTACAAAAGGAATATTTTGAAAAGCAAAGGTTACATCAATAAAAAGTAAAATTACTCAAAGAGAGGATAGATACTAAAATTCAAGCTAAGTAAAAAACATAATTAAAGCATGTTTTATTATAAAAGAGGTCAAAAATAAAGATACACTTGAAAAAACTAAAGTTCTAAGTGTATTTCCAAAGGATTCAACTAAAAATAAATCATTATTTCTATATCCTTTGATTCTTAATCCCCTCATAGATGGTAAACAATGTACCAATGTTGTGATAAATAACACTATTAAAATGAATGTTTGTAGCATGAGACTTATATAATTTCTTGGATATGATTATGAAAATTTTATTAAGACTACTATATCTAAATCATTTTTTTTATCCATTGATATACTTTTCACACTTGGTCCAAAAACATGTTCGACACTATTTCATGTATGTCCTAGTTTGTTCAAACATAATGTTGAATTAGGAAGATCATGGATTAAAAAACATGGGGGAAAATGGATAAAGATCATAAACATATGTTTAAACCTAAATTTATATAATAGTGGTATTTAAAGTTAATAGGATTAGATTATATTTTACACAAGGGTGGTGAACTAACCTAATGAGAAATCTAGTTAATAAAATACTAAGACAAGACTATTTTGAATTAATACAACTGAGATTACTAAAAATAGTAAAATAAAATTATTGATATTGTGTTGAATTAGAAAAAAATTATACTTAACTGGTTTATTTTATGCATGTAGGTCTAGGCAAAAACATGTTGGAAGTAGACTAAAAGATTATCCTAGAATAGTTGTTAGATTTTGGAAATATCTCTTTTATAGACTCAAACTCTTGTGTTAGATTTAAACAATTATGTTAATGCAAGTGTTTAAATTTATTTTAAGTGTATGAATGAAATATTTACTAGATATGGATGTTACCAACTAGATCCTTTTAGGTTTTCTATCAACTTTCTTATAATGTACTCAAATTATGTGCACAAGTTGTCACCCTTTATCAAATGATAAAACCATAGATCTTCACCCTTGGAATGGCTATGATAAAATGGGTTAGTGGGATCACAATGTAAATATAACAACAAATCCCCTTTACCAATGAGAATTTACTACATATTCAATACTCTGAGCCTCATACTGATTTAGTTTTTCCTACGTGTTGGCTCATTTGTGTATAAGGGTGAAATGTGTGATAAGAAAATACATGCAATGACCTATCTTATAAATTGGTAAATATGACTCATGTGATTCTCTTTGAATTCTTCAAGCCTTTATATATAATACTATGACTGATATAAAAATAGAGATAAATAGGTAAGGTTTTCTCACTAGATTGTTTGATTGAATGCTTCTTATTATATTTCCTTGTGAGTTGTATGTGATTTTTAGGTGAATAATGAATGAAGGTTGATATTTTATATATAACAATCCCTTTTGGATATATATCACACTAAATAAATTATGATGACCTTTTAGATATATTTATTTTGAAAATTGGATAACTTTTTGGTATTAGACACTTTTTAAGAAAATAGATAGTTGTGTCGATGCATGTGTCCACCTAGGGCACAAGTGTATGTAGAGATATAAAATAGGTATAGGTCTAAAACTGGTAGCAAAAGATAATAATTAGGATTATAGTTTTTTTCATAGTATATAATACATAGTCATTTGAATAACAATGGTTGGATTAAAACATAAGCAATTATGCATAAAGAGATAGTGAATGTGAGTCTTTTAGCAATGACAAGGTCTAAAAATTAAAGGTACAACCATGATAGGTGTTTTTTAGTGTATAAAAATAAGGTACTATTAGAATCCAATTTTAGTATCTACATTCCCCCCTTTCATCTATTAATGAAACTGCTAGTTTAAATGAAACAAATGTGTATTTGGGTGTGTATAACACACCTTACCTTTGCATGGGCTCAACTTGATTGTTTTTTTGGTGATTGAAATACAACCAAGATCATGTTTTAGTATATAATTAGTGTATGATATATGAAATTGAAATAATTTTGAATGCTTGAAAGTAATAAGAGCAAGGTTAGGATTACCTTATGTGTTTATAAAACCATCTTGCCTTTGGTTAATTTAACTTTAAAGTACACCTAATTATGAAGAATTGAAGTTGAGATTAGGAAAGTTATGAACCTACAAGTGCATATATATATATATATATATATATATATATATATATATATATATATATATATATATATATATATATATATATATATTGGAGGACACATGCCCCTAACCTTGGTGTAAAAGTGAGTTGCAACATGACCATTGAGCTTGTTTCATCTCAATCATGTAATCTAAATATGTGCATAATCTGGTGAGTGAGATAAATTTAATCAACTCAAACTATATGTATGTGAGGGTGGATGATTTAATAAAATATAACCTATGACTTTAGTGAATATAAAAAAATTAATTAAATTTAACTTATAATTTTGGTAAGATTGATTGATTTAATCAACTCAACCATCCAAAGGTGAACCAACTATTGCAATATATCAACTTGATCATAGTCAATAAAAGTTCATCATGGGTATGATAACAATCCATAATAGTATTTTAAATATGGAAATTTATTTGATTTGTTAATTTTAGGTGCCCTTTGGATGGCATATGCACTTGATATATGTCTCAAGCTGATTTATAGGTATAATAACAATGCCAATGCATATAATACTATAAAAAATATGTATCTAAATCATATAACTATGAAATATGGTGAATTTTAAACCAGTGTAACTATGGAGAACATGTTTGTATAACATGCCCCCATAGAAAAAAACTAATTATCCAAATAATAAAATTGACATAGGCAAGAGGAAAACAAGGGATGCTCCTAAGGAGAAAGAGGTGGAAGCTCTAATTATCTAGTCTCATGGTCCAAATGAAAATTACAATGTCTTAGTGGACTCTTTTAAAGGTAAACAAAGTATTGATAAAATTGAATAATAAATTTACGAGCAAAAAATGATAATGATATGGTTTATGAGGGAATTATCTGAACTCAAAGGAAAAGTGAAAATACTATAGCAAGATAATGATACATTGATACAAAAAGACTTTGAAAATGATCACAATCTACAAATTCAAGGGCTTAGAAGTAGGGTTAGTGTTCTTGAATCTTAAAATGATAAAATTAAAAACATTAGTTTTTTGGTTAATTATAGTAAGGTGGCTATGCATGAAGGAATTTAGAATGTGGAGAATCTAAGAGCACACATGTGGGAATTGTTTGATATGAGAACGTCTTTCAAGGGAAAGGGAAAACACATTTAATGTAGTTATTACTTCAAAAACATTGATAAGGAAAATTTATTTTTTAGATTAAATCAAACCTCAAACAAATGAAAATATATTGGGAGGATGTTGCATACAACTTGGATATGTAGAAGGATTTTTGTTCTCTTTCAGCTATTTTTTGTTTTTGGCATTTCTTTTACCACTTTAGGGTTATTTTTTATAGTATTTTATCTATTTCTATGTCTATTTTACTCTATTTATCTTGAGGACTTAGTCATTTTTATCTCTTTTTGTTTATACTCCTTATAGGGTTTGGGGACCCTAGTAAAAAAAATCCCCACCTTTAACCTTAATAAAAAACATGCCCCCATTGAATCTAGAGAATCTAAGAACTAGTACAAATGTAGAGAACATGTTTCCATAACATGCCCCCGCTATAATCTAGAGATGTTGATTACTAAATAAGTGTGGAGGTCATGCCTTTTTGGCATGCCCCCACTAAATATGGAAATATGGAAGTCATGAATTTATGACATGCCCCCATTGATATGTCCCCATTGTGAGGTGAGGGGAAGTAGAATATGGTGGTTACCTTACCTAAAAAGGATAAGATAGTTATATAAGCTATGTATGGATCATGTAACATATAGGAGTTATATGTTTAGGTAGATATAACATTGAAGCACATAGTATGTGATTGTATCAAGTCCTAAGATGCATGATATAGATCATGGTATTGTATAAAGAGTAACAATATAAGCTCAATAATTAATCAAGCACACACATAAGATTACTCAAAAGCAAATTAATAAGAAATGGTCTAAGGAGACCTCATACAAGGGGTATGCTTAAATTTTACATAATAAAAGAGACGTGACTTAGTAAAATGTCTAAATAACATATAAATGACATATTAAAAAGTCCAAATATGATATAGAGTGACATATTCAAATTTATAAATAGGAAATCAAAGGCAAGGGTGACACAATAAATGAAGCATATTTAAATTCTCAAATAAACAAGACAATAGAAATCAAGAAACATACTCAAGAAAGTGTATACATGAAAGAACAAAATATAAGAAACCAACATTAACATAGCATAATATTTCTTAAAAGTATGTGTTTGTAAAAAATTTAAGTGTAAACATCTAATTCTTAACACCATATATGTTGAAATTGTCAATCTTACTCGAATTGCACTCAAATGAACATTTTAGGTAAAAATCCATAAAACACGCTAAATGATTCGAAATTGTCACTTACAAGGGAAAATTTAGGTAAAAGTATCCCTAAATGGGGCAATGCATTTTATGGGCTAGCTAACTTTGATCAAATTATTTTGAGTCAAAATGACAATTTTCCCATTTAGTGCTCTAAATCACTCTTTTCTTCTAATTCATTGGTACATATCACGTACCTTTATTATTTAGTGTTTGCAACATCCTAAATGGTAATAAAGCTCCAATGCATCTAACATCTCCTTCTAGTTCCTCTTTAGTCAAATTATGACCTAGTAATATGACTTTTTGACAATTTTGATTAATTGAGGACCAATTTTCAAATAATTGCAAAATGTTGATTAACCTTGTTTAAGGATAATTAATCCAAATCAAGAGCCTAAGTGGATTTTCCATGAGATTTGTTGAATATTTATTTTTGAAAATTGATTCCTATTAATTGCATCATCAATTGACATCATTTATTGAGAAAGACATCCCTATGCCATAAATATCAATATTATGGGTCACCCATGCCTAGTTAATGCTTCCCATGCCTTTTTAATACTTATTTATCTTAAAGATAATTATGGATTTAATTCCAAATATTATGATTATCCATGGCCACACATCTCAATCTTGAGATGTACAGTCATGGTTGATCCTGACCAACCTCAAAAATCTATAAATAGAGAGGCCATGGACATGAATTTTAAGCTTGAATATTGCAAATTTATAATGTTAAACTGTTTGCACAAGGTTTTTCATTTGATCATATATTTTTCTTGCAAGCTTCATTGATAGGCTAGTTTAATGATTTGGAATCAAGAGCCTAGGTTTTATAGAGTATTCTTGAGGCATTGGAGGAGGTTACCACCATTGTTGACAAAGACAAGGATTATTGATCAAGGGAGAACATGTTTTTGAGCCACATGGGTATGGGAATCTATTTGGGAAGGTAATATGGTGTTGCTTTCTTTAATTTTTTTCTTGCTATCCTTTGTAATTCCCATAGGAATAGATAGTCTTGGTTAGTTAGTTCTTTACGTATGTTTCATTATTTATGGAATAATACTTGACTAACTTGCTTTGTAATACTCTCTACACCTTGGCATGCCCGATGGTAAATAATGTTGCCTAAATCACTCCCCAAAAACTCACCAAAGTTTGGGTGATCTCAAAAATGACCCTAAAGTATTTATATTTTATACTTTCTTTATTTTCATGCAAACTTGGCTTGCAAGGGGGATGTCATTATCTCGCACAAGTTCATTAGGGAAGCTTTGACCTAGGGTTTCACCTCCCAGCATTGACTTCATTTGAATCCTTTGGAGTTACACATGGGACGTATCTATGTTTTGGCATTACACTAGACTGAGTGAACAATAGGATGTAGTAGTTGTAAAAAGGACTATACCTTTTTATAACTAGCCAAAGCTACAATCACCCAATTTATGTGCTTGTCTTTTTCATCATTTGATGTGAAATTCATTGTGTAATTGATTCCCCTATAATGATCAAAACCTTGCTAATTTAGTAGACCCCACTTTGCCATACCTTATCAATTTAGACTTAAGACATTTTTTTTGTCATTAGCTTTATTGGTCTTGATTTGTGTCTAAAACTACTTGTTATCTCAATGAACTTAACTAAAACACATCATCCTCAATTTTCTTGAGCAAGGGAGGTGTTATGATGTCCAAATGAAAAATTCACCTTTCCCTTATTCAAATTGTTATCAAAAGCTTTTGTGTCATGTCATCCACTTTGGCACAACCATATTGCCCAATTGAGTCTATATATTTTGTCCAATTTGTTTAAATCTTTCATTTATAATCCACATTTGAAATTGAACCTTTCTAAGCTCTAAGGGTTGGTGTGTCAAGTTGGGTTCACCATTTGTGCACTAAGCTTATTTTAACTTGGGTTCAATTTTCCATTTGGATTGAAGGTCATTTATTAAGACTCAAAATCACATATCATCTTAGTGGACTCAAGTCATCTTATGTATCACTCACACTTTGAGTATTAGAACATATTTTATCCTACTACAATCATGTGGTGATGTTGTACCACCTATTTGGTCCTAGACTTATACTTAGTGATTCATGTATGTTTTTACATCTTGAGTTTCTTATTTAATTTTATCTTCTTTGTAATTTAGAGAGCTTTCCTTTGAAATTTTAGGTCAACTTGTCAAATTTGAAGCTAGCTTTTACAATGTGGGTGTATCACAAAGATCTAAGCTTTGGTGTACTAGTTTTCACCTTGGGTCTTTGAGTTATACTCTCTTCTGATCTATATGATTTCAACTTTACCAAAGGTTGAGTAAACTCATGAACTAATCTTATAAATTATGTGTGGGTTCAAACTACCCTCCCTTATAGTCTCATTGGTACCTTGGTAATTTATTTAAGAGAGAGCCAAAGCATACTTTGTTTGGTTGTCAAGCATTGGCCTAAAGATTAGCTAAAAACATAGAACATCTCTTTTTAGACATGAATCAAAGGTTCACTCATAGTGGGGCCTCTTATGGCCTTAGTTATGAAGATGATCAATTTTATGATGGTTAAGATAACATCATTATTTTTGATGATATCCCTACAATAATAAAATCTGAAGATGATTACAATAGATACCAACCCCAAGAAGAGAAAGATGAATCCCCTCTTAGATTGATAGAATCAGGTGTTATACTACCTTATAATTTTCCTATAGAACAATTGCATACCTTAGTTAGAGAAGGAGAACAATGATGACAAGAGCAATATTTTGCACAAATGGACATACCTTCTTCCTCTAATAAAGGGAAGGAAATACAAACATAGTTAAAACCCACAAATCTAGATCTTCTAGATAAGATCAAGATAATAAGTTAATGATATGCAGATCAACCTATCACAGACTTAACTGACTCCCTAGTTTCCACTTCAATTCACAAAAATGCTTCAAAAGAACAAGGAAATGTGGTTGAAAGTATGCAACAAATATTGGATGAAGACATTACCATAGTGGATCAAGGTAATCTAAATGAATAATTAAAGTCATAAGAGACCTTACAAAGTGTTCCATTTAATACAAAACATACATTCTTTAATCATCAAGAACCTCTTGTTACTTTACAAACTTAGAAACCCAAACATTCAGTTCAAATTGAGGAAATCCCTCAAGACAATTTGGCTAGTTCTTTTCAACCAACCCAAATATTGGTAATAAACATAAAAATTTCCAAAATTATTATTGTGTGAAATATCCAAATTTAGGGAATGTTTTACAATCCAAGAATCAACAACCTATGTTCTTAACTCAAGTAGAAAATTAGAACCAAATCATGAATTGAAAGGTATATGATCCCTATAGATACACACAAAACTAGGGGTACAATCCACCCCAATATCAATAAAACTAGGGACATATTCCACCCCAACAACAAAAAAACTAGGGGCACATTCTACCCCAACAACAACAAAACTAGGGGCACATTCAACCCCAACAACAACAAAACCAAGGGAAAATTTCACCCCAATAGTAACAAAACTAGGGGCACATTCAACCCCAACAACAACAAAACCAGGGGCACATTCCACCCCAAAAACAAAGAAACTAGGGACACATTCCACCCCAAAAACATCTTATCCAATCCATAAATGCACCAAACATGAAAGAATGGAATTCTATGAAGGAAATTGTTCAAATATTGGAGACAAATAATAGAGTCAAAAAGTACAAATTTGATGAGATATACCCATATTAATTTGACTTATCTATTCTCAAAAACCCCTTTCCACCTCATTTTAAGGCACCCAAATTTGAAAAATACAAAGGGAAAGGAGATCTGTGCAAACACATACAAAGGGAAAGGATGAGATCTTGTTGGCTACTTAAACTATCGAAGGGATCAATTGTGGATTGGAATGACTTATCAAAAAAGTTTGTTACCATTTCTCATATAACATAGAATATGAATTGACCATTGTTGACTTATGTGAAGCCAAGTATCATGATGGTGAAAGTTTCACTACATATCTACAAAGGTGGAGAGTATTGGTAGGTTGCTTTTAACATATTTTACCAAACAAATAGTTGGTTGATATCTTTGCATAAAATTTGCATCTTAAATTTGCACATAATCTATAGTTAGCTTATGCTAACTCATTTGAAGAAATTATTGACAAAGGAGTGCATATTGAGATGGCTCTTATTGCTAGAGGCATTGTTAAGATTTTTGTGCAAGGTTAAGCATCTAATCAAACTAAATCAATAGCTCCTCAAATACTTACACAGGATAAGCCTAAGGGATTTAACAAAAATAAGAACATGTTTAGAAATGGGGTGATAGAAACAAGACATGTACAAATGATACAAGATATGCCTCCTCCAAATATACAATTAACTCCTTCAAATCCACTACATACTTTGTAGAGACAACCTCCATAAAGGACATTTCATAATAATTTTAGAGTCTACAGCAAGTTAGGAGAATCTATTGAAACAATGTTACAAAATCTCATTGTAGCTAATTTAATTATATGGCTAGTATCAAGGCTAGTTCTTCAAGATCAACCAAAACTAGACTAGTACAAAGAGAATAAATGGTGTAACTTTCATCGTGTTTTTGGGCATGGTGCATATCATTGCATTTAATTGCAACATATTATTAAGGACTTTATTAAAAGTGGTGAACTAGAAATTAAGTTAGCCCCTAATTAGGACACAAATCAAGATATGGGGATCTACAAAGACCCCTTTCCTTGACATGATCCACCACCACCAAGAAATAATCAAAATGGTCACAATCAAGGATAGAAGTAGAATCTAAACCAATAATAAGATCAGAATCATAATGAACATAATCAAGACCATAATGTCCACAATAATAATGTGGCTTATAACAATGTACCTTATGACTATGATAACACTATGGGATGCATTTCTACAAACCACATTACCCTTGTTACTATGAAATTGCATGGCCAATCTCATGTTACTCACAACATGAGACCCATTATTATAGGGTTAACACCCTCTCCCCCCAGTAATACCATGTTAGGTTCACATCATCATGTTGCTACTCCATTTTTATGGGTTACTAATCTTGAACAATAGTACCTTTCTTATAAAGGATCTTCACTGACCCAAAATTGTCACAATATAGTTAATCACCCATGAGTCACCATCTAAGGCCCTTTACCTCCCTCTTCTAATTATAATAACTCCTTACCACCTCTAGGTTGTGTATTTGCAATTAGACACCCATGAGTTACCATTCAAGGCCCTTCGACCACTTCTTTCCATAAACCCAATGAGAACATTGTGTTAATGGTTCCAAAGCCAATACTACCCCAATAAAGACTAAACTAGTTCAACCCAAAATTCAAAGGCCTTATAGTCTAATAAATCAATTAGATAGAACCCTTGAACAAATTTCCATATTAGAACTCTTTCAGACATCTTCTAATCATAGAACCATTTTCAATAAACTTTTACAAGATTCTATTGTGCCTAATGATATAAACCTTGATCAGTTCCAAAACCTAGTTGGATATTTGTCTTCATTTTGGCAAATCACATTTGATCAAAATTACATGTCCACCCTTGGCTTGAACCATAATAACCAACTATACATTGAGATAATAATTGTGGATCACAAGGTAAAGTAGGTTCTTATAGATACTGGTTTAGGTTTGAACATCATATCTCTTAAATTGGTGCATTGATTGGGTTACATGGATAAAGACATTCAACCAAAAACTATTATAATCAAGGTTTATAACAATGTTGAGAGGGAGTCATCTAGAACAATTTGGTTTCCAATCATGGTTGGGTCTATTTCTCATCACACATTATTCCATATTATGGATATTAAGATTCTTTATAACACACTTCTTGGTCATCATTAGATCCATGACATATAGGTAGTTCCATCTACTCTTTATCAATGCCTTCAATTTCCCCATGATGGGATTGAGGTTACTATTCTTGTTGATCGGCAACCATACCAATACTACAAACATCTTAAGGCAGAGTTTCATAATTATAACTATTACCTAGGTTCTAAATTCATTGTAAAGAAGAACAAAGACATCATTTCTCATCCATCTCCATCTAATTATATAGACCCTAGTGATCTAGCCTCCACTTTGACTGATCCATTTCCTATAGTTATGGCCAAACAATTTATTATTAAAGATGTTAGCATTTCCATGTACCATCTAAAGGACATCCTCCATCTTGAAAAATTACCAAAATCCCCTAAAACTTTTGGTAAGCCTAAAACTTCCCAGACTCCTAACAAACCCGATCAGATTTAACAACTAAGGAAGAAGCAACTAAAACCTCCTATGGTTTTTGTACCTAAAATTACACCAAAGAAAGATCAAGAGGCTTTTACCAAGGGAAATTGGCTATATTTTGAAGGCCTTGCTACTTATTTTTAGAATCCAAACTATCTTATCCCTAATAGGATAATGGATCATCTTTACTATATAGAGAAAGGCCTTAGTCTATAGGCACAAGGAATTTTAGATCCCTTATCAACTATAGTTGTCAATTGGAATTATGGTCTTGGATTTAAACCACCAAAGGATGACCTCATAACATTTGGTAGTGACTCTTCTAAAGTGACTAGTAATGAGACTCCTAGCAGTGACACAACATCCCATGATAGCTTTTTTGATGAGCTTGTCGATTTAGATTTATTTGATTCAAATGCCATATTGACCATAACACATATTGGATCTTCCCATCCTGAATTAAAAACCCATCCTAGTGGTGTTTCTCTTCCTAAAGTAAGACATTATATATTTACCATTGGAGCTTCCCATTCTAAAGTGTCAGGATCTTGCTCTACCAAAAGAGCACAATATGATTACCAAACCAAGCAACTTAATATGCAGAAATAAACTAGATTCACCAAGTAACTAGAATTCAGAATAACACATGATATGAGAGACAATACACAACTTGTATTAATACTTTACAGAAAAGAATACAATAAAGAAGATGCCACTTCTTCTCCACCACCTCTTCAGAGGCTCGCCACACCTCAAGTGAACAACAATTCTCTCCTCAAAGCTCTCCCTCTCAGGTCCCAACACCCAACTCAAATACAGAGTTGGTGTTCACCTCCCATGCTCCACGCACACCACAAGTACTCAAAGTACTTCAAGTAGATCTCCCATGAACCTGAAACAACCTGCAATTCAACAGACCATACTTATGGAAGGAACTCCCTTGCCTTCCTCTTTGCTCTATCCGAGTACACACCTATACTCCAAGTAGATCCTGCCTAATACTACTCCCTGTTGTGTTGCTATCTATATGATCCTGCACACCTGCAAATTAACCCAGTTCTGCACACTTGTGAACCTTGACCTTGCACACACATACACCTGTAGATCAACGATCTTACTTACCATGTAGATCTCCTATATAGGCCATGCACTTGTGACCAAGATCCTACACACCTGAAGAATCCTGCTGACTCTCCAAAACCAGCACCCACCTAGGTACTGTGGAACTAGGAGGAACACCCTTGCTCACCTCACACACAGAAGAAGCAAACTTTGCTCAACTCAAACTAGAACACTTTTCGAATACAACCATGAGTCTATTATATAGATCTCATCCAAATAATGATTAGACATCTAATTACAATAATCAGATCCATAGATCTTAGTCTAAAAATAGATCTAAACATGCAAACACTTGGTTCGTTAGCTAACTGCCCGTAATAAGCTCGCAGTCGAACCACACAGGTGACCGACGTCGGTCCCTATCTGCCTAGAGGTGACTGACGCCGGCTGACCCATGACCAACGTCAATTGCTTCTCTTCACTGTCCTGTCGACGTCGGCTGATCAGACCGACTCCGGTTGCTCTGATGCTTAGCAACCTTCAACAAACCCTCCAATAGCCTTCTCCGTGTCTGCATCAGTGAAGCTTTTAGCTCCACAACCTAACAATCTCCCACTTGGAGATAAACAGGTGCACTGTACCTATACCTATACCTCATCTAATCTATTTCTTGGTTTGTATCCCTCTTCAAGCTCAATCCTGAAGACAACCCACCACACAACATGTGATGTACCTCCTGTCATTTGAGTACCCTGCCACATCCGAACCTACAAACACATGTAGTGAAGTCCTGAACCTACATGTATACCTGCTACTGGTCCCTCTCAAATACCTGAGAACCCACTTCCCTGAATTGGCTCCTAACTCTCTGACAGCTCCCACTGTATGGGAATACTCAGGTCTATACCAGACCTCATGTGATTTTGGACACTGTACCTGTCCATCCCTTAGTGTGCTCCAGCTCTGCATCCTCAACCTCGCCAACACTTGATTCACATCAGCTCCCACTCGAGACAAAATCAACCTGTGATCTCCATGTCATGTCAAAGAATTTTGCTACTCCAAACTCCTCCTGACATGCCACTGAACTAATCTTACCCTTAGCTCAGCAAAACCCTGTATGTACAATCCTGCTAGCAAACATACAATCCACATACAGCAACAGAATGATGTCATGACTCATCATCCAACTAGTAAGGCAAACCACAGTAGCTACCCTGACATTGACTGAAGCCATGCTTCATCCTCCACCTGTCAAAACTTGTACCACTGTCCTGCAGCTCCTCAAGACCATATACCTGGTCTTCCATCTCACGTATCCATTCACTCTATTCTTCAACTAAGGTATCCATTCATCTCTGTGCTTTCTTCTGCTGGAAACCCTACCAAAAAACACCTGTTTGGTTCTCTTCCAAGGAATCACATCCTCATCCATGCCAAGCTCACACCTATTTCCTAGATCCTTCCTACTCTACAATCAGCAACAAGTATAAAGAAGAGGAACAACGAATTTGAGGGCCTACTTACACCTTTAGTCCTCTGTATGGGTGTTTGAGACTCCTTGACAGCTCGCTGTCCACCCAAAATCTGTTACAGTGACCGACCTTGGTCACTCCATAGTCTGCATCCGACCAAAGTTGGTTCCCATGCGTCTGTCCCTGACTACCGACCCTGCCAACATCGGTGTCTCTGCTGCCGATGTCGGTCCTCCTAACCGACATCGGTCTTACATACTGCCGACATCGGTCCCATGATCGACGTCAGTCTTACCCTGCCTGACATTGCCGGCTTTAGTCTGCACATGACTGACATCGGCACCTATCTGTTTGACGCTGGTTCCTCCTGACCGACATCGGTATTTGTGTTCACCTGTGAGTGATGAATTTTTACCCGCGAGCTCCTTTGAATCAAAACCCATGTCTAAACTGCTTTGCTTAGAAGTATCCAGCACCATCCACTAGGTTCTGTCTGCCATCTCTTCCAAGAACACCAAGGCTTTCCAGTTCTTAAGCCTGTCAAATATTTTTGTCTTCCGCTTAAGAACATGCATCTCCTTCCTGCTCATGTGACGAAGCCTACGAAACCACGTCTCCACAACAAAAGAAGAATCAGTAATATAAACAAGTAGATAAAGAGTACCTATTTTCTTACCACCAGCTAATTTAAGTGCATCCACTATGAGAGTTCTTGTGCATCTCTCATCACCCAACCTTTTTGAAGAAATTAGCCATATCTCCAAACCTAGGACCTGCATGACCTTCATCAACACCTGTGTGTTGGCCGCCTGCAATTTTAGCTTCACTTCCCCTTTGCCAATTCTTTGGCAAGTCTCACCAGCTCCTCTACCTGGGGCTGCATGGAAAGAGGCAACCGAATATTTTATCCAATATTCAACTTTATCCAAGAAACCTCCCAGAACATCCTGTGCAACAACACCTGCTACATCTACTTCTTCAGTTTCTTCATGCTGATCTGCTACCAACCAACAATATTCTTTTACCTACTCTTTCTTTCCATAGGACCTTAAGAGACCATCTGTGCTTTTCAACTCTTCCATTCTTAGCTTACTTTCATCTGCCATTGCTCTACTCCCACTCAATCAGAAACCCCTGAGAGTGACCTGTAATCAAAACACACTACCCAGATCTAAACCAATCTGTTAGTATCCCAACCAAAAGCTTTGATACCACTTGTCAGGATCTTGCTCTACCAAAAGAGCACAATATGATTACCAAACCAAGCAACTTAATATGCGGAAATAAACTAGATTCACCAAGTAACTAGAATTCAGAATAACACATGATATGAGAGACAATACACAACTTGTATTAATACTTTACAAAAAAGAATACAATAAAGAAGATGCCAATTCTTCTCCACCACCTCTTTAGAGGCTCACCACACCTCAAGTGAATAGTAATTCTCTCCTCAAAGCTCTCCCTCTCAGGTCCCAACACCCAACTCAAATACAGAGTTGGTGTTCACCTCCCATGCTCCATGCACACCACAAGTGCTCCACGCACTCCACAAGTACTCAAAGTACTTCAAGTAGATCTCCCATGAACCTACAATAACCTGCAATTCAATAGACCATACTTATGGAAGGAACTCCCTTGCCTTCCTCTTTGCTCTATCTGAGTACACACCTGTACTCCAACTAGATCCTGCCTAATACTGCTCCCTATTGTGTTGCTTTCTATATGAACCTGCACACCTACAAATCAACCTGGTTCTGCACACCTGTGAACCTTGACCTTGCACACACATACACCTCCAGATCAATGATCTTACTTACCATGTAGATCTCCTATATAGGCCATGCACCTGTGACCAAGATCCTACACACCTGAAGAATCCTGCTGACTCTCCAAAACCAGCACCCACCTAGGTACTGTGGAACTAGGAGGAACACCCTTGCTCACCTCACACACAGAAGAAGCAAACTTTGCTCAACTCAAACTAGAACACTTTTCTAATACAAGCATGAGTCTATTATATAGTTCTCATCCAAAAAATGATTAGACATCTAATTGCAATAATTAGATCCACAGCTCTCAGTCTAAAAATAGATCTAAACATGTAAACACTTGGTTCGTTAGCTAACTACCCATAATAAGCTCGCAGTCAAACCACACAGGCGACCGACGTCGGTCCTTGTCTGCCTGGAGGTGACTGACACCGGCTGACCCATGACCGACGTCAGTTGCTTCTCTTCACTGTCCTGCCGATGTCGGCTGATCAGACTGACACCGGTTGCTCTGACGCTTAGCAACCTTCAACAACCCCTCCAATAGCCTTCTCCGTGTTTGCATCAGTGAAGCTTTTAGCTCCACAACCTAACATAAAGCAAAAACCCATCCTAGTGGTGCTTCCCTTCCTGAAGTAGGACATTATATCTTTATCATTGGTGCTTCTTATCCTTAAGTAAACCCTCATTTTAACCTATGTATTTACCATCCTAAACTCATAGATTGGGATTAGTAAAATTCATTCATATGCCTTGATGGGTTTTAAAATCAAGAATCATTTGTAGAATACATGGGCCTATGAGATGCATTCCCCATTGGTGATCATAATCAGGTTTTTTATTTTTCATTGAATTATTCTACCTACTCTAGAGAGTAGGCAAAATTTCTTGGTCATAATAAAGAACAATCATGGAGATCTTCAGGTGAAAACCTCTTTGAGGCACTTGTTGATTAGGGAAAAATTAAATAAAAAGATAAGCCTTTAAGTGGAAACCTATTTTAGGCACTCCCAAGAGAGAAACTTTGCTCATCCCCTTAGGACGTAGAAAGTCCATCTAGCCCAAGTTCCATATCTAGTACATGCATATCTTCAGAACAACATCAAATATTTGATTGTCTTACTCTTGAGTTTCCAAAGGTTTTTTTCCAATTAGCCTTTACTTGAGAAGGCAGATTCTGATTCTTCATATTATCTAGATATTTAGGAGGAACAAGAAGAATATATAGTATAATAAAATGATCATGACCATACATTGCCTAGAATTATAGAAGATGGATCCACACTCCTTATGGAAAGCATAATAGAAGTGAATTCAAGAGCCCATGTGGATCCTAAAATTGTTTATCATGGAGCTTCCCTTACTGAAGTAGAACGTGAACCTATTATATCCATTCTTAAGGATTATATATACATATTTTCACGGGAATACTCTAACATGCTAGGCTTAGACCCAGATTTAGTTGTGCATCATCTTGTTGTTCATCCTGATGTTAAACCAGTCAAGCAAAAGTTTTGAAAGATGCATCCATGCATTACCCTTTTGATTAAAGCCAAGTTGGAAAAGTTGTTATGAGATAATTTTATCAGACCATTAAACTACTTTGAATGGATTTCTAACATAGTGCTAGTAAGTAAAAAGACCCCAAGCATACGCGCTTATAATAATCTTCATGATATCAACAAAGCATGTCCCAAAGATAATTTTCCTCTACCTAATATCGACATGATTGTTGACTCAACTACTAGGTACGAGATGCTATCCTTAATAAATGTATTTTTTAATTATAATTAGATCAAGATATCCCCTAAAGATCAGCATAAGACCACATTCACCACTCCATGGGGGACATTTTATTACCAAGTCATGCCATTTGGTTTGAAGAATGTTGGAGCCACATATCAGCATGGAATGACTATCATCTTCCATGACATGATGCATGAAATTTTTGAGGACTATGTTGATGATATACTAGAAAAATGAAGAACAATATCTAGACACCCTAAAATTCTATGAAGAATATTTGAGAGGCTTCATGCATATAAAGTCTACTTGAATCCTAAGAAATGTATCTTTGGAGTCACATCAAGAAAATTAATAGGGTTCATTATATCATAATGAGGGATTGAAGTCAACCTTGTAAAGGTTAATGCTATTATGGAAATGCCTCCACCAAATAATCTTAAATAGTTATGAGGTCTATAAGGAAAGGCCTAGTTTATACATAGGTTCATTTCTCAATTGACAGATAAGTGCCACCCATTTACCCATCTCTTAAAGAAAGGGGTAACATTCCAGTGGGATGAATATTTTTAGATAACATTTGCAAAGCTTAAAACATACTTGGCCAATCCACCAATCTTATGACCTCTAACACAAGGAAATCTACTACTACTTTATATATCAGCCATAGAACATACATTAGGGGCACTTTTGGCTTAGCATGATGATCATGGTAAGGAACATAATATTTACTAGTTAAGCCACAAAGTGGTATCCTATGAACATAATTATATGCCTATGGAGAAGTCATATTTAGCTATGGTGTTTGCCACTCAAAAATTGTGACATTATATACTAAATAACAAAACTATTTTTATCACCAAGGTAGATCCTCTCAAGTTTTTCTTATCTAAATAATATCTTCAAGGATGCATGGATAAATGGATTATGCTCCTTAGTGTGATATTGAGTACCAAAATCAAAAGGCAATCAAAGGATAGGTTTTTGTGGACTAGCTTGTAGAAGCTCCTATTACGACCACTCAACCTCTCAACTTTGACCTTGTAGATGATTCTATCATGATGATAGAACAAGCATTACAAAACATAAATAGTGGATAATATATTTTGGATCCATAAAATCTTAAGCATTTGCATTAGGGATATTGTTAATCATGTCATAGGGGGATTTGATCCCCAAAGCATTCCATATATAATTTTAGTGTATAAACAATATGGCCAAATATGAGGCATTAATTGTAGGGCTTTGTCTTGCCATAAAATGGGATATTCAAAGCTTAAATGTCTATGGAGATTCATAGCTAATCATAAATTAGACAAATAATTAGTATCAAACAAGAGATGATAATCTTGTTCCTTACAAGCAGATTATCAATGACCTCAAAACACATTTTAAATCTCTACGTTTGGAGAAAGTTCTATGAGTCAACAATAGATTTGTCGATGACATGGTAAAAATTGCTTCCATGATTCAAATGCATGATATTAATAAAGAGTATTAGTTCTTGATTGAAAATATTCTTCAATTAGCACATATTTTATTAGATTTAGAGAGGATATGCATCATTGTTGATCCTAATCCCTCACCTGAGCTACCATGGTACCAATATTTTTATAACTATTTCCATAGCCATTTATTTCCTTCCAACCTTTCTAATAACCAAAAAAAACTATTCCTTCATCACTTAACATGTTATATCCTCCTTGGAAACACATTTAATCTAAAAGGCTATGATGGAATCCTTCTTCATTATTTATCTTTGGGAGAAGCCAAGCTGGCACTAAAAGAGGTTCATGAATGAATGTGTAGGGCCCATACCAATGGTGTCATCCTAGTAAAGAAACTTCTCAAAATAGGCCATTATTGGCCCGAAATGGAGATAGATGCTTGTAATTATGTAAATAAATGTGTTATTTATCAATAATATGAAAACTTGATACATGCACCTACCTTACCATTGAAATCGATTACAACACCATGGTTGTTCTCAACATGGGGTCTCAATCTCATCGGGAAAATTAACCCAACATATTTATATGGCCATAATCACATTTTAACTATAATTGAGTACCTTACCCAGTGGATTAAGGCCATTCCTCTCTCTTATGTTATTGGGAAACAAATAGCCAAATTCATTCATTACCATATCATCTGTTGATATGGCATCCTAGCTCGTATTATATCTGATAATGGTGGATCCTTTGTGAAATATATGAGTAAAATTCACGATCAAACACAAAAAATCCACTCCATATAACTTGTAAGGCAATGGAAAGCTAATGCATTAAATAAAACCATTCTATCCATCTTAAAAAACATTGTCAATGATGTTGGCCATAATTAGTACTTACAACTCTTTCCTTCCCTCTGGGTTTATAGAACCAATCATCATACCCAAACTAGAGCTACTTTATACTCCCTTGTTTTTGGCACTGAAGCTATCATCCTAGTTGAGATTGAGATCCCATCATTAAGAATATCACTAGAACACATTGAAGATGATGAAGAGTATAGAGCTTCATGACTGCACAAACTAGAGATTATTGATGGTAAGCATTTGGATGGCCTAGAAAATTTGCAGGCCTATCATAATAGATTGTAGAGAAGCTAAAACAAGAACATTCTCCCTTGATAATTTGAGATTGGTGACTTAGTTTTGAAAGAGAACCAAAAGAAAACCAATGTTGAACCTAAAAGGAAAGGCAAGTTTTAGCCTAATTGGTTAGGACCATATATTGTCACAACAAACTATAGATCAAGAGCATATCGATTGGTTAAACCTAATGGTGAATAACTTTCAGATCCCATGAACATCATACACCTTAAGAGGTTCTATGCATAAATATATTTGACTCATTATCTATAATACCCATGACTTGGGGGAAAATTGTGCTATTGTAATTTTATCCCACCCTTTTATCTTACCTTAAACACATTTTATACTTCCCTAGTCCACTTTTCATGAATCCTGATAGTAAAGGCTTTGAACCCTTGGCACTTTGAACACATTCCTCATCCCATTATGGATTTCCATCTTTGAGAAGAATATTATTTATTTTGTCTAGGGCATGTTATAAGCTTGAACACTTTTTTTCCATTGACCAATTATGATTCTGATTATGTTTCATGAACAATATGAACATATTTAGCAACAATTTTACAAAGTAGTTTAACTAGGACAATCTTGTGTAGTTTCAGATAAGTGAACAACTACATCTTCTCAGTTTAATTATTTACTACTCTTTCTTATTTTATCAAAAACCTTTCTCTCACTAATTTATGAGCATGGGCCATTGTAGCTAGCTTAGCTATTTTATTGGAACCTCTACTCTCAGGACATACATCTCCTCGACTAGATGTTCTCACCTTGTGCATATTTTATCCCAAAAACACCAAAAACATTAGAACATGATCCACAAAATAATAAAAAAATTATCTCATGATTTTATATATTTTTAGATTCCCATTTCATCATCCCACGCTCTTGCCATTTTGTGATAAACTATTAAGTTTGAATGTTCTCACCATTTTGTGAGCAACTATTGAGTTTTGAAACTCTCACCATTTTGTGAGCAACTGTTAAGTTTGAATGCTCACACCACTTTGTGAGTAACTATTAAGATTGAATTCTCTCACCATTTTATGAGCAACTATTAAGTCTGAATGCTCTTGCCATTTTGTAAGAACAAAAGCACCAGTTCATTTTATCTTATCCCACATACTTGCCATTTTAAAAGATCATTCTTTCTCATCTCATCAGCTTCTTATTTTCCTGACCATTATTATTTATTTTTCATATCTTCCATTTATTATATAACATTAATCATGCTAGTCTGATCATCATTTTTTCTTCTTTCCCATTTCCTAGGAGAACTACATTTGGCCTAAAGTTCATGTTGGAACATGCATCCATGGAACTATGTAATAAATGTCCACTTCTCTTATACATCTAGAATCAGCTCGGCCAACCCCTTCCTTTTATTCTCTTCACCCATTTCTTCTATCATTGTTCCTCTTTAATTAGGGAACAATTGTCTTATCATTATTCTTTATTATGATGTGGTGGAAAGTAACGCTTCTACCACACATGCATGAAAATTTGTCTTTAAATTAAAATAAATTGGTTTTTATTTGTGAGTGTTTATTTGAGTTTTCTTGGTGTTTTGTTTTGATTTTTCACCTCTCCTTTTATTTCTTCTCCTTTTTCTTACTTCTTATCTCCATTCTTGGTCTTGTGTTTCCTTTATTATTTTTTGCTTATCTCTTTTATGTTTTAGAACATCTTGATGATTCACATGGATCTTGATTATTTATATCTTGATCCTATGTTATTACATTATTCTTGGACCATTTTATTTACTTGATTGTTGTTGGTGTCTTTTTTTTTGTTTGATTTTGCTTTTCTCTTTTCTGTTCAAGAATGCCTTGATGGTCCACATGGATCTTGATTATTCATATCTTGGTCTCATGTCATTAAGATGTTCTTAAAATTTATTTTTAAACATTTTTGTTCTTACTTAAGTCTTGATTGATCATATCTTGATTTTAACTTAGGTTCATTTATGTTTATCTTTGTCTTTGTCTTTGTTTTTTTGTTTAAATGTAAATCGGTGTAACTCTAGTTTTGGTCATTATTTCACCATTATGCTTAGTTATAGATATTCACATTTGAAATAGATTAGTGAAATTGGAATCTTATGTCATTATAATTTATTCATACTTATGATGCCTAATTTATTTTTCTATAGCAAGTGCTTTGTGCTCAGGTCTCAACATCTTAATGTCAACATCAACTCCAATGAACGATTCTCAAGAACACTTTGTAAAACCTAGGCTCATCATATGGAATTAGGCTTCTAGGTAGCATACATTTCAGGCTTCTTTGTCTATGCTTAGACATGTATCTCTTCACATACATTGTGAGCCTAATCAATTCTTGGTCATTTTTCATCATTCCTATTCCATTCTCTCCCAAACTTGGGTGAACTACATTGGCCTGAAGTTCATGTTGAAACATGAGTCCATGGAACCATGTAGGTAGAACTTAATTTATATTTGGGTTAGCTCAACTATATTCATTATTATTTTCATCTCTCTCATCACTTTGTGCATTCTCATATGATTAGTTTTATATGGCTTTCTAATCCATTACACCATCACATGTACATTTGCACCCGCTCACTTTAACCTATCTTTTCGGTTATATCCTTGAGTTATTTTTGCTTGCCAATTGCTCATGTTGGGGCACACAATCTAAACCATGTCTGAATCAAATCAGATCTACAGGGGAAAAATCATTCTTTATTCTTTATCAATGATCAAAATTTTCCCTACTAGGGTAAAACTATCTTATCACAATCAAATCTACTCTACTATAGTACTTCTCATTATATTCTCTTTAGAGACCCCATTCTAGTGGCGATTCCTTTTCTAAAGAATAACATTCTCTATTTTAATCTAATTTAAATATCTTTACATTAAAGCTCATGATGGTAATATTTAGTGTGCAACTTGTCTCAATATTGATCAATGTCATAAGCATGCAGCTTGTACTCTCAAATTGGGTATGTTTAAAGTGTGTCCCTTACATTTATAGATTTTATCTTTCTCATTCCACCCATATCTAAGGCATTTTATACCTCTAAATATATTTTGATCATTGATGGTACTCATGTGTACAAGCATTAGCTCATCTGGATGTGATCTATTCCACGGGTTAATTTCTCACTTTCTCTCTCTTTTTGAGAGTTCATCCTTCTCTTTCATCCTAGTATGTCCTCTCGAGGGGGAAGCATGGGTCTATTCCAATTTATTCTTGAAAACTCTTTTCTTTGAAAAGATGTTGCTTCACTTGAATGTCTTACTATGCCTTCTCAAATAGGGTCAAAATGTAGACATCCAATTCCTAACACCATCTATGTTGAAATTGTCAATCTTACTCAAATTGCACTCAAATGAACATTTTAGGTCAAAATCCATAAAACATGCTAAATGGTTCATAATTTTCAATTATAAGGTCCAATTAGGTCAAAGTATCCCTGAATGGGGCAATGCATTTTATGGCCAGCTAACTTTAATTAGATCATTTTAAGCCAAAATGATAATTTTTCCATTTATTGCTCTAGATCAATCTTTTTTTCTAATTCATTGGTACACATCATGTACCTTTGTTATTTGGTATTGGCAACATCCTAAATGGGAATATAGCTCCAACACATCTAACATGACCTTCTAGTTCCTCTCTATTCAAATTATGACCTAGTAATATGACTTAATGACCATTTTGATTAATTGAGGGACAATTTTCAAATAATTGCAAAATGTTGATTAACCTTGTTTAAGGCTAATTAATCCAAATCAATATCTTAAGTAGATTTTATATGAGAGTTGTTGAATATTAATTTTTTTAAATTAATTCTTATTAACTACATCATCAGGTGACATCATTTATTGGGAAGATATCCCTAGGCCATAAATGCCACAAATATCAAGATTATGGGTCACACATGCCTAGTTAATGCCTCACATGCCTCTTTAATGTTTATTTATTTTTAAGATAATTATGGATTTAATTACAAATATTAGGATTATCCATGGCCACACATCTCAATCTTGAGATGGACGGTCATGGTTGATCCTGATCAATCTCAAAAATCTATAAATAGAGAGGCCATGGACATGAATTTTAAGCTTGAATATTTCAAAGTTATAATGTTAAATTGTTTCCACAAGGTTTTGCATTTGAGCATAGATTTTTCTTGAAAGCTCCATTGATGGGCTAGTTTAGTGACATGGAATCAAAATCCTAGGTTTTATAGAGTGTTCTTGAGGCATTGGATGATCTTACCACCATTGTTGACAAAGACAAGGATGATTAATCAAGGGAGAACATGTTTTTGAGCCACATAGGTATGGTGAATCCATTTGGGAAGGTAATATGGTGTTGTTTTCTTTCATTTGTTTCATATTATCTTTTGTAATTCCCATAGGAATATATGGGCTTGGTTAGTTAGTTATTTATGCATGTTTCATTATTTATGGACTAATTCTTGACTAACTTGCTTTGTAATCCTCTCTACATTAAGTACATATCATATAAAGTACATGGAAAAATTATAAGCATGGATATAGGTATGTATAAGTATATAATTTAAAAAATGATAATGGAAAGTGATTATAGAATAATATAACCTATGTGTATCATGATCACATAAGTAGATTCACTCAATGTAGTTAGGGTGTGAGTTGAGGTAAGGCCCAAAATTTATATGTTCATATTTCATGTATCTAGGTATATGCTTGTATCACACTCAAATTAAGCATGAAATATGTGTATATAGGAATGAGTTATATGCTATCTACTGACATGAATCAAACAAAATATGTATAAGACATAGTATATATAGGAAAGTTTTGAATTTTGTTTTGGTAGTTTTGGTATTTTCTAATTATTTTAATGTTTTTGGTATTTTTGGAATATTTGATTATTTTTGTATTTTTTAAGAAGGGAAAGTATATAAAATTATCCAATCTAAGGGATTCTCATTTAGAAGTTATTTGAACTCTAAATATGGTATATAAAATTGGTGGTGTTACTGAGGATAATGTATATGTGTAATAATTAGTAATGGAGGCTATGTGATTCTTTACATATGTATCATAGGACCCTGTAGTCTTGAAGAGGTAATAAAAGAAGCAAGGGTTATTGGAACCCATAGTTTTATGCTTTATAATGTATTGGAAGTAGAACTAATGGGAACATGTTTAGTTTTTATAGATAACTAAGTATGACATGTAATAGTAAATGAGGATTCTATGGAATCCATTGTGTGTCTTTAATGCAATGTTATTTCAAGTATGGAATACCTAGAAAATGGGATTGCTTGTTATATACACTTTCACAGAGGATTAACCTTAGTAGGTTTTATAAATAGCTATCTTGGAATAAAATTATTTTGTTCAAGTATATGTTCATATGCAATTCTTGTAACTATGATGCCCCTATTGGTATGAATGTATTTAATACACCCATGCAATATGGAAGGTATTAATCAGAGATTATGTATTTAAGGTCATCTTAATAACATATCAAATCATCCCATGTATGGTATAATTAAGAAGGTAGTGACTACATGTGTTGGGCCAACCTATTGTATACACCCAAATTTAGTCAAGAAAACACAAGTACTATGTATTTTTTAGATATTTCACATGAGGTTCCTAATGATGATTGAGACTCTTATTTATGCATGTCATTTTAGTCATTTTTAGTCCTTTTGGAATTTTCATGATCTTATCTCTCTCTTATTGCACTCCTAGTGTTCTCATGTTAGTATTTGACATAATCACAAGGCCCCCTATCCATTTATTTGAGTCTTACCGTAGTTTTTTCCAATTTGGATAAGAACACCATGGGGGACACTAGAGCATTAATCTAGTGTCTTTCCTAATGCTATTGGCTAATGCCAATTCTAGAGTGTTTTCTAGTTCCCTTCCTTTTTGGGTATTTTTTTATGATCACTTTGAATTTATATAAGTTGGTTAGCATGTGAATGGGTTTAGAAAATTCAAAATTATGAGTTTTATATTTAAATTTTTCACAAAGAATTTTATGAAAAGGATTGACTTATCTTTTGACACTAGATAATAAATAATATCAATACACAACAAGCTCAATCTTTGCATATTACTAAAGTATTTACATACCACACCTAGATTTCATGATTTAAACAAGAGGAGGGCCTAGTAAAAGAGAATTTTACATAATTTTTTTTCTTGATTGATTATTCACATTCCATAAGAGATAACTAAGAGGTACCTATAATTGGGACCATGTATGCATCACTTAGGGAAACATGAATTCTAAGGATAGAGTGATAATATCCCACTTTTTCAAAATTTTCCAAATATTTTTATTATGTGTAGGAATGTATTAAGGTTTTGAATAGAATAATTAAAAATACATGTATACTATTTCAAATACATATTTATTACAAAATATCTTGTAGTTAAAAAAGGTTCCCCCAGACTTGAAATCCTCAATTCAAGTGGAAAATACTAGTGGACATGAGCACTAGGAAGTACAAGAGTGCCTTGTTCTAATGTCCAAATTTAAAATGATAAAAAAATTAGTTAGATATAATAGTGGGGTAGTCATTATAAATTTCAAATATACCAAATATAGCTCTTAGGCTCTATAAAAGATAAGTTTCTCATCCTTTTGCATGTTTTAGTCTCAAACCCTAGTTTCTCAATGTCATTCTATATGAAATTTAAATGTATGGTTGGATGTTTATTTAGTTATCAATTTATTCTAATAAAATATTTATTTGGTTAGGGATAATTATATTTAATCACAAAATCAATAAAACAAATTGGTAAACCCATTTTATTTTTTGAATATTACTCCAAGCCCTAACTTTCCACTAGGTTTTCCTTCTATTTTGTGTGATTAAATTAGGGTTTCAAATTTCAAATTTTATTGATTTTTTTATCTCACATAGAGATTAATAATAATATTAATTAAATTTATTATTCAATGTTGTATTATCTTTTTCCTTTCATTTATTTCTCTTCTAGCTCTTCTTCTATTTTTTGGAAAGTTTAAAATGGATACCAAGGAAACTCTTCCTCCTCATCTAATTGATAAATTCATAGGCATTCCTTATAATTATAATAAATAATGGATAATTAAAAATATTTTGTATTATAAAATAATGATGATGATGCTTTTATATATAATGAATATGATGATGATTATTACCAAGATGGTTATGATGAATATTATGAATGTGATGGTCAAAATGATAATGAAGGTAGCGTAGATGCATGTTCTTCTCCTAATCATTAATCTTTTATCCCCATCTAAGAAAATAAACTTAAAAATATAATTCCAAATAAACCTCATTTATAATGAATTATTTGATATTACTCCTAGTTTTTCAAAAACATTTGCTACATCTCTTTTCAAAATTGCACAATACAAAGAAAATAAAGTTAATATTCCATTACATAATGTTACATCTCAAAAAGTGCATCCTAGTTATAATAATGTTCCTTTCTCATATGATAATGCTATTTATAAGGTAGAACATGACAATACATCATTTATACCCATCTCATGTGAATTCAAAAAAATAAAGGGAACATAACATTATTCCTTCATTTGATAATGTTTTGAACAAAGTATAAGATGTTATTCTTCCTTTTTTTCACCTTTTCATCTCAAAATATTGTTGAAATTTCAAATGAAAATAATGTAATTAAATATTGTATTCCTATCTCATGTTATGATATATAAAATAAGAGTGAAAATGTAATTTATACTCCTTTAACTCCAATTATAGATAATAAAGTCAAATATTTCATTTCTCATATATATGATGAAACTTTGCATAATAGTGAGAATTTAAATTCATATCATATACCCTCTATGAACATACATGCATGTTTACTTCAAATGTTAATTCTTCAAGTGCAAAATATTATAATTGTGATGAAAATTTGAATGATGGTGATTGCTATGCATATAGTGAAGATGAAAATATTTAAACTACACCTAATATTCTTTCTTCTTTGCCCATATCTCATGTTATTGAATATCTCGAGTTACATGATACATTAAATGATGATGTGACAAATGAAAATATTATTAAAACATATGTTGATGTTCCTAATTTTCTTTTAAAAGGTAAATTATGTTCACATGCTATCTCAAATGTTAAGCATAGTAGTGGTATTCCTTATATTCTAATATAATATAATATGTCTTCATAAAATAATACTGTACTAAATACCAATGAATCTCACAAGCCCACCCTTACTAAAGTATAATATATTCCTCATCCTAATCCTCAAGAGGGTCATAATCAATTTCACTCTCACTAAGTCCATGCTATCACTTATCCAAAGGGTAATGACCCATCCCATCATGCCTCATGAATTTAATCAAAATAGTATACCATTGGCTAAGATAAATAATGAAATACAACTCTTAAATGAGTCCATTAATGATTCAAATGTGCCTTAAAAATAATTTATTTCTTTGATGCATGGTGTGGGTGATTTACAACATAAAGTACACCAAATCACCTTGGAAAGTAAGGATTAACACTCTTGGGTTGATCCAAATTCTATTCATGGAAACCCTATTCCACATAAGATCATCCATGAACCATTACTAAAGAAGTTTCAAATACCAACATTGCCTAAGTTTAATGGACATATAGATCCTTACTTACATCTTAATTCTTATAGGAAAGTTATGGATGTGTGTTACTATGGTGTAGGTCATGTATGCAATAATTAATATATCAACCTATAGATTTGGAGATACAATATATCTTATTTATAAGCCTCATACATACCTTTAAGGAAAAGTTTATATATCAAACAACTAATTCATTTCAACTATTTACCATACAACCATGACATTAGAGAAGTAATTGGAACTAGTCAAGGTCAATGCAAAAGAAGATTTTGTTTTAGAACCATTACCATAAGATTAATCCAATTAGGTTCAAGAACATGATAAAAATATTAAAAAGGAAAAAGTGGAACAAAAATCACAAGTGAAATTACTCAACAAAGGGGAAAAAATGTCTTACAGACCAACTCATACAATGAGTAGAACACAATATGCCAAGAGAAAGCCTATATAGTTTGATTCATCTAGAGATAGGACCCATGATTTTTTATTGACACTATTGGACTAGAATATGATTACAATTCCTCATAATAATTATCATCCATCATACCATCTATACATATCCAAGAATAAAACATATTACAACTATCATTGCACCAATGTTTATTGGGATAATGACTATTGTGCACTCAGATATCACATTGAGTAGTATGTTTATAGAGGAATTAAATAATTTATAAAGGGGACATCCAAGTCTCCTCATCATTTTCCTAGATCCCATTCTTACATAATTGAGTTATCCTAAGGAATTCCTAATAAGGAACCAATGGTTACTCATAATGTGAGTAATGGGTCTTATAGAACACCCATATATGAAAATTTTATTACACCATAGAGTCAACATAAATGACAACCAATACAAAGAGTTAGACCAACTTATATTAGTGTGGTGACACAAGGAAATTCAAATCAACCAAGAGTCACAGTGAGAAATCCAATCAAGATTTTTGTAACTGACCATACCCATATTCCTAATATATATATATGCCCATAATAGTGTCTCCACCAATGTATAGTCATTCAATTACATATAATGAGTAGTATGGTTCATAGTTACCATATCCTTCAGTGTAGATGGATTGTTTTTCTAGATTCAATTAGTTTGTATATTATTCATAGATAAGTCATTACAAAGTCACATTAATAAATTTATATTGTATGTGATTAGAAACATTAATCACCTATCTCCACAAACATTTAAAATGATATAATCATATAAAATTATCAAGATACAAACATGTCATACACACACACACACACACACACACACACACACACACACACACACACACACACACACACACACACACACACACACATATACATATACATATATATATGTGTGTGTATATATATATATATATATATATATATATATATATACATAAATATATATACATATACATATATATATACATACATACATATATACACACACACATACACACAAATATATATATATATATATATATATATATATATATATATATATATATATATATATATATATATATACATGTGTGTGTGTGTGTGTGTGTGTAAAATTAAAAAGTTTGTATACAATGCTATAAAAAGTACATATATCTATAATGGGAGTATGGTCCAAAGGACCTACGTTCTCACTATCCTCTACATAACCAGCCACATGATACCTAGAACATGAGGCATTAGAATAAAATTGAACCATAAATAATGACCTATGTATGCTATCTCTATTCTCATACACTATCAACCATGCCTTCACATTGGCATGTTCTTATTATAGTTGAATGCACTCATGTAGTATCCTAGGACCTAGAATACCCATAGGATCAAGTGGGGTCATCTCTCACCTACCCAACTTATCTTTTAGATCATCTCTCTTTGTGGATACTCACACATATGATTTAGTGGAAACTTTTAATATATAAAATAATCAAACATGCATACCAATAATCATTATATCTCACTCAAGTAATCCATTCATACTTATAACTACTCTTAGAGGCTCAAGCTCAAGATCACCATCAGTTTTAACTCCTCCCCTTAGGAATAGTGGATCTCATTTGTGATGTACCCACCATGATATGTATGAATTTGTATACCCCACATCATCCACATTTTGGATCTTTATTTATATATCCATCTCATCCATAGGAATTGGTGCTAGATTATTTTTTGAGCACCTCCCTTTATTTTCCAATGTCACTAGATCATACACCTCCTCATCCACACCCACATAGAGAGGAGAAAATATTGAAACAAACCAAAATATGTTATCATTCTCTCATAATAGAATCACTTATACATGTTCATCCACCGATCATGTGCCAATAACTAGCACAAATATGACATAATTGTACACTATCCTCTAAGCACCTAACAAAACCTCTATATGGTTTATAAATGATATCACTAGTAGTCACCTGGTCTAGTATTTGTTGGAAATACATGGTGATCTAATCTCATATCTAAGTATTAATATAACACATATCTAAAAACCCATGTGTATGTGGCATCCCCACCAGCTATGTAACTACTATATTATCATAGGCTTAATATTGTAATAATGTCATAGAACCAATGCCATCATAAAATGAGTCATGAGTAAACCTATATAGATCCAAATATAGGTGATTTAACATTGTAATAATCTAAGAATATAAGCTACCATGCTCCTTTAGGTCTTGAATAATCATGTGCATATGATAAGATATAGATACACTAATTACACCCATAATAACAAATGATATTAATAAAACAAATAAGAAATTACAAAATCATAGAACATATAATAATAAAATTATAAATAATAACACATATAACTCACTCCCTATATAGATATATTACCAATAATGTGTGTGTGTGTGTGTGTGTGTGTGTGTGTGTGTGTGTGTGTGTGTGTGTGTGTGTGTGTGTGTGTGTGTGTGTGTATGATTGATCCATATCCCTATGCCCCATAACACCTTAAATCACCACTCTCATACTAGTCATAAGAAATTTTAATATTATCCAAACATCACCAAGGGTAATATTCATCTCCCTAGTAGGTAACCAAAACATTAATGTATAATTATTTCACCACATAGCCAATCCAACCATCATATGGGCATTCAAAGTCATGAGATCTAACAGACCCACATACCCTAACTTGACCCTTTTAACAATCTACTTTTCCTCATCTAACAAGGGCATCCAATGAATAGTATCCATCATTATACCCCCCATAAATATCTAATATGTATATATAACTACACAACACCAAAATAACCAAGTAACAACAATCAATAATCAAAACCCAACATAAAAACTATATAAAAATAAATAGGGCATAGAATCCTAACATATCCCTTGTTGTTGTCTCAAGGAATAAAGTTCCCTCCATAGAACTATAATGTTGGACAAGAGCACTATCCACTCAATAGGAGTGATGAATCAAGGACACAAGAACCATAGGAAGGATAGGATCACTATAGGGTAAAAAAATACACTAAAGGTCCCATAATTTGAGAAAAACTAAAATTAACATAGTTTTCATAGAAATCAATTAGACTAGTTTCGGTTAATTACTAGTTTAACTTCCTCATCAACTTGGATAAGGGACTCTACCTCATCATACCATGTGAAAGTGATTTATTTCCTTCATAATATATTCAACATAATTAGAGATAAAGTTTTCAAACTCTCAAAATACTTTAAGTGAATAAAAATCTCTTCCAAAGTGGATTATAATAACACTTTTTGTGTATGCCATGCTACTAAGGTATTAACCCCTTATTATTGAACCACATATAAATAGAAATTAAATCTGTAATATCTTGAAAATCATAACTCTCATCTTCGAACCATTTATTCTATGTGGAATAATATCTTGACACCTTTTGTACTTTATAGGTATCACTCCTATACCTATTCATTCACCACCATGGAAACCTATACTCTATGACTCTTATCAGTTCTACTATTTTTTAAAAACATATATCAATGTTAATCCATAATAAATTTCTAACCAATAATCATTTGATCCATTCTAATAATCTTATCCTATCTACTTTAGTACTAAATCCCACACTACAAGCCATTTTTGGCTTGAACTTCTTACAACAGTTTCATCTCTCTCACCAAAAGGGGAAATTCATATGTACTATTCAAGCTAGCTTAGATACATAGTTACTTAAAAATACATATCTATTTATAGTTAATCAATTACTCAAACCTACATAATGATTTAAATTTATATAGTTACTTAGATTTATCTTAGATTCTTAGATATACACATGAAAGTGGTTTTAGTTGTCATAACTATCATAATTTTTATAGTATTTATCAGATTTACGTATTTTATAGTAATGGGGGACATGTACACAGTGTAAGTCCACATAGGTATATAATTATTACTCATATTATATATCATAGTTTGTCCATATATCATATTGGGGGTATATTTCATGGCACATATCTCTCATTTCCTAGTTTTTGCACCAAATTATATAGAAATAATAGAAAAACATGCCATTCTACATATTGCTTAGTACTCAAAATTGATTTTTGTTTCTTATATTATGTGTCTTTGTTGCTCAGTTATCAAATTGGGGAATGTTGCATGAAACATTTTCCCTCATCTATAAGTTTTTTTTGCACCAAATTATATAGATGGGATGATAGAGCTATGCCATTCTCTATGTTATTACACCATACCCAGTTTAAAATAATAATTACACCATTTTTTTCACTAGTTTTGCACCAATTATTTCACCAATTTTTCACTGGAATGAATCTTATATCTATCTACATTTGTTGATTTAAAACTTTTGTACCAAACCCAAATTATTTGAGTTGTGTGGGGCTAAGGTCAGACAATAGTTTTTGACTTCTAGGAACATCTCTACCTAAATATCAGAGTGGGGAAAATAACAACTTGTTCTCCACAATCATAATTATTTTCTTAGACTTAATGCATATAAGAGTGCGGGGAAAATTAGCTTGTTCCTCACATCGTATTTCATTACTCAAATTCAATACAAGGGGATCTAAATTGTGGATCCATCTTCACATACATCACTAAAACTCTTCTTCAATTTTATGTAAAATAAGAGAACAAGGCTAGTTATCAACTTATCTTTGTGTGGGTTGATCACATAGAACCCATGGCATCTCCAACTTCAATAAATCATGTGATTTAAAGGTAAGTATAGGTACACACTTTCTATTTTACTCTAGTACTTTCATTTTTATTGCATTATTATATTAAAGGGGGACACATATATACACCCAAATTTGGTCAAGCAAATAGAAGTAATATGTCTTTTGTATCTCTTTTAAATGAGGTTCCTAATGATGATTAAGACTCTTATTCATGTGTGTCATTTTGGGTTTTTTGTATCCTTTTTGCATTTTCATGATCTTATCTATCTTATAACACTCCTAGTGTTCCCATGTTAGTCATTAACATAATGCTAGGGGCCACTAGCCATTTTTTTGAGTCTTACGCTAGTTTTTTCCATTTTGGACAAGAGTGCCATGGGGGACACTAGAGAACTAATCTAGTGTCCTTCCTAGTGTTGTTGTCTAACACCCATTCCAGAGTGTTTTTTAGGTCCCTTCCTTTTTGGGTTTTTTTCTTATGGACATTTTAAATTTATTTAAGTTGGTCATTATGAGAATAATATTTTTAAATTAAAAATTATAAGTCTTCTATTTAAAGGGTTCCATAAGGAATTTCATAAAAAGGAGGCACTTATATTTGGCACTAGCTAATAAAGAATATTAATACACATAAAGCTCAATCTCCGCATATTAATGAAGTATTTACATACCACACCTAGATTACATGCTTTGACCAATATAAGGGATTATGTGAAGATAATTTTAGATACACATTTATGATTTATTGATTATACACATTCCCTAAGGGATAACTACATCGATCTAAGGTACCTATCATTGGGGCTATGTAGGCAACACTCAGGATAACAAGAGTTTTGAGGATAGTGAGACCATATTCCAATTTATCCATTTTTTCCAATATGTTTCTTATGTGAAATAATTAATTATATTTTTGAGGAGAATAATAAAAAATATAGTCTAATATTATGAACATAAATCGGTGATAAAATATCCTGAAGCTACAAAAGGTTCCATCATTCTTATAGGCTTTAGTTTAAGTAGAAAATGCTAGTGGATAGGAACACTAGGAAAGATAGGAGTGCCTATTGTAGTGTCCAAATTCAAAATGAGAGTCAAATAATTAGATCTAATAATTGGGTAGTCATTCTACAAGTAAAATATAGCTCTTAAGCTCTTGAAAAGATAAGTTTCTCATCATTTTACATGATTTTGTCTCAAACCCTAGTTTTCTAATATCATTATATATGAAAGTGAAATATATGGTTGGATGTTTATTTATTTACCCATTTTAATCTACTCAACTATTTATTTGGTTAGGCTTAATTATATCTAATCACAAAATCAATAAAACATCTGTAAGGGTAAGTTAATCTCACTAAGAACATGATATGAGGTCCCATTGAATACTCTAAAACTTTTAGTCTAAGGGTAAAAATCATCATGCATATATCTTTTATGTGTAATTAGTGTCATGGTTCAAACATTTTTGCTATTAATATTATCAATCATAACACTATGAATAAGCTAGTGATAAGATATGCTCGAATAAATAATGAATAAAGATCTAAGTCATCATCCACCATCTCATTATAATTGAAGGTATCTAAACCATAAGAGGTATATGTCATGTATAAGTTCCAATGATATTGTTTAATGGGTGTCAATAATATTATAGTGGAGGATGTAAATTATATGCCATTTGTACTTCCACATTTTTCTAAGAATGATGTTGTAAAGGATCACTAAACATATTTTATTTTTTATGGTCACTAGGTTGTGACCCTAAATTCTTTAGAGGATCATCAAATGTAAGCTACTGGTTATCAATAATGTAATATATATTATGATTTAAGGCATAACATTGGTTAGTAAAATGCCCAAGGCCCTAGTGATAGTCACAACAAGAATTAGAATCATATCCATGAGGTATAGGTATACTAATATTAACCTATATGGAAGGAGAGAGATATAAGATGAAAATTGTTGTATAAAAGTCTCCCATTTAGATTTTGTGCTTAGTCATGCACTTAAAAGTCAAGACAAGTCAGTTTTGTACTTCATATATCTAGGCATGAGTATATTAAAGTTTATGGTGCAAAAAATTTAAATGCACTACTATGATAGAATCAATTTCACACAAGGAGCAAGACTTGTGCACTCACATAAAGAACAACAGTGAAGGGAAAAAGGCCCACATTGGTCTAGTTGAAACATGGTGCAACCTTGGTGTTAATGAGATTTGTTCATTTAAAAAATATCTTAGGTAGTCTATTAGTCTGTGCCATTATAGGTAAGAACAAGAGGCACAAGCCTATTCAAGGGCACAAATATTCTAGATCAAGTTCATGTTAGGCTAAACCTAGCTCTTAATTGTGCAAGCTAGGGAGATAACAAGTTAAGGGTCATTTTGATGCTTGGCTGAGTCATGGGAATGGCTTATACTCTAGTGCTAAATATTCAAGTTAGTGCTCTAAGAATGGGTATTAGGGCCTCGATGCATGCCAGTTTTAACACTTAATGGGTTTCATAGGCATCTTGAAGTTGTTATATGTCATAGTGATGTCATTGGTGACTTAGAACTGACCTTCATGTCATAATACATAACGCCAATGAAAACTATATAATTATTCACATAAAACAAAAGTTAAAAACATAAAATAGTACTAAACTATATGGAAATAATCAATAACCAAGAGGATAATCAATTCCATTTATATTAACTCAAAGTTTGTCAACATAAATTATAGTTTATATAAATAGAGCATGCACTTAGCTGAATCCTACTACAAGCCCAGCAGCTCACATACGAGATTGGGTAATACATGGTGATTTTTTAAAGTATTTATGCTAGTTTTTAAGCCAAAAATGCATGTATAAACCTAAAACTAATGTTTCATAGATCAATTGCATTAATGTTACCCCTTTTTCTTTTAGGTTCAAGATCATTTTATAGGTAGAGGAACATCTTCTTACCATGTCAGATGGTTGTACTTCTGGTGATGAGTTGTCACTGGGGGGTTATTATACCACCGAATATACGACTCTGACACCCATTCTCTTTAAGTTCCATGTGCAAGCACTCAAAATATTCTCCTTCAAACCTAGGTGCTAAGCAACTATCTACCAGCTGACATAAGATCCTTAAAGATTATTCTAGTTGGCGTTAATGGTTTCAAAATATCAATCATTTGCAATGATTACACAAGCTGAGATGTGATGATTTGGCATGGTCCACTATGTATTAAAAAGAGGGGCCTAACATTACCCCATAAAAAATTGATAGTCCACCTTAGACTAGTCTTTCATCACCTTTGGTGCACAAATTTTGGCACACCCTGCTCTAGTTACGCCTTGATGTTTTTGAAGCCATAGATAGTGAGCTTGATATCTTCGATGGTGTTTTCTAATTCAATCGATGCATCCTCGAGGGTGAACACATATATGCTTTCCAATTATTTTTTAAAAGATTGAATCCTTTACTTTGCTCACCTTACCCTACTATCTAGATTATCCCCTTTCTCACTTGCCTTCATTTGGAAAGTGTGAAAGAGTTCCTCCAGGTCTTACTCTTGGGTCTTTAGTTGGGTGCTTAAGGTGTTGACCTACACCATCAATTGTACCTACTTAGTTCTAGTCACTATGAAAGAGTGTTTGAACAAGGCATCTTTCTCTTACTTCACCTTTTAAGGAATGCATCGATGATCATTGTTTAAGTGATGAAGCTATAAAATATTGCATCTACTTCTTCCACACTCTCTTCCAATTTGGTGAAGAGGTCTTCAACCACATCAAGCTTTTTGTTTAGCTCTATTTTTATGGCCTCACAGGGATCTTCTTGTTCCTCTAGTGTTGTCTTAATTTGTTGTAGAATTTTCTCAACCAAAATGTATACCTTACCTACTTCATTCATCTATGAAGTATCAACACCATCCAAAAGGGATGGCTCTGCTTCTTTGATGCACTCAACTAATTGTTTTAATTTTTTTTATTTCTTTTTGCTCTTCTTCTACCTTTTGTGTTATCTTCTTCAAAATATTATCATGAACATCATTGATGATATTATTGCATGATAATGATGAGGCCATATTAATAAGGGTGTTAGCTAACCTTATAGGGTTTATATCTTAAGGATTTATAAGATGGTAGTCATGCCCCTCTTTTGGCTTCTTGGCACATTAAAGTGATTTTTTTAGAACCTCAAACTGAGGCTCATCCATGTAGCAATCTAGTGCCCAAGAAAATTGATGGTGTGTCAATGTTGTGATAGTGTTACTATGCATGTACTCTATCATTTATAATTCCTCATTATTTGAAATCCCTCTGCATTTTATCTTTATAGCTTAGCTTTTATTCTTCTTCCTCGGCTACATATTTTTCTTCACCACTAGCACTAGTGCTTCCCCTAGTGCCTTCTTCTTCTCTCTATAATAAGGGTTATTCATTATAAATTTAACCTTGGTCTACCTCTTCTCTCTTTGATTCTAGTTTCACCATCTTATTCCTAGAGGGGTTCTTCCTCAAACTTTCCCCCCTTATCCACTTCTTCTCATTATATTTCTTTGGTGTAAACCTCCTCGACACCATCCTTACTACTCTCATGCCATAGATAAATATCTACTTCCTTTTCCATTTGTTATTTTAAGGCACTAACATTTCCTTTTTTATCTTTAGGCACCCCTTTAGGATTAGGGCATGCCTTTTGTGCAGATTCCTCTGCTAGGCTGGAGTGAGTGCTCACTAGCTATTTAGTTACTTTTTCCCTTCTAGGTTTTGTGCTAATGGAAACCTTTTCCTCTATCTCCTTCTTCATTCTATCCCTCTCTTCCTTGGATACCTTCTCCTTTATTTATTTACTCTTGGCCTTTTCCTTCTCAGCTTTCCTTTTCTTGACCTACACTTTGCATTTCTTTTCTTCTACCCTTATTTCCTTAGCCTCTATTCTATTAATTTCTACTTGGGCCATGCCCCTAGCCCTCATGGCCTCTCTCTCATGGTGAAATTATACGACTATATTGATGTTATCCTAGGGTAGGCCCATGTCTTCCCATTTACACTTAAAATCTTCCTTAGTTGGTATGCTTGAGGGAATTGCCTCTTCGTGCACTTCTACCTTTCTTAGTTGTTCACCTATTTCTCCTTCCTTTTACCTTTCTCATTTCTTCCCTTTCATCTCTCATGCCTTGCACTTCTCCTCTTTTTTATTTTGATGCTTGGCCTCAACCATATTAATAAATTTATTTGGCATCCCAACCTTTGTAATTTCTTCTCTAGTCCTCCATCTGTAGTGCCTTCTACATGTCAGCTTTACTGAGGTCGAGTTTCCTCCATCTTTACATCTTCTATTCTAATTTAGTCCAAGGTGGAAATGAGGGGGTCTTTTCACTTGATGAGGATTCATCTTCCTCATGAATGATGTATACACCCCTCCCAATTGCTTCTTCCTCCATCTCTTATTCCTCCTTTATGTCAAATAGGATTATCTTGGACACCAAGATATGCACCTTCCCCTTATTCTTTGCACCAAGAGAAGCCTTCAATATAAATTTCATATGCTTCTTTGAGGAGTCTAAAGGATATGCTTCTCCTTATGAGGTGATCTTAAGCCTTAGGGGGTCCTCCATATCTTCCAAAGTATCCCCTTATTTTTCTTGGGAGACATGTGCTTCTCTATTAGAATTGGTATCCCTTCATCCCCAATCTAGATTAGGGGGTCTTCATTTTACTTGATGCTCTATTCAATGCTAGAGTCCTTTCATGGATTCATCTCATAGTATAATATATGGATGTAGCCTATTATGGTGACCTATTATATGGGATCAATGTATAGGTGATCCAATGCATCTTCTGTGAATTTGGTGGCCTTCCCATCTATGAAAGTGAATGGGTGCATCATCTTATGCCTTTCCACATCTAGTTCCTTTACTAGGATATTTTTTTGTTATGCATTAGGGATTTGGTGTAGTGAATTATTAAAGTACCTTACTAAGAAGGCATAGGGAAGATTCATCCAACCCAACCTATTCCCATCTAGTAGCACCAAGTGCACTACATAATAATGTGACATTATAAAAAATATTATCATTCCATTTAAGCTCTTGGGGAGTTCTTGATGAATGATCCACTCTAGTCCAAAGGATTCTATGTATTTCTCACACCATCACATCATGTGCATTTTATGTTTGGTGTTGAAGGAGGTGTAATAAGTGAAGTATTTATAATTTTTATTTGGGGAGCCATTATGCTCTAGAAAAACCTAGAAGTTATCCTCATCCCTATCTAGAACTCTAATTTCTTCCATGAAAATTAATATAAGTATGGACCCCCACCTGAAGGTCCATTTTAAACTATGGCACTCTATTGAATTCTAAACCAACTCTTTGGTGATGAAATTTATAATGTTAAATTTAACACCTTACTCCATGTGATAGGCAATGTAAAGGTAAGCCTTTATCACATTAATCTATTGACCATTAGGGCATAGTTTAGATCTCATAAGGCATGCCATCATCCTCATGATGGGGTATTTGTAATATTTGATGGGGAATGTAAAAATCCAATTTTTTATAACTCAAGAGATTTGTAATGTACTCTACCTATTTATTATCATCCATCAACTAGTGGATGTCTCAACCAACATCATGGAGCTTGATTATTCTTCTTATCAACTGCACTAAAATATTCATGTGCCTTCTTATGAAATAGATGTGGTACTTATAAATGAATGAAAGTAAGAACTATATAAGTTCCTTTGGATTCTTGAAGTAGGGAAACTCATTGAGTTTATTTTCACTAGAAGTTGTCAACTTGTCTTGAATTGAGACACTGAATAAGGTTGTACCTTGTTTTGACTTGCACCTTATATCCACCATCCAATTTTGTGCTAGGTCTTGTAAGTGATTTGATGTGTGGTGATTATACTCCTTTCATTGATAAGTGTGCATAAATTAGCACTAATATTCCCCCACTGCAACCTCTAGAGAAAATTACATATACTAATAGGACATCTTTGTTATCACCTTAGTATTAACTTCTATGATGCTAACTACTTTGATTAGATGTGCCTTTTCTTTGGTAGCCAGCATTTCTTCCATAATATTAACCCATTTGGGTTCCTATTATACCTGTATGGAGATCAATGCCTTTTACTTCTTTATCATCCTGAATCTACTTGTGTTGAACCTTGGTAGGTTTGGCATACCAAAGCCTCAAATGGTGATTAATATTTTTGCAATCATAAGATCTATGATTGTACATTTATATCTCAAGCTATGTTGGCCATTAATGGTGGCTTAGGTGATAAATTCTCATTATAACTATCTATTCCCTACATAATTCTCTCTCAACCCCCCTCTATACTAATTTTAATGCAAACACAATTCTTTTATTGATCAATCATTCACTTTTGGTACTTTTGGGTGTTCAAATTCTCACTTGATATAAGGTTTTTACCTTTCAATCTCTAGTTTGCACACTTAGTCTCAATTTTAGATCAAGTTTTGTAACCTAATATTTTCACTTTGACACCTTTTTATACTCTTTTCTTATCTACCATTATTAATGTAAGGATTTTATGCTATGGTAACACCTACATTTCTTATAAAATGCAAAATTTTGTAAAATATGTAGAAATCCTTTGTCATCAATACATTAATTGTGTATATTTGTTCCTCCACCACCACTTCATTAAATGCTTCCTAATGGTAATTAGATGAAGTGACGTTAAATTCAAATGGTCACTTCATGCTCAAATTTGGGCGGATGCTAGCTATTTTAGATGATTCTTATCCTATACTTGTTCACTTAGCATGACTTTTGCCTTCATTATGGCAACCTAGGCACAACACCTTACATGCATGCAATTCAAACTCCTTGATTCTAATTTATTTTCTATTTACACTTCCATTTCAAGTGTGCTTATCTATTCTAGTAAATTTATTTATGCTTCATCTTGATTTAGCCTATCCTACCCCATAAAAGTCCCTTACACTAGCACTCTAGTGCATTGTATTCTCTCCTAGTTCTTTTGTGTACTGTCAGATTATACATATTCACTTTTTTATTACACCCAAACTTGTTGAGCATCTTCACCTTGTTATCTATTTTTTGGTGCATGATCATTTTATGAACCCATTTTGAACTATGGAATAAATTTTATCATTGTGCTTATATACATTATCTTTTTGTTCTCAAATCTTCAAAGTTTGGTAACTTCCTCATGCCCCAAACTTAGGTGTTTGGCCCTAAGTGCTTAAAAATCAAATACTTGACTCACCTAACTGGTATTATGTATGAAATTACTAGAGTAGTTCATTCTTGGTCCTCTAAGAACCCTACAATGTTCACCTTATACACATGGACCTTGTACATCTTCTACTTATGCCTAGTGAGTCTCATGCACCCACCACTTAGATGTCTAGCCTCATGTGCTTTACTTACCTAATTGGAATTATGCATGAGATTCCAAATAAACTCACTAAAGATAGATTATATTCACACACCCATAACTTAGGTGTCATGGCCTCATGTGCTAGGAAAACACAAGTGCTTGATTAACTTGACTAGAATTATGCATGAAGTGCTAGTAGATCAATTCTTGTGATCTCTACACATTATTTATTTCCTCTTTACACTATACAAGGGATAGAAAAAAATAAAGATAATGGTTTGGCTTGTACCAAACTATCTTTTGGTGAGCTCAAATCAAACTGACTAGTGACCAAGAAGTTAGTATCCTTATGGTGTAGGCACCATCCTACTACTGATAAGTCTTTAATCAATTACCATTAAAATGTACTAAGAGTATTTCATTGGCCAACATGTACAACTTACATGTGCCTATCTCCAATATGTGATGAATTATGTAGGGGCTTATGCACCTTATTTGAAATTTTCCTAGGTGCTTCATGTACTTGGAGTCATAGAGCAACACCAATTCTCCTTCAATCATCTCCTTGTGCTTGATGTGCTTATCATGATAGATTTTATTGCATGCCTTTTTGACTTGTTGGCTCCATCTTTCTTGTGTGTGATTTTCATCCAAGCACTCTAAGTCTTCCATCCTTTTGCTCAAATATTCTTGATTATCTAAGTGACCAATCCATGTAATTCATAAGGATGGACCATGAATTATATGGGGATAACTACATTTATGCCAAACACTAGTTATAATGGTATAGCCTTGTTCAAATAGCTATAAGTTGTGTGATACACCCATAGTACCACTAAGACTCTATCATCCTAGTCCTTGTGACATATGTCACATATCTATTAGGAATAAATATAGAAATTGATGTATAAAAATTTCATAGAATCACAATAATAGATATAAAAAGAGATGTAGAAAGAACAAAAATAAAATACATGACAAAAAGATAGATTTAACATGGTTCACCCAATGTGGGCTACATCCACCAAGAAACACTTGCTCAGATTTTATTTCAAGCCACGAGAGTATAAACCACTCTCATATTTATCTTCTCATAATTACAATGCATAAATATTATTTGGAGCTACACTCAACAAACCCTCCCAAATTTTCAACAAAATTCACACACTCTATTCTTCCTTCTAAAACCCTTATTCTTTTGATTTATTATCTAATAAATATATATCTATACAAAATACATCAAAAATGGTATTAAAAATCAATGGGTACCAAAACCATGGGCCAAGTCAACCCAAAATAGTTTCCTATTAAAGGGGTTCCAAAAATCATATAGACTGTATAATACATTTAAAATATATAATATTTGAAAATACATTGTAATTTATAAATAGGCTCCAAAACACAAAAATATCTTTGTCAATCATGTTCCTAGGATCTTGTTGAATAATTATATTGTGCCATTTTATTGTGGATGATATGGGGTGCTCTTGTGGCATGACACCATCTATTTAGTTAAGAGGATGTGTATTGTCTCATTGATGAATTGAGTACCCCTATCACTAGTTAGACTTAATGGGCACCCATATCGACTTATTTATGTTTTCCCATATGAATTGCATGAATATCATGTTTGTGCAATCTTTTGTTGGTATGGTTTTAGCCCAATTGGTGAAATAGTCAGTGGCTACCAAGATATATCATGCACATGTACACTATGTTATGGGAGTTATTGGTAAAACAAAATCAATGGCCCACTTCTTGAATAGTGCCTAGGTAAGATTGGGGATGAGAGGAATCTCCTATTGATGGTTAGGCTTCATAGTATGTCAATATATGTTGCATACCTTAGCACACTCCTTTACATCTTAGAATAGGCTTGGCCACCATAATCTCGACTATAACATCTTACACACCATTGTACTTCTAGTGTAATGGACCCCTATGATTCCATCATACACTTCTTGTAATATGGATTTGATTACATGTTCTAGAACACATATACATAGGACTTCATCCCTACTTAGCTTGTATAACTCCCCCTCAATGAGATGGAAGGGGGCAGTGTGAACCATAAGTTACTTCTTCTTGTTTTTTGACATGGTCTGGGGCACAAACCTAGATGTTAGGAAAGTGAAAATTTCTACCAAGTATTTAGGTATGAAATTAACTCTGTATAGTTACACATCTAGAATGTCATCTTCAATAGGCACTACCACATCACTAGAATTTATATGGGATAAATGGTCTATCCCCAAGTTTTGATTCCTAGGTTTGACAACAATAAAGAATTAGAACTCCAGGAATAGAACTATCCATCTACATATGTAACCATGTAGGATAAGCTTGTTCACAAATTTCTTGATCACCTTTTGATTAGTGAAAAAGATTAAAGGGGTCACCAATATATATTGCCTAAATTTTTATAAGGCATAGACCATTACCAGTTCCTCATGCTTGGTGGTGGTGTAATTCTATCTATCTTGTGTCAATTTACTTCTTGTGAATGAGATGGGGTGGTCCATATTTTCCTCACCTAGTTACACCAATATGACACCAAATTATAGATCTTGAAGCATCGACATAGATATAGAAATAAGTAGTCTAGTTTAGGAATTTCAAAATTAGTGCACTAGCCAACTTTAACTTTAATGTTCCAAAATACTCTTCTTACACCCCACCCTAATAGAATAGGTCATCTTTGCACATGATCTCTTCTAGAGGCACTACGATCTTTGTATATCTCTATATAAAGTTTCTATATTAGCCATAATGGCCTAAAAAGGCATGAACATATTTCTATGTTAAAGGGGTCTTGAGCTAAATTATTATGGCTATCTTTATAGGGTCAACAAGCAAACCATCCTTGCAGACAATGTGGCTAAACAATGTTCCAAAGGGGGTTGTGAAGACACACTTTTTTAGGTTTAAATATATCTAGAGCTACCTAAACCTCTCAAACACGAGGTGTATATTATCATAGTGGTCCTTTACAAGGCCATAAATAGTTTAGTGATCGAGATAGACTTGCAAGAATCTATGGATGAAGTCTTTGAAAGTAGTGATCACCACTTTGGAGAATATGTATAGAACATTCTTTATTCCAAAGTTCATCACATTATAAGAAAAAAACCCCATTTAGTCATAAACATTATTTTGGGCCATTCCTCCTCTTTGATTTGCACTTAATGGTACCATGAGAAACCATCAATGAAGTATACATTTTGTAACCTATGATGCCATCCAAAACCCATCAATTAATAGGGTTATGAATAGGTTGATGATGTAGGTGGAATTCAAAAGTCTTTAGTTGACATAGATCCATATGTGCCCATCCTTATTAATGCTTATGACCATTAGGGTCACCCATTTAAACTCTTAGATAAGATAGATGATTCTCACATCTAGCCTTGTATCAATCTCCATTTTTACCTTACCATTGAGATTAGGATTCATTCTATACATGTGCTTCTTAATAGGCCTGGTGCCATCCACTAGCTTGATCCTCATTTTTCCAAGGGAAGGGTGGGTGCCTTTTATATCTTGGTAGGTACATAGGAACAAGTCCTAAAATTACTTTAGGAGGTATATGATTTGTGTCATCTCTACCTCAGACTAAAAAGTGCCTATAGTGTCAATATTTGACTTTCCTTCTATGTTGATGTCTACTTTAGTGGTCTTGAATGGAGTGTGGTAGGGTTCATTCCTTTCTTGATGAAAGTATTCAACTTGCTTTTTCCCCTCCATTATTTTGATTCAAAGATGAGTTGGATCTTATTCATTTGGGGCACTATCATCCACAAAGCACACAAGTTTTTGTCTTCCTATTAGATCTTTATAATTATGATCCTTCTAGTTCTCATCATCCTCCTCACTGGAGTTACTATTGAGCACCTACTATTCAAAGAATGTCAAGAGTTACTAGTGTTAGCAAGCTAGGCCTTTGTACTACCCACCAATGAGAAACAATTCTCTTTAGGGTATGCACTAGTGCACCCATCTTGTCTATTTCCTTAAGAACACATGATTCAATGTCATGGACATAGTTCTCTATAGGTTGTTTCCCTCTATATTTTGGGAGCACTGTAAACTTCCCTTTACTCAACTAAAAAACCTTTTTCCCTACCTTTTTGACATGAATAACCCATTTTTTTGAGTGAGCTCAATCCTAATCAGTCCCATTCTAGCTAGTCTTAGCTTAGTTGTTTACACTAGGTGGCACTTTCATCCAGTCACTTCATAAGCCTCTTCAACCCATTGGTAATAAGCTACATCAATTTTATTTGAAGTTGATTGTCGATCTTCCCATTTGATCACTCTCTGGTTACTTAGGTTAATTTTTTTAATGCCCTACACCATGATGTTATAAATTTGGTTGATATCATCTTTGAGATAAACACTCTCCACATATGGAGGACCTTGATCACTTGATAGGGGGATCACCACCCTCTCTCGACCATTATCAAAAGTCATGTAGCACTTTCTAAAGTGTATGTCTACATTATTGGTGTAGCACCATGGCCTACTTAAGAGAATTGGATAGTTATCATTCTTGACCAATTTGATTACATCAAAATTAACTCAAAACTTGATGCCCATAATATCTACAATAACACCCTTCAGGATCTTGATAGGTTGCACTCGAGTCTTGCTGGCCATAAAAAACATATAAGGGGAGGCTTTAAGGGTGGCCATCCCATCTTTTCCCATGTAGTTTTGGTCAAAATCCTAACCTTAGTGCCTATGTCCATAAGGACCTCAAAAATATACCATCTATCGATGCTGGTGTTTATTAGTAGTTATTGGTAATACTCTATCTTCTGATCATACCTCACTTCATGTGCCCTCTCCATATGTGATGCAAAAAATTCAATCATCTAAGGCATGGCCTCTTTCTCTAGTCTCTTCCTTGTATGCTCTAAAAGAAAGTTTTTTAGCAAGGGTAACATCCCTTTATATTATAAGGTGCATAAGATCTTGGTCAACTCTTATACTTTAGCCTCCTAGACATCTTGCTTCTTGTGTAAGGCACTTGACTATGCCTCTAGATATTTTGCTAGTTGGAGTTCTCTGTAAAAATTTTGTATTATGCTCATGGCTTGTTTTAGGATATCTTTCTATCATATCAAGTTAAGGTAGGACACAAATTTTGGCTCAGGTCATGATATGTGCTTGGTATATTTTGACTTAGATTATTCCAAGTGTAGCTCTTTTGTCACTGCAATAGGTAGATGAGTGGTGAATCCACTTTAGGTTGTGGCCTACTCCTTAGATGTCTCCTTGCAAGTCTATTATGGCTTGGGAGCCCATTTCTCTTCTTTTTACTCATGCATAACCATGACAACACCCTTATCTACACCATGCCAACCTTAAGTCAACTTTTTGTACAAGTCTAGGTAATCCTTGACCACATGTGGTCCTTGATAATACTCACACATTGGGTTCATGGAGTAGTTGCATTGATAATGCTCAATGGATCCATAATTATAACATGATCACAGTGAGAATCTTCCTCCATCACATCTTCCAGCTCACTTGTGTGTGCCTCATAAATTCTCATAGCTAGTATTTTTCTATCCATATCCTTCATTTCCTTGGCCCACTAGTTATGGTCATTACCTACCTCATACCTCTCTTCATATTATAGTACATCTCATCAATGAATTAATAATATGCTATTGAATGAGTATAGGCATCACATATCTTATAATAGATAGTAGTATTTACTTGACTAGTGCACTATAACAGGGGATAATTTTCAGAGTCATGTAGCCCATGAAAAACATAGCTAAGAAGTAAGGTGCAAACATTTCTTCATAGGAAATTATTATTTTTATGTCCCTCCATCTCATAGTTAGTACACCACAATCCACTATGAGTACAATGAATCAAAATAGTAGTTAGATTCTATAATTGGGAGGCCATTAATGTGATCTATGCCTCCATAAATGAGTTGATCCTACTATTGGTGTTGCCTACTACCTCAGAATAGAGTGTAAATTTAAGCACATGGTGGGGTTATATAAAGGTCTTCATAGACAATGTTATCTTAAAAGGTACTAACAAACATTCAACAAACCATTGCACATGTTTAGAGGGGTGTATATCATATGAAAGCTTAGAAAGGAGGGTCTTAAACTTTACATCATAAAGGTGCATGCTCTCAAATAACCCTTAGATGATCTCCTTGAGTACTTAAATTATCTATTACTCAAACTCAAGAATATCAAATTCTTTCAAGAAGTCCTTCTTTAGTATATCATAATCCATTATAGCCTAGTTCAGATCAAAGTTTTGATACCAGGTATGGGTGTGATCTAGAAAGGTGGTTGAAAAATTATTCACCTTGTGATTTGATTGGGTAATACCATAAGCATGCCATTAAATTTCACACTTGAACACATGTTCCACAGCATTCTCTATGCTACAATACTTGGGCAAGCACATCACCATTTTATAATAAATCTATTGAGGGGGTAATGTTAGAGTTTGAGGCATTTACCCCCTAACATCTATGTTGGGGGGGGGGGCTTTCAATGCCTCTAGGTGTAGGGTTGGGTGCTAACCCTATTGGTGAAGGTTGCATTATCAAGCTCGATAGTGTGATACTACTCACTTGTGATGCCGAACCACTTATTATAGGTTGTTTCCTAGTAGGTACAGTTGACATATTTTGAATAATAATGCTTATGTTTATGTTTTGGAGTCCTAGGTTGATGTTCCCTAGTTTCATGGTATTTTGGTCCAATTATTGTAAGGTATCACTTATTTGATTACAAAGTCTTCATTTAAAGTTTGAAGTCTATCCAAGTCAATGTTGATAATAGAGTTAGTTATCATCCTTCTATCTTCTAGTGGAGAATCTAGTGCATGAGCTTGTGATTCAAGTTCAAAGGGGGTAGGTGCTTCCAATGCATCCTCATTCACCACATATTTTAGGAACCCAAGGAATGTTTCACCCAAATATTGAGCTTAATCTCTTAATTCTTCCTCTTTCTTATTGTGCTACCATAATTCAAGGGATCCTTCCCCATACCCTTCTCACTCGCTACAAGTCCTCTCAACACTTCTAGGTTCCAAATCCTCTATCAACCTATGCCTTTGCTTGTTATAGATATATTTTTAGATCTCTCAAGTGTCAAGTTACTCATCCCTTTCCATCATGACTCACTTATACTTCCCTTTCTCACCTTCTATGCTTGCTCATACATGCAAATATTTTAACATTCCATTATTATAGTTTCAATACCATAATCCACCAATAATTTATTTAGTTTAGTGTTGATCACTCTTATGAATGTGCTCATTATTTATTGAAAGAACTTTTACTCTAAATTTTTAGGGAAAGAAAATTTCAACATTGTGAATTATAATGCATATCTATTGAATGCACTGCTCCATCACTTGTCTATAGTGTGAGTCCAAACATCATCTAGATTTTCAAGCCTCTCTAGGTACTCCTTTGTCCACTCAAGTTTTCACCATAAATTTGTATTTCTGAGGTGGTATAGGAAACCAACCACTAGTACACATGCTTAGGTAGTTCATAAAATAACACCTTATATAGATCATCATATAGGTTGGCTTGCACCCATTCTCTTGGCTTCTAATCTTAGCATGTTACATGCCTCTATGTGAAACTATCTTCCACTTGTTCTAGCCAACACTTGATGTTCTTGAATGATAGTTAGAGCATCATCCTATTGCACCATTATTGTAATAGAATTCAATAGCTTCTTGGAAATAGAACCAAAATGTTATATAAAAGTCTCATATTTAGCTTTTGTGCTTAGTTATGTACTTAACATTCAAGCCAAGTCAATTTTGTACTTGATATAACTAGGAACAAGCATAGGAAAGTATATGGTGCATAACATTTAAATGCATTAATATGATAGGATTAATTTCACACAAGGTGTAATCCTTGTGCACTCACTCAAAATGTAGCAGTGAAAGGATTGAGGCCTAAGTTGGGATAGTTGAAACATGACACAACCTTGGTGTCAATGGGACTTGGTAATTTATTAAACAACTTAGGCAATCTATTAGTGCGTGCCATTTTAGGTAAGAACAAGATGTGAAAGACTATTCAAGGTCATAAGTCTTCTATCTTGAGTTTGTGTTAGGCTAAACCTGGATATTAATGGCACGAGCTAGGGGGATAACAAGTTATAGGTCATTCTGATGCTTGGCTAAGTCATGGGAATGACTTATACTCAAGTTCTCATTCTTCAAGTTATCACTCTAGGTGTGGGTATTAAGGCCTCAATGCATGCTAGTTTCAATACTTAGTGGATTTCACAGGCATCCCAAAGTCACTATATGGCATAGCAATGACATTAGTGACTTGGAATAGAATTTCATTATCACATCAAAATACATTACACCAATAAAAAATATAACATTATTCACATAAAATAAAGGTTACAAACATAAAATAGTGCTAAACTACATGGAAATAATCAAAAACCAAGAGGATAATCAATGTCATTTATATTAACTCAAAGTTTGTCAACACAAAGTAAAGTTTATATAAATAGAGCATGCACTTGGCTAAGTCCTACTATAACCCTAGTAGCTCATAAGTGAGATTGGGAAACACACGATGATTTTTAAAAGTATTCATGATAGTTTTTAACATAAAAATGCATGTATAAACCTATAACTAATCTTACAGATCTTCATTGCATAAATGTGACCCCTTCTTATTTTAGGTTCAAGCATGTTTTATAGGTAGAGGAGCATCTTCTTGCCAAGTTGGATAGGTGCACATTGGGTGATGAGTTGTCACTAAGGGTTGTTATGCTATAAAATCCACTACTTTGACACCCACACTCTCTAAATACCACATGCAAGCACTCAAGATATTCTCCTTAAAACTTGGGTGCTAAGCAACTGCCTACCAGCTAGTGTGATATCCTTGAATATTCTTCTAGTTGGCACTAACAGTTTCAAAAATAAAATAATTTGTAATGATTGACATGTGCTGAGATGTGTTGATTTAACGTAGTCCACTATGTATCACAAAAAATGGCCCAACAAAAATATACAATATTATTAGGTAGCAAATCTAGAGACTCAATTAATCATGTAAATTGTATCTTTGGTGCATTGGATAAGACAAAGTGATTAGGTTGCTATAACATCACATTAAAAGTTATAGTTGTTCCTATTTAGGTTGTGTAAATTTGACCTTGTAGTTTGGTTTGATATGAAAATTGGTATTGGATCTAGTTAGTATGTTTTATACATACTCAAGATTGTTCAATGAAACAAGTCTATTTTCATAATCTCAAAAAATATGGCATAAGTCATCAAAAAGTTAAACTTTATAAAAACAATGGACTCAAGTAATGTGGCAAGCAAAATTTTCTTGAATATGTCTTCAAAATATTTATCTTCCATTTGATTTATCATTTTTCAAACATTATCTTTTACCGAAAGACATATTAATTTATAGATTCATTGGTTCCTTATTTGATCTTTGCAATTTGTGCATATTATACCTTTTTGGTAATTTTAATAGATAATTGTCCCAAAAAATAATAAATAATAAGTTTGAATGTTGTTATTGATTAGATTGGTAAATCATATAACCACATTAGAAGATAATACTTGAAGATTCTTGGAAATAGTTTAGCTAAAATTTTATCATTAGGGGTATAATCAAATAATGTGGCATAAAAAGATTGAACATTTTATTTAGGATCACCCTTTCCATCATAAAATGTGAATTTAGGTGAAACAAATCTAGCTAGAAAGGGGTGAAAATATATCTCATGAAAAAGAGGGTTATATAAACCCTCTTTTGAATTAATATAATAAGGTGACTTTATATAATTTTTATCAATAATAGTAACCTTAGCTTGTAAAAGTTTTATATTTTGGACAAGATTTTGCACATTTTGATTGTTAATATTAGAAGTTTGAGAAGAGACTAAAGGACATGTACCCATGGTTTGAGTTGGTATAGGCATTGAAACTAGTAATTGGGTTGAAGTTTTAATGTTTCACATGGAGGATTTAGTAATATTGATATTTGGTTCAAGGAGAAATTGTGTAAACACATAACCTATTCCCCCATCAGATGTATAAAGTGATGATGTACTCAAGGGGAGGGAAATAGGAATGTGGGATGTCCCATAAATATAATAAAATAATCAATAGATGAAATTGGTTGTTTATATATTCCTTTTAAGTTTTTAGTTTATAAAATTGTTAATAATTTGACCTATCAAGGTCAAATTACTACCCCTATCATATGAAACTTTTCTAAAACCAGTCATTAACCCTTTAAAACTGGTCAAACCAAGGAATTATGGCCTAATATAACTAATTTTGGTAAAAAACATAAAAAAATTATTTTAAATGGGTCATTTTCATTTCAAAATAGCATTGTCAAGTTCAAAAATGCAGACAATCCATGCATAGGGGTCAATTTTGAGAGAAAGTTAAACCTTCTAGGAGTTACAAGTGGTTTCAAGACCTAAATTTTTGTATAGAGGGTCATAATTAATTAAGAAACATTATAAAAATGTTTCATGGCCATTGGATTAGTAGAGATACTTATTGTTTTGTAACAGTCCTTAACATGTTTGTTGGACATCACCATTAGAACAGACATCATTTTGGAGTGACACACAGGTTTCTAAGTCTAGGTAAAAGTTTGGAAATAATGGAATGATTTTTTTACATCATAATAAAACATTTAAATAGTGTAAAAACTCTAAATTTTAAGCAAACCATGCTTATACATGCTTTTATAAGCAAATAGGCATATATGCCAAAAAGAGATTTTTTGACTTTTCAAGAAAAATGTACTTTCAAAGTGTTTTAATAGAATGGTATAGACAAAATTATGTTTTTTTAAGTAATTGAAAATAAGGTGAAGATTTATTTTTATTTTGATGAATTTTTCATTTTTTGCAGTTTTAGACACCCTTGCAAGCCTCCTATTTAGATGCTCATATATTTCACCACATATGGAGTTTGGCCAAATGTTATTAGTATGTTTTGAGTTAACCCATTTAATTATAATTAATGAATAATTTAGACTATTTTATTGGCTGTGATTTATGAATAGTCATTAAGAGCATAGGTAGCTCAAAATGTAATCAAAACCCCATAGGTAGATTTATCCACATGATAAATTTTCATATATTTTACATGAGAATCCAATATTTTCAAGTACATTATAGGTGTTAGTGTGATACATATAAATATAAATATTTTTGTATTTAGAGGTCTGTACTTCATAATCATCATTTTGAAAATTTAACTTCAAAGCTTGCTTAAACCCTCAAAAAATTAGTTTTGAAAAAAATTGATTTTATTTCTATAAAATTATCTTGGATAAACCTTAAAAAAAAATTAAATTTCAATTAAACTTAGATATGATTCCATAAATGTCAATTTTTTGTATGGAACTATATAGATGAGGGAAGAAATCATTTTTTTTGTGAAAAAGACCATGTAAAATTAATTACAAGACAATTCAATTAAATATAATCAATGGATCTCAAATATTAAGAATTTTTATTCATCCTAAAATTTTCATTTAATAATAAATCATCTCATAAGTGTCCTAACTAGCTTGATCAAAATGGACAATCTGCAGGAAAATGGAGCAAAATAGGCCTAGTTAACCTTTTGACTAAATGACAAGTGTTTTCTCATCAAAATCACATATCTTGTGATGAGAAAAGTTTTTATAGGTATTTTAATTATTTTTTTAGGTTTAATGTCAGATTTTTATAGGTTTAATGGATTCCAAATGCAAGAAGATAGGCTTTTAGGCCTAATTAGCCCAATAAGCCTAATTGGTCAATCAAGCAAGTAAAGAATGGCATTGAAAAACTATCAAATGAATTAATTTTGGAGTTACCACATTAAATATATATTATTTAAGCTGATATATAATTATCAAGTCAATCCACAAGTTCTAATTCATGCAATTTGAGCTCAAGTTGAGTTAACTAGTCCTTAAGGCTTCAATTAACTTTTGACTAGATCATGCTTTCCATACAAGGAGGGACTTTATTATGTTCCAAAACATGTTCAAACACTCAAGTGGAGTTCCCTTTTGGATAATGGCATGTAATTCAATTCATGAAACACTTTTGACTTGTCCATGGGCCCCACAACTTTCATTCCATGCCAAAATTTGAAGATTATGTAAATTTTTATAAAGTTTGGGGATTTTGATGATTTATTTTAGTATTGTAAAAGAATTAGGTCTTGAGTTAACTAACCAAAAATAATCCTTCTCTAAAATAAAATCTAATTTGGATTTAAGTTATGTTTAAAAATATATATTATCTTTTTCAATCCATTTTTGATTAATTCCTAAAGTAGAGAAGAAATTGTAATTGACACCATTTTATCAAATAAAAATCTTTTTACATATGAGTTTTGTATTAGAATAGAGTGTAATTTGAATATGTACCATAATATAAGTGGAATATATCCACCCTTTTGTAGGTTATTTCTACACTTACTATGAAAATCTCATCCTTTATAGGTCAATTTAAGAGATATGAATAAAAAATTACACTGAAGATTGTTAGTATGCAGTGTCTTTAGAGACCTTTATGCAGACATCTTCAATCTGTAAACTTTATTTCAAGCCATCCCTTGAAATACATATGTTTAGGACTGATTTGAATATTTTCATATTTATCCATATGTGTGTCTTGATTTTAAAGGTTTTAGAGAAAAATCAATTGTTTTGGTGTATCACCCAATTAGATAGGATTTTCCATTTCAGTTTCCTTCTCCCTTTTCATCCCAAAAATAAAAATAATTTAGTTTTAGAGATAAATATTAAGGGAACCAATGCTCTCTAGAGGTTATTCTTGATACAAAGTCATACACACTCTGATAAGATCTAATATTATCAGTTGGAGAGAAGGTGTGCCTTGCACATCTTCAAGTAGGGTGCTCTCTAGAGTGACAATAGTTTTTGGTACACTCGGTGGGACATTCATTCTACACACTAGCCTTTGTAGGCATCTAGAAGATTAGTGTAATTTTTAGGAACTCAAAGCTAGTTCATAACATTAGGTATCTTTTCAATATTAATTAATTATAGTATTTGGCTTACTAATGGTCTCAAATGGCTTATTTTAGTATGGATTTATATTATCCTCACTATGATCAGTATGACCAACCACATTATGATTCTCACCAGTAGTATGGTAATTATATTAGTTATATATGTAAGATTACTGTCTTAATCCTCCCTATGAATAACCAATCCATCATAATATTTCCCTCTGCTAGTCTTATCATGAGCCATCCTACCCATTTAGCCAACCTAATCATGGCCATTTTTTAGCTACCCAATCCATACCAACAATTAAATAAACTTTAATGAGCCTTGAAAAGCATGCACTGTAGTTGTACTCATAGAGATATTATGGATAAGATACTCCTACTCACTAGATCTATTATGTGATAGAGTCATTAAAGTAAATTAAATAAGAATGGGCACTTCTTGAGAGAGAAAATTAGGGAAATCTCACTGGTGAGATGATGGATGTAGGTGGTTACATTCAAAGTATTGAGGATAAACTCAAAGGCTTCAAGGAATAATAGATTTAACCACAACCTTCTTATATGCCATATATTACTCCTTAATAGACCATTTCAAGAGCCCATTTGAGTTTGCCAAATTATTTATATGTTTCTCAGACCTTCCCTTTTTAGAGATCTATCTAAGAGAACTATCAAAGAAAGAAAGAGATTGATATGGCATAGCCTACTATTGAGAATACTCACCACTTTAAAGATAAGATATTCTATGGGAATATCGATAAGTAGATTAGAGAGTTGGAGTTGAACACAAGGAAAGAGGAGGAAAACTAGAATCAAATGGTCAAAAATGAACCTCTATCTTTCCCATCTTAGAACCAAATCATGTAGTCAAGACAATCTAAAGATACTTAGGTACTTTCCCTCCCTCCTCAAGAATCTAACTCATTTCCATCTTGGAAATCTATACAGAGAAACTTACAAAAGAAGGAAGAAGAGTAGGAGATTGCATATTTAAATGTGTTTTAATAAGAATGTGCTGAGGAAGATGCAAGTGTTCATGAAGAAGTTGAGGAAGTAATGTTGCCATCTTATGAAGAGAATGAAGAAATTGATGTAATAGATGATAAAATTGATCAATTTGTGGAGTAGCCAAATATTACCAATCAACCAAAAATCTCATTGGAGGACTTGTTTAAAGTTTGGGAGTAGGATATGCTCTTATCCAAGGGGATTATGATCTATTTGTAGCAAAAGAGAGTAAATTTATCAAGCTAAATGAAGAGAAAGGAGTTGACAGCCCTTCAATTATACCACCCCAAGAGTTAATTATTGATAGGAAATTGTTTAAGATCTTCATAATGAGTTATTATCTCCTTGATGAGCCTATATACATGGATATGCTTTCAAAAGGTAATACAAGTGTGTTTTGTGCTCACCCTAGTCAACCAGATTGTGAAGAAATGAAGCTTGACAAAGAGGAAGAGCCACCAAGTGAGTATGTTTAAATTAGAGGCTAATTTTATCCTACTATTACACATATGATTATGTCAAAGGAGTTGGAAAATAACATATGTGATTTCTCAACCACTGAGCTTGCAAGGGAACATGTGATGTATCATTATCCATCTCACTATGAAAGTGAATTATCAAATTTTCCTTTTGATCTAGGAGGACTAGAAATTTATAGGTTAGTTTTTAGATAATATACCACCTTGTGTTTCATTTCTCTAATTGGAAATGTGCACATGATTTTGGTGTTGTTTTTCCCTTTCTAGTTGTTATTGTCATTTCCTTTAAGTGCACACATGCACATGTTTATGTTAGTTGTTTTATTGTGTCTTTGCCCACAAAAGAACTTCTAAAAATTAGTGTGTATCCAAGTCATTTTTACCAAATTTTATAATTTATTTAAACAAGGGGCTGTAAACCCTTGAAAGTCACCAAAATAAATAGTAATTTGACCTGTCAAGGTCAATTTACTACCCCTATCATACGAAACTTTCCTAAAACTGGTCATTAACCCTTTACAGCTAGTCAAACCAAGGAATTTTGGCCTAAAAGCACTAATTTTTATTTTAGTAAAAACAAAAATATATTTTTAATGGGTCATTTTATTTCAAAAGAGCATTGTCAAGTTCAAATATGTAGACAATCCATGCACATGGGTCAATTTTGAGAGAAAAATGAACTTTATAGGAACTATAGGTGGTTTCAAGACCTAAATTTTTGTACACAAGGTAATCGTTACTTGATGAACATTATAAAAAAATTTAATGGCCATTTTATGAGTGGAGATACTCATTTTTTTAATAGTCCTCATCATGTCTATTGGAGATCACCATTTGAAAAGGCATCATTTTAGAGTGCCACATAGGTTTATAAGTCTAATTAAAAGTTTAAAAAGAATGTAATGATGTTTTTAAATCATAATAATACCTTTAAATATTTTATAAACTCTAAATTTTAAGCAAATCATATGCTTATACAGCCTTTTGCAAGCAAATAGGCATATATGCCAAAAAGGGGTTTTTTGACTTTTCAAGAAAAAATATGATTTTAGAGTGTTTTAATATAATTTTAAAAACCCCATGATTATTTTTTTATGCATTGGGAATAAGTTAAGATTTATTTTCATTTTGATGAATTTTTCATTTTTTGAAGTTCTAGACACCCTTCCAAGCCTCTTGTTCAGATGCTCGTATCTTTCACCACATATAGATTTTTTAAAAATGATATTATTATGTTTTTATTACCCCTATTTAATTTTAATTAATAAAAAATTAAGACCATTTTATGAGCTATGCTTTATAAATAATCGTTAAGAGCATCACAACTTAGAATGTAGTTAAAACCCCATAGGCAGATTTCTCCACATGATAAATTTTCATATATTTTTCATGGGAACCCAATATTTTCAAGGATATTAGGGGATTAAATTTTATACATATAAATAAAAATATTTTTGGATTTGGAGGTCTGTACTTCATGAATAATCATTTTGAAAATTCAGCTTCAAAAGCTGCCTAAATCCTCAAAAAACTAGTTTTGAAAAAAATTGATTTTACTACCATAAAATCATCTTATTTAAACCTAAAACATTTTTAAATGTCAATTAAAATTATATATGATTCCATAAATTTCAATTTTATGTATGTAACTATATGGATGAGGGCATAACTCATGTTTTTTTATAGGAAAAACCATGTAAAATGAATTACAAGACAATTCAATAAAATATAATCAATGTATCTAAAATAATAAGAATTTTTATTCATCATAAAATTTTAATTTATTCATAAATGGTATCATAAGTGTCCTAAACAACTCAATCAAAATGGCTAGTTTGTAGGAAAATGGAGCAAAATAGGCCTAATCAACCCTGTTGACTGAATGGTAAGTGTTTTCTCATAAAAATCACATATATTGTGATGAGAAAAGTTTTTATAGGTATATATAATTATTTTTTTAGGTTTAATGGCATGTTTTTTTAGGTTTAATGTATTCCAAATGCAAGAATATAGGCTTTTAGGCCTAATTGGCCTAATAGTCCTAATTGGTCAATCAAGCAAGTAAAGAATGGTATTGAAAATATATCAAATGAATTAATTTTAGAGTTACCACATTCAATATATATATATATATATATATATATATATATATAAGTGGATATATAATTCTTAATTCAATCCACAAGTTTAAATTCATGCAAGTTGAGCTCAAATTGAGTTAACTAGTCCTTAAGGGTCAAATCTCTTAAGTTGACTTTTGACTAGATCATACTTTCCATGTAAGGAGGGACTTTATTATGTTCCAAAACATGTTAAAACACTAAATTGGAGTTCCATTTTGGATATTTTCATGGAATTTCATACATGAAATATTTTTGACTTGTTCATAGGCCCCACTACTTTCCTTCCATGCCAAAATTTGAAGATTATGCAAATTTTTATAAAGTTTGGGGATTTTGATGATTTATTGTAGTATTTTAAAAGGATTAGGTCTTGAGTTAACTAACCAAGACTAATAATTATCTAAAATAAACTCCAATTTGGCTTTAGGTTATTTTAAACCATATATATTTTCTTTTTCAATTCATTTTTGATTAATTCCTAAAGTAGAGAAGAAATTATAATTGACACCATTTTATCAAATAAAGAAGATTTTTTTGCATATGAGTTTTGGATTAGAATAGAGTGTAATTTGACTATGTACCATAATATAAGTGGCATATCCTTACCCTTTTCCATGTCCTTTCCATACCTACTATGAAAATCTCATCCTCTACAGGTCAATTGAAGAGCTAAGAATAAAAAATTGCACTCAAGATTATTAGTATGCAATGTCTTTAGAGACCTTTATGCACACATATGAAATTTGAAAAATTTATTTAAAGCCTTACCTTTAAATACTTATTTTTAGGACTGATTTGAATATTTACTTATTGATCCATACGTGTGTCTTGATTTCAAAGCTTTCATAGAAAATCTATTCTTTAGGTGCATCACCCAATTAGATAGGATTTTCCATTTCAGTTTCCTTCTCCCTTTTCATCCCAAAAATAAAAATAGTTTATTTTTAGAGATAAATATTAAGGGAACCATCCTTCTCTATATTTTCTTCTCAATACGAAGTCACCCACACTCTGAGAAGAGCCAATTGTATCAGATGGAGAGAAGGTGTGCCTTACACATCTTCAAGTAGGGTTCTCTCTAGAGTGATAATAAAAAGGGGTTTTAGGATCTCATCAAGATCATTAGGGTTTTAAAAGATAATCTCTTGAAATAGAGTAATAAATTTCACTTTCACTTTATCTATTTTTTCATGTTCGTAATTTTCATTAGATTCAATGTTTTCATTATCATAATCTTATTTTATGATAGTCTCTTCACCATTTTGTTTATTTTCATAATTAGTATTTGTATTAGGAATATGGTTTTTCATTTTATGTGTTTGATACATATTATATGTCACAAGAGGAATATCCAACTTTTAAATATAAATAACACCTAATCTAGGGCTAAGCCTAGGTTAGATACAAACAATATAATAAATATTGACAAAAAAGCAATGAAAACCCTTAGGGGACTAAAGATCCTAGGGAAAGATAGGATTCACATAAAAAGACATAAAATTCAGGTTTATCAAATGTTTAACCCTATATTTAGATAATATTTTTAACTAAGGTTAAGAGGATTAGATTTAATTTTACACAAGGGTGATGAAATAACCTAATGAACACGCCAATTAATAGAAAACTTAGACAAAAAATATTATTAATCTATACATTTGATATTAATAAAATAGTAAAGTACATGTATTGATATATATTGCAATAAATTATAAATAAATGATATTTATCTAGTTTATTATGCACATGCATGTCTAAGAAATAAAATATTATAAGTGGTTTGGAAGATGTTCCTGGAACAGTCTTAGATTATGGATATATCTCTTATGTGACCTCAAACACTTGCATCAGATTTGGATAGTTATATTTATGCATGTGCCTAACTATATCTTAGGTGTCCTATACAAAATACTAGTTAGATCTAGATGTTACCAACTAAAGCCTTCTAGGTTTTCTATCACATTTTTTCTAATGTCCTCAAATTTCACTCATAAGTTATCACCCTTTATCAAATGATAAAACATTAGATCTTCACCCTTGGAGTGACTATGGAAAAAATGGGTTAGTGGGCTCATGATGTCAAACTAACCCCAAATATCCCTCTATCAATTGATACTAATTATATAGCCAATACTTCTAAGAGGACCTCAAATTGATGTAGTTTTCCCATACATGTGCACAAGGGTGTAGTGTGTGATAAGAAAAGACATGTAGTAACCTAGTTTGTAACTTGGAAAATATGGATCATGTGGTACTCTTTGAATTCTTCAGACCTATATAAATACTATTCCTATGACTAATATAGAAATAGGGACAAATAGAGTAGGTTTCCTAACTTGAATGCTTGATTGAATGTGTCTTGGTATATTTCCTTATGAGTTGTATGTGACTTCTAGGTGAGAAATAAATGAGGGTTGATATTTTATATATACCAATCCATTTTGGAGATCAAATTAAATCACCTAGGATGAAGTTTTATATACATTTATTTTATAAATTGGATGACTTTTGGGCACTAGACACTTTGTAAGAAAATGGATAGTTACATCGATACATGTGTTTGCTTGGGATGCAAGTGTTTAGAGAGCTAGAAAATAACTATGGGTCTAAAATTAGTAGTGAAGGATAATAAATAGTTTTAGACATTTTTGTACATTATAGAAGGCCTAGTCATCATAATAATAATGGTTGGACTAAGAGATAATTAATTAGGAATAAAAAGATAGTTAACATGAGCAATAGTGGGAAGGTCTAGATATGAGAAGTACAACCCTCATAGGTATTCGTTAAGTGTAATATATTGAGGTACTATATAAATCAAATTTTATTATATATACCATGACACATGTTCACATGAAATTACAATGATGATAATTTCAAGAGAAGATATAACTTATTTAAAGCAAGAAAAAAAAACATGTCTTCAACTAGTGTACAAGTAGATACAAGGAATAGAATAATAATAAAGGAAAGTAACACAATACATATTAGAAATAAAAAATTATAAAGGTCATTACTACAATATGGGGTAACTAGTTTTAATACCCATATTCAATAAAAAAATAAGAGTGGCATTCCTTAAGTTCAAAATTGAGATAATGGCAATTATAATACCACATATTGGTATGATCTTAATGATACTAATTTAAAATATGAATATGGAAATGAGATAGAGCCTACATAGTGGCATGATAATTTAAATTCACAAGAGGTAATCCTTCTTATGTTATATACAAGACCTATTGATATTATATCTATTAAAGGAGTCATCCACTAAAATCCTTCTATTTCCAAGTTCATATATGCAAAAATACAAAATCAAATATACCATAAAAATACAAAATTGGGACCTATGCTTGCTTATGTTTAGTTCTTTACATTAGTTTATTTTTAAAAAATATTTAATACTTTATTTTATCCAATTTTTATATCATATATACTTAAGGAATGAACATGGGTGATTACAGGGCATATAGTTTGTCATTCCCAGACTCAGTTATAGGTTATTTATAGTGCAAGACATATAAAATTCTATTCAAACAACAATGCCCTATTGAAAAATATTGCACCACTCTATTGTCCATTTCCCCTGTTATTATCCTAGTGAGCATATACTATCATTTCTTAGTTCCAGACCATACACATGCCTTATAAAACTTATCCATACATCTAAAAGCTCATATGTGGAATTTCATACACAAGTTTCATCCTTCTATGGATTTACCATATTTATGAAAACTCATTTCTTTAATTTCACTACATCTATTGATATGGATCATGTACTAACACATTGATATATTACTATTTATCTAAGTTATTAAATCTACTCATGTTCTAAATTACTTATGTTGTTTAATTACATATACACATACATGTTTTTCATGTTTTCTTTCCCACTTCATACATTATGTGTTTATTGTCTTGATGACATTTTAATATATCATTATAAATTTCTATAAACCTTCTTTCTTTGATCCTATGCATGTGAGGACATTTTCACATGTCCATATGTGTTTTTTACTTGAGGAGACTTGAATATATCATTATGCATGTCTCTAACACTTTTTTATCTATTTTATTATGTGTGAAGACATTTGAACATGTAATTATGTTTCATTATATGCATGTGAGTGACATTTTAATATGTTCATTATATGTAGCCCCTTGTCATTCTATTGCATTCTTTGTGTGATTTAAATGTACTCTTTATTTGTGTGTGTGTTATGGCCATGACACTTACTTGTTTGCTGAGTTTGCATAGATTTTGATGCCATGATGGATATTGTAAATCCTCTTGGTTTTTGATTACATGATGGATATCATGCATCCTATCAAAATTAATTATATTTATCTTCCAATACTTGATTTTTATCAATTATCTACATAACTAATTGTTAAAATCTATCGTGATAATAACATTATGTTTTCTTGTTCTTACATACATCTCACATTACTATTATACTCAATTTATGTATATGATGATGCCATCTTTATCCATGTTATCACTAGTACTCAAAGTAACATATTTTACATAACAGATATTGCATAAACATTTATTTTGAGTTAATTTATTACACAAGTTCAAAAACTCACCTCAAAAGAGGGGTTACACATAATGGTTTGTCTTAGAGACCATTATAGAAAAAGGAGTTAATTCATTAAGTCAGGCACTCATTTAGTTGTCTAAGTTAGTTATGGACTCATTACACTAGGTGAAAACATGGTATATTTATTCTATGCTCAAAATTTAATGCTTAGATGTGTTGGCATCAATTCATGTAAGGCATAGGCCTTATGCACTCACCTAAAGCATAATTGAGAGGGAACTGGGGCCCATATTTGGCTATTTATACCATGGTTTAAGGAATCAATTATAAGACTTGGTCATCTCAGCATAGTTTTTGGTAGATTCATTAGCGCAAGCCTTGTTTGGGCTATGTTTGATGGTTTATAGGTATAATCCCATTCGGGGAACTAGTTTTAGTCATAATGGCACAAACTTTTATTAAATAATTCTAACATCATATAGGCACTAGATAGGACAAGGGGATGATTGAGACCAAGTTTTCATGCTTAGGCTAGCACTTCTAGTAAGGGTATCTAAGCTTGGTTTAATGAGTCTATTTACACTTAGGATATTCATATAGAATATTTTGATGTCATCATTTATCACAGGGATGTCATTAACAACCTAGAACAAAATATTTCAAACAACATTCTTAACATTACTAAATTAAAATACCACATTATAACCAGTACATTCATTATGCATTTCAATATCAAATAAAAAGTAATTCAAAATAGAATCACCATGTTTTATTTCAACTACTCTTATTCATTAATAATAGCTCAAATAATAGAGTATATATTTCATGGTGACAAGAATAAAGTATACAATTAAAGACTAAATGGATTATGAGGTAGTTATAACACTAATGGTGGCCATATTATGTAAAACCATTTCTTTAGAGATTCACTATATTCAATTCACATCACCCTACTCATTGGTTCAAGGTCATTTTATATCACATAAGAGCATCTCTTTGCTAGGGTGGAGAGCACATGTTAGGTGCCAATATGGAGACTTTATTGATCATTTCACTTGATCCATCACCTTTTTCCCTTCATGTTATAATTACCATGTGTTTTAACTCTTAGAATATTTCCCTAAAGATCTAAGTACAAGTTAACTGCCTATTAGCTAACACAAGATGTGTGTTGATTCTTCCAGTTGGTGCCAAGATACCTAAATGGACATCATTCCAAATGATCACATTACATCAATGTGTTATACCATGCTGGTATAGATCCATACTTAGTGAAATAAGGGCCCAAAATTACCCCATACAAAATTGCTAGTCCACCCTCAAACTAGTCTATCAAAGCATTCAGTGCATATAATTCATGCACACTCTCCTTAAGATTGATGTTAAAGTCTTTAAATCCATTTATATAAAGATTGATATATTTAGTGGTTCTATCTATTTTCATGGAGGCAATGATAAGTGCAAGGACATCTATCTTTTCTAATTCCTTCTTGAAGCCCTCTAGACTTGCCTTAGCTTTTGTCACTCCTCCATCCAAGATTGCTCTTTGTTCATAGGCCTTAGTCTAAAAGGTGTTGAAGAGTGATTATAATTTATATTATTGGTATTTTATCTATGTACATATCATATTAACCTTACCAATTATATTCAAATCCTCCAACCTATTCATAAAGTACACCTACATCATCAACTCCTCATTTTCCCCTTTTGTCTACTTGAAGTGCATGCCTATATCTGATGCCTAGTTATAAAATCTCAAGAAGATGGTTTTATATAAATCTATACCTTATTGAATATTTATGAAGAGTTAATATAACTCTTTTATATTTGCATCAAGCTTATTATATAACATGATGTAGGGATCTTCCTCTTCTTCTTGTGCCGACTCCATTTTCATCCTTGGGAACATTTGTTCCACTATCACACAAATATTATCAACTTTAGAGAGGTTTAATGTATCGATGCCAACCAAGAGTGAAGTATTGGATTTATATATGTACTTGCATAGCTACTTCATCTTGAATATCATGGCTTTCACTTCATCTTTAGCATCCTTACAAAGTTTTTTCCATTTTTTTACTCTACCATCATTGATGATATTTTTTCACATGACTTCTATGGCCATCTAGATTAGTTCATTCCTAGAATGGAATGGGTTTATGTCATGGGGGTTTATGATGAGGGACTCATGCCTTTCCTCTAGTTCATCTATGCCCAATATGGTCTTTTGAGGTACCTCAAAGTGAGGCTCATCCATGTAGCTATCAAACTCAAACACAAGCTATGTACACATCCTAGTTGTGGTAATTTTGGGGGGCATGAATTCAAACATATATAAATATTCATCCATCTATCCCTTTTTGTGCATTTTATCTGATGCTCAACTTTGTGCCTTCTTCCTTGGTTATTGATAGCTCTATTTTCTCTTTTTCTTCATCACTATCACCACCACTTTCTTTGGCACTTTCCTCTAATGACTCATATTATTATTATTTCATAAGAGGTTCTTCCTTGAAAATTTCTCCTTTTTCTACTTCCTCTTCTTGGGGTTTTTCAATGCTTACCTCTAGGTGTGTTCCCTTGGCACCAGCTTCACCTTGCTCCTACTCCTGTTAGGGTTCCTCGACACTCTCCTTTTAATTTTTCAAGGTGCTAATATCACATTCCTTTTATTCAAGAACCATTTCACTACTTGGTTGAATTTATTATGTAGCTTCATTTAATTCTATGGTGGGGGAACTAATCACCTTCTTAGCCTTCTGAATGGATGGTTTCATGCTTGCAAGAACCTTATTTTTCTTCCTCTCTCTCTTGGACTTCTCTTCCTCAACCTTCTCTTCCTTAGCCTCAACCTTCTCAATATCTTCCTAATTCATGCCCATTTACTTCCATGCCTTACTCTTCTTCTCTAGTGCTAGAACCATCTCAATCTCTTCCTCACTATGGATCATTTTATTCCATGACCTTCTCTTCTCCACATATTTTTTTGGAGGGTTCTCTAGATGAGGTGTTAGTTGGAATATTTGATTCTTCAAGCATGGTGGTAGTGCCACCTTAGAGGGAATTATATACATATATGGTAATGTATTTTTCTTCTTCTTTGACCTACATGATGTAGGTCTTCTTTCCTTCTTCTTTATCCATCTCTTCTTCCTTTCCTTGTGAGAGGGCCTCTTTTGCCTCCATTTCTACTAGAGTTATCATAGGGATCATAATGGGTCCCTTTTAATTCTTCTTTTTCTACTTATTATTAGAGGACGGTATATCTGTCATGAAGGTTACATATTTTTAGGGGCTAAAAGAGTTTCTTGCTCATCAGAGGTAACCCTCAATTGATGTGCTCTTGAATTTCCTATAGTGTCTCTCCCTACTTTTGGAGAAAATTTTGTTGTATTTTTGGTACTAGCTTTCCTTCATCACCTATATAAGGGTTTGATCATCATCTTTTTTAGGGTATGTGCCCTTCTTCCATCGATTCATCTCATAATAAAATTGAAGATACACCTATTTATAACTTTATTTTGAAGGGGATAGAGGTTTATGTGGTTAGAGTAATCCTCCTAATCCTTTATGGATTTCTCTCTTGGGTGCACCTACTAGTAGCTCAACCTACTTCTTTCTTGATCCATGACATTCATCAAGATATCCAACTGCTACATGCTAAGAATTATCCTTAGTACTACTACTAAAAATTTCTTGGAAAATTCATATGGCAACTTTAGCCAACCAAAGAGGTTTTCATTTATGATCACTAAGAGAACTACATAAAAGTGTTGCATGATGGTTAAGGTTGTCATGCCAAACATGTACTAGGGGAGATCCTCTAGGATATGCCATTCAATCCCAAATGTATTCATGTACTGATCACACTACCCCAGTGTTATGGTCTTATATTTTTGGGAGGAGGGTGGGTAGGTAAAGTCTTGGTACTTAAATTTTGGGGAGTCCTTATCCATTGGTAAGACCTAAAGATTATCTTTATCACAATCAGGCACACCAATCTCCTCCATCACTATTAATATTATATGGATCCCCATCTAAATGTCTCATTCACTTTGTCGCATTCCAATGCATTCTTTAACATCCCCTCAGTAATGAACTTTAAAATTTAAAACTTGACCCCTTACATCATATGGTGGGTGATGCAGAAGTAGGTTTTTTTGATGTCCATCCACCATCTATAAGGTATAACTTGGAGCTTATGAGGTGGGTCATGGCCCTCATGCTAGGGTCCTATATGTCCTTTATTGGGAATGCAAATCTTGCCTTATAATAACCTAGTAGTTTCACAACCCTTTCTACCTCTACATCATCCTCCATGATTATGATGATTTTTGTGCTTGAGCTTGGGAGCCCATTAATTCTATTGATAAGGTGCACTAACATTTGTATGTGCTTCCCTATGAGGTAGAAGTGATACCCATGGATGTACAAGAAGAGGAATTACACTAATTCCTCTAGTTTTCCAAAACATGGAAACTCATATAGTTGGGTTACATCAGTGGTCATAAGCTGATCTTAGATAAAGACATCAAACAACACCATTCCTACCTCTATCTTTGCTCCCATATCAACCATCCAGTCCTAGTTGAGATCCTACACATTTCTCAATGTGTGATGGTTATATTCTTTGAACTTTTAAGTGTGCACAAAATATACCCAAGTCTCCCCCATTATGACCTTAGGGGGAAACTACATTTCTTTTTATGACATCTTTGAAATTACCTTAGGCTCAATCTCAATTATGATAACTCTTTCAACTAGCTATGCCTTCCTTTTTCTAGTGGCTATATCTTCTACTATCTATGTCTTCTTAGCATATTTCTATGCCTTTGGTAAACTTTAACTTAGTAATTTATTTCCCATTCTAAATTGGGTGATATTAAAGTACAGTTAGTTGATCTTCTTGAAACCTTTAATATTTCTTCATGTTTCCTCATAGTCATGGGGTTTATGACTGTGACTTTGGTTCTTGAGCTTTGTTAATAATTAATGGTAGCTTTGATGTCCTATAGAATTCATACTAACTAGTTCTATTATAATTCTCTCTACACACCTTATATTCATATCTTGTGCACCTTCCATTCATATCTTATGCACTTAACATCTTGTATGCCTCCCTTTATCACTTGGTACTCAATTTTTTAAAAGTATAAAAAACTCCTTGCACCCAGAACTTACCTAACTAGAAATCACCCATGCTCAACTCACCTAACTAGATTTATGAATGGAAGCACCAAAATAGTTCTCTAGAGGGTTTAAATCACCTTGCTTATTCACTTAACACAAATAATAACATAAATCATAAGGAAATGTTTGGCTTGTGATAAACATTATTTTTTTAGCACAACACAATTGAATTGTGATCAAGAAATTATTTTCTAATGGCATAAGTTTCATTCTATTGTCTATAAAGCTTCCTAGGGAGCATTTCACCTATTAGCCTATGTAAGTTACATGCTCCAGTCTTCAATATGTTATGGATGGCATAGGGGCCATCCACCTAATCTAAATCTTACCTAGGTGTTCAAGGTACTTAGAGTCATATATCAAGACCAATGATCCTTCAATTAGTACCTTACACTTAATATGTTTGTCATGATATAGATTTTGGTACACCTTCTCTATCTATTAGCTCCATATTTCTTAGGCATGCATTTCATCCAAATGCCCCAAGTATTCAAAAAAATTGTTTAAAAAAGGGTCAATTAATTAAGTCAGGGACTCAATCAGTTGTCCAAGTTGGTTCTAGATTCATTACAACTAGGCACAAACATGGTAAATTTATTCTATTCTCAACATTTAATGATCATCTATGCCAACATCAATTCACAAAAGGCATAGGGCTTATGCACTCACTTGAAGCATAATTGAGAGGGAACCAGGGCCCTCATTTAGATAGTTTTTCCATGGTGTAGGGATTCACTTATAGGACTTGGTCATTTTAACATAGGATTAGGTATATTCATTAGTGCAGGCCTTTTATGGGCTAAGCATGATGGTCTATATGCACAAGCCCATTTGGGTAACTAGTTCTTATCATAAAGGTGTAAGCCTTTATTAAAGTAGGTCTAACATCATATAGGTGTTAGATGGGTTAAGAGAATGTTTTAGATCAAGTTTTCATGCTTATGTTAGTGTTTCTAGTAAGGGTATTAAAGCTTGGGTGCATGACTCTCTTTATACTTAAGCTATTTATATAGAATATGTTAACATCATAAATTAGCATAGGCATGCAATTAATAACATAGATTGAAAGCTTAAAAAAACATTCTTAACATTAATAAATCAAAATAACACATTATAACTAGTGTTGATGATGAAAATTGCATTTGATCTTAATCAATCAACAATGGGAAGTTTCAAGCTGTGGGACAATGTGGCTTGAAACAACCTCCACATTTTAGAGAAGCTGGTCTCTTCTTTTGTGTCAAGTGTTGGGGGAAAAGGGATAGAAGATTAAACAAAAATGCAAATGCAGGAATGAAATCTAACTATGGCGATGCACCTGAGTGTAATCCTAATCCTAACCTAAGCATAGTGAAACTATTATATGATTCAATTACATTTAAGAGTAGGCAAGTGCATGATCAATGTAAAAGATTGAAATAATAGAAACAGAGGCTCACAATAGGGGATTCTTTTACTGAGATACAGAGAATGTCAATAAAGGCATAGTGTTCAATCTTCTGAATAGAATCTTCCAATCACATAAGAGGTGCAGAAGTCACATACAATTATGTAAACCTTCCAACTCAAGAAAATGAGACAAAGCAAATGACATTCCTAATCACAACTCCAAAAAATCTGTAGTATAGACTACTTTGCAAATGACACAGATAACACCAACCAAGGCATGGAGTTCAAATATTTGTAATTCATTCAGCCACATAAAAGGCACAGAAACATGCACAGTTACATCAAATTTACAACTCAAGAAAATTGAGACAAGAGCAAATGATATTACTGGTCAAAAACTCTAGAAAGTCAAACTATAGAATTCCCCCCTCTTTTACAATTCTTCTTCTTTTATAGCCTTGGATCTCTCACCATTTTCCTCCTTCTTGCATAATTCTACTCCATCCTTAACTCACAGGGGACAAACAGATGGTGCTTTCAATGTCTTGGATGCATCTTGTTCTTATCAAGAACTACCCTGACTGCGGCATGGTGATTCATGTCTAGTACCTCCTTCCACGCCTAAATTTCTCATTCTATCATCTACTTAGCCACTTAATTGTCCATTCTCCCTCTGCTTATAGGGGACAAATAGAAAGCCCTTTTAATGTTTATAGGCCCCCAAAAATCTAGTCGATGAACTGTTCCATCTACCAGAAATAACTCCCATCGAGTTTCCCTCCATCTCGCTTTGTGAGAATAGATACACGAAACACTCTATTTTATTGAAATGGAAGAGGACACTTAGTCAGTATCTATAAATTCTCCTTATTTCTTAGAAGGCACCAGAGAATGATGCTTGGTGCTTTCCACTTTCTCTTTATTATACTTAGGAATGTTCTGCTTTCAACACCTGTTGTAATCTGCTTCCTCGATACTTAGCAGTTTTAACAAAATAAAATCCACCACATCCCTTGCTCGGGCAAATTTTTAGGAGGGGATGGATGCACATGGTAATATTTGTATGTTGACGCTTGGCGCTTCCATAGTCCTTTGAAATAACATCTGAGACCCACCACAATCTTTATTCATCAATGAGGCTCGAAGATGGTCTCTCAAAAGTTGACATGTGGCAACTTCTACTACTTCTGGGAAGATACGTGGCATATTTTGCTTCTTATTATAGGTGTATGTGGCACCTTCCACTTTTTCCAAGGATGGAGTAAGAAGGGACTCAGAGAGTGACACTTCATAGCATCCACTGCTTTATGGCACCTTAAAGCAAAATAAATGACACCTTTATGCATTGAATCAAAGCATGAACCTAGGTGTTCTTTAGATACCGACATGTGGAGGCTTCCACTTTCTTCTAAAAAGGTAGTTCAGGTCCTTTTGTAGCTACCACCTGGCACTTTCCACTTTTTCTATTTCTTAGCTCATTGAAAGTCTTTGCCAAAAAATTAGAATGAAATGTGGGTGCCTCTGTGAGATGTAGATGCTAACACGTGGTGCATTCTACTTAGCTATTACTAGGAATGTGGCACATTCTGTAGCCTTCTCAAAGGTTACAAAAGGGGGCTCAGAGGATGCTAGCTAGTTATCTCTATGGCTCAGAGAGTGACACTTGGTGGCTTTCACTACACTTTGACACTTTGGTAGAAATGAACCCACCCTCTACTCCAAAGCTCTGTTGCGATGTCCAAGGTATGCAAAAACCAAAATTGCAGTGCTTGACACAAAATTTAAATATGACGTAGAGTAAAAAAATACTCTATAGTTACTGACAACCTCCTAGGACTTTTGAGCCTGCTCAAAAAAAACCCAACTCTCGCTAGATCAAAATTATGGAAACTACAACTTCAAAAGAGTCATCTGGTAGATAGACCACTCATGGTCAGATAACCCTTGCTTGCTCTACAATTTAATGAAAGATAGATCAAGGTTAATGATATCCTTGTGTGAAAAGTTTTGTAGGATCTAGACTGTGGCTTTCAGTCTAAATTCTAGCTAGGAAATAGGAACTAGGATAGCTTGGACTTTTGAGATTGAGGAATCATCCCACAAGCTCTAGAAAACTATTTGATCCCTCTATTTAGCCAGTAGTAATGGTTTAATTTGGTCCACCATCAGCACCATCTTTGCATTCACAAATGGAGAAGGAAGGCCTAGCTGCACCAGATCTTTAATACATTGTCTCATTTTGTTGATGCCTTCTTTCACGACTTTGAGATGTTCTCTGCAACTATTGGTCATAGCATTGTGATTGAGCTCCTCATTGACCCATTTTATGGAGACCATTCTATCGGAGATCCCTGTGGCTGCCAATGTTGCATCTATTCTGTCGTAGAGTTTCTACAGCAATGAATGAGAATTTGTGACTCTTCTAGAGATCATGGCCAGAGTGTTCTACACTAAATCTTCCACCTTCTCACATAATTACTGTGCATTGAGTAGGAAGGTGAGAGATGGCCTAAGCTAGATAATCTCTGAGGAGATTCTCTCCCACGTTGACTCGTAGAACTCCTTCACTAGTTTTATCACTCCTTCACCTTGTGGCCTATTATCTAGTTCTATTTTTAGTTGCACTATTTTTTATTTCTCTACTTGGAACTGGGCTTGAAAAGATGTAGCCTTCTTTTGTGCCTCCATCAGCCCCTATTGTGATTGGGTAACTTACAGCTAAAGTCCTTCAACTCTTCCCTACAATGTTGCTTTCTCTCACCTAAGGGCTGTTGCTACATCTTTTGTAAGTGTGAGCTCTATTTTTAATGAATCATTCTAGGCCTGGACTGCCCATTGAGTCTGAAGGGAAACAATATCTTGCAACTATTTATTCAAGCTTGTTATTTCATTATCTCTCTTATTTATTTCTTTAGCCAAACTGCTATAGTTTGCCTTTTCTTTGGCCAAGTTAGCCTCCATATTTTGTAGTCTTCTTGATGTTTTCTAATAATCATCTATGACTACAAAAGTGGATTCTATTAATAGCTCAACTCTCTCCTAGGGCTTAAATAGGGACATGTCAATGGCCACCACATTCATTGTGTAGTCCTCTGACTACATTTGCTCGCTCAGCTTGGCAATGTTAGGTGACAAATGGGTCACCGTTAGCTACTATTGGATGGGGTCAAATTGTGACTATAGGTGTGAAATAGCTGATGCTTTATTCTCTTTGGTTCTCTTTTTCTTTAACCGAGCTTCTCTTGCCTTCCTAGTAGCATCGGCCTACATCTGGAAGGTGGAAGGGGATGCAATGTGTCCTCTCGCAAAAGGATATCCCTATAGAAAGCCATATTGAATAGCCAATGGTTGGCTATGGGAAATCTAAGGGAAAGGTTTCTTGGGAGCAGAAGGGGAGAAATAGGGTAATGTTAAGGCTTGAGGCATCAAGGATGGGGTGAATTGCAAAATAGGAATGGCAGTAGTGGTGGGATGTGTCATTTAGCTAGGTGGAGGCACCATGCCAACAAGGAAAGGGGAGAGTGAGAGGGAAGAGGGGAAATAATACTTACCTGAGTGGAAGTTATAGTACCCTACACTAGGCACTATGAAGGCTCCTCTTCCTCCTCTGGATCTAAGTGGAATTGCACCCTCCTTCTCTTCCTGGGTGTTTCTACCTCTGGCTGTGTTTGTTTCCCTTCCACCTCTGCAATTGATGGTGGTGCTCATGGAAAATTGGGGAATTCAATCACTCTAAAAGATGGGGAGGTTTTTGGTGGTGAAGACACCACACTCCTTTGTTGTTCTATGGCATCTGTAGCTTGCTTTGAGGTTTGCAGTTACTGGCTTGGTCCTGCTCCAATTTCCTGATCTACCTCGAGTGTTGACATTTGGATTGTTTTTGGGCTAGATGTAGGGGAGGGATGCCACTCATCTTAGAGTTCTTCCCATCTTTGTCTGAATATATCCCTCCAAAAGTGTGGGTGGTTTAGGAAATTTCCTGCTTATATCTCCAATAGGCCTCAATCTTCTCTATGTCCCAACCTTTGTTCCTTAGCATCCTTCTCAAACCAAAATTCATCCTAACTTTGGGATCATAATCCCTCTATTTATCATACAAGGTTTCCCATGGCCTATTTTATGATAGGGGCAAATTTTTTAGTTCAACATAGAGACCAGGAGAATCTTCTACAGGGTTTTTCTTGGTCTCCCAAAAAGGGTGACCTTCATGTGAAATCCTGGCTCCAATCCTATTTGTCCTTACCATGAAAGCTATGTAATCAACTGGGTCATAAACCCATTTTTCCATGACTAATAGGAACCCCAAGAAGGCTAGCTTCCTCAGTAGCACAGTCTCAACTTCTCTTGCTTCCAGGCTTATGTTGCCTGCCATCCACGAGAGATTGTACATTTTCCTCTTCTTCTTCTTGGAGCCATATTCATTATCAACTACTGACACCTACCTAGTGACTTCTAGGAATGTTAACCTACGAGTTAAGGTCTTTGGTAGCAACATTAGTTCTCCACAAAATCCATGGACCCTTATGATTGTGTGACAGGACCCAAAATAGAAGTCACATGGGATTGGGAAACTGACCAGGAGGTTTGTAAAACTTGGGAATAACCTATTTATGATAGGTTCAGGGCTAAGGCAATGAATAACATGGGTAACAAATAGTTCCCAAAAATCATAAGGGTCACTGGTCTTTGATAGATATGTGTCCATGCGGACACAGGGATGGTTCTTTGGGGGTTGAAAGATAGATCATATAGGTTTAGATTCATAAACTAGGTGAAAAGGTCAAGGTTCTGATGCAAAATTAAATGCAACAAAAGGAAGAATACCTGAATACCCCTTTTGACCTGAATTGGGTTAGTTGCTCCACCATTGAGAAGGCGATGTGTTCTGAGAAGTCAAGATGGTACTCCTGCATCTTGTCAACTATTTTTAGCCTAAAGAGGATGGCCATTTGCTCAGCATATATAGCCATGTCATCCTTCATGCCAAATATGAGGGCCATCATTGATAGTGTGTCCTGGTTGGTAGGTGTAAATTGAGTCCTTGGTACAGGGAGCATAGGTACTGTGGTATCACTATCAGCCATTTGCAACTCAGACCTCAAGAACCTTATCTGAGTGTTGACATTTGCCCACATCCATTACATCCTATCAATAGTGGGGAAGGTGGTGGTACCATCATATTATAGGGCAAGCATATCCCTAATAGCTTGTGGGTTGACTTGCAGCATGAAAGGGCCTTGCTGAATGGTGTAGGATTATGGATGGAGTAAGTTAACACATAATTCAATTATATCTGGGCATGGGTGCACAACTAGGAAAACAAACTAAGCTAGTTGTGAGATCCATATACTCATTTTTAATGTTTCATATTACATTGCCCTGGCTCTTTGTAGACACCTTTGGTGTGCCCCTTCTCTGAGGTTCTTGATGCTGGCTCTTTACAGGGTCAGGTCCATGATTCCATCTGCATAGTCCTTTACCTTTGAAGGGTCACTGGTTTATCCGAATCCCAGGGCTTTTGTTCTCAGGTAGCTTCTTGGTGGTTGTGCAAGATCTTCAGCATATGATTTACTTTCCATTAACTTGTTGAGATATCTAGGTGTCCCTACTCCTTGTTGTGAGGATGATGCTCCTGCCATCTTTGTATATCTTGTGTAATATCTGGTATACGAGCCTTGTGTAGGATAGAAAACATGCTCGCTAAAGCAAAATTTCTTAGGCACTAATAATCGCAATGAGCAAGGATGTTCATAGGAATGCTTGAGAGTTGTAATCTTTAAAATGTGCTAAGGGATATTTATGGGCCTATCAAGTCTCAAATAACATTAATTTTGGGTGATCGTTAGCAAATCCTACTCAATCTTTGGGAAACAATGAGGTGGACACATTATGCGGTGTAAGGTACCTTAGAGATCTCGACAGATTTGGGGAAGAATTTAATGTGGCAAAATTTAAAGAATTAAAACTTTTAAAACTCTGACTCTACGTTTAAAACACTTATTTTAAAAGAAAACTAGGAAAAGAACAATAGAAAATGAAATAATGCAGGAATGGGAAACTACCTAACTACATTAATTAAACACCCTTATTTCCCTTTGAGATCAAAAACAAACTTTTCAATGTCTTCCTTATGACAAGCCAACTTATGTCACCATACCAGTGATTGTAACAGGTATATCTTTGATGAAATGTCCTCTGCACTAGCCACACAGATTTGTCTACACTCAAATGAGTCTGAGTAAAACATGTGTTCGACACCCAAAAACTCTTCTTGTCCTTGAAAGCCTACTGAATAATGGTTCTTCATGTTGTCATGTGTCATCAAGAAATCATTAGCTATTGGTTCTTTACTTTGTGTACTTTGATATCCATCATCTTTCAGCTTATCTCCTTCAAATCCCAGCTCTATTGCATTGTCATGCTCCTTGATGGCTTCATCCTCCTGAAAGGATAAATTTGAAAGCTGGTATTCCTTCTACATACTCAGCTAAGTCTCAAAGCTATCTTCTCCACATTTGGCCAATTCATAGCCTTTTTGAAGGATAGTGTCACTTGTCTCAATGACTTGATCAAGGGAGTGTCCATGTTCCTCCATATATTCTTGCAAAGTGAGGAAAAAGTTAGAAATGATCTCTTCCTCATAAGAGGTTAAGATAAAAGCCTATGAATTGTCCTCTTATTGATCAAAGGGGTACCTATGGTGATTTCCTCTTTATCTGTACTTATGGAATCCTCTACATACTCATTTGCTTCTTCTAAAATATATTCTTCTTTGAAAAGGGATAAAGAAGAAGACTATGATGAATAACAAGAAGTTTCTTGAGGAAGGGTGGAAGGGACTTGAGGGGAAGTGAGGGTTTGGGGTCCTCTTCCCTTGCTACTATCATAGACTCTACATTATTAGGGAAATGACCTTGACAGGTTCGACCTTGCTCATGAACAGGGGTGGCATATGTCTGATATGGAATTTGTGGTGTTAGATATGTAGGTTGACAGATTTGGTAAGGCTATCTCTCATGAATGCTCAGCTTCTCTTATATAAATGCAATCAATCCACACACATCTAACATCTCGTATGTAAGCCCTTGCCAATTTTCTCTTTTAATGGGGTCCCATTCACTTTTAATTAGATCTACTGCATCCCTTATTTGATGGATGACATGATTAGGGATTTCTTGGCCATATCCCCTTCTGCTGTCAAGCTCTAATACATATTTTTTAAATCCCAGTAATGCTTTTTTGAAGGTGAAAATAAGACTAGGTTGAGCATGGGATGTGACATATTGGGGAGACTGGGTATAAGACTGGTATACCTCATGACCATCTACATCCTTTTTACTTGACATGATTCTAGGAGAAGCTCATTCTTGAATAAAAATATATGAAGGAGAATAAGACCAATAGCTATGAGTAATAGAATTATACATACTGAAAGGTGATTTCTTGATGATACCAAGACTACTTGATCAACTGATTTGACTCAAAGTCATTGTTGGTGTTGATAAAAACCTCCAAAGGCTAATTGGCCGAAGAACACACCAAAAATTCTTCAACTCCTTGAAAGATTGGTCCCACCAGGTGTGCCAAAAACTATTGATGATGAAAATTGTGCTTGATCTTAATCAATCAACAATGGGAAGTTTCAAGCTATGAGATAATGTTGCTTAAAACAACCTCCATATTTTAGAGAAGTTGGTCTCTTCTTTTGTGTCAAGTGTTGGGTGAAAAGGGATAGAAGATTAAACAAAAACACAAATGTAGGAATGAAACCTAACTATGGTGATGCACCTAAGTGTAATCCTAATCCTAACCTGAGCATAGTGAAAATATTATAGTATTCAATTACATTTAAGAGAAGACAAGTGCATGATCAATGTAAAAGATTGAAATAATAGAAATAGAGGCTCACAACAGGGGATTCTTTTGCTGAGATATAGATAATTTCAACAAAGGCATAGTGTTCAATCTTCTGAATAGAATATTTCAATCACATAAGAGGTGCAAAAGTCACGTAAAATTATGTAAACCTTCCAACTCAAGAAAATGAGACAAAAGCAAATGACATTCCTAATCACAACTCCAAAAAATTTGTAGTATAGACTACTTTGCAAATGACATAGATAACACCAACCAAGGCATGGATTTCAAATCTTCTTAATTCATTCAGCCACATAAAAGGCATAGAAACATGTACAGTTACATAAACTTTACAACTCAAGAAAATTGAGACAAGAGCAAATGATATTACTGGTCGAAAACTCTAGAAAGTCTAAAACTATAGAATTTCCCCCTCTTTTACAATTCTTCTTCTTTTATAGCCTCAGATCTCTCACCATTTTCCTCTTTCCCACACAATTCTACTCCATCCTTAACTCACAAGGGACAAATAGATGGCACTTTCAATGTCTTGGATGCATCCTGGTCTTATCAAGAACTACCCTGATTGTGGCATGGTGATTCATGTCTAGTACCTCCTTCTACACCTAAATTTCTCATTCCATCATCTGCTTAGCTGCTTAACTATCCATTCTACCTCTACTTATAGGGGAAAAATAGATGGCCCTTTTAATGTTTACAGGCCCCCAAAAATCTACCCAATGAACTGTTCCATCTACCAGAAATAACTCCCACCGAGTTTCCCTCCATCTCGCTTTACGGCAATAGATACATGGAACACTCTGTTCTGTTAAAATGGAAGAGGACACTTGGTCAGTATCTATAAATTCTCCTTATTGCTTAAAAGGCACTAGTGAACAATGCTTGGTGCTTTCTTCTTTCTCTATATTTTGCTCAAGAATGCTCTGCCTTTGACACCTATCACAATCTGCTTCCTTGATACTTAGCAGTTTTAACAAAATAAAATCTACCACGTCCCTTGCTCGGGCAACTTTTTAGGAGGGGATGGATGCATGTGGTAGTCTTTTTATGTTGATGCTTGGCACTTCCACAGTCCTTTGAAATAACATCTAGGACCAACCATAATCTTTATTTGACAATGAGGCTCGAAGATGGTCTCTCAGAAGTTGACATGTGGTGACTTTCACTACTTTTGGGAAGATACGTGGCATCTTCTACTTCTTCTTCTAGGTGTATGTGGAACCTTCTACTTTTTCTAGGGATGGAGTAAGAAGGGACTCATAAAGTGACACTTAGCAGCATCCACTACTTTATGGCACCTTAAGTAAAATAAATTACGCCTTTATGCATTGAATCAAAGCATGAACCCAGGTGTTCTTCAGATGCCGATACTTGGAGGCTTCCATTTATTTGAAAAGGTAGTTTAGGGCCTTCTACGACTATCACCTAGTGCTTTTTGCTTTCTCTGCTACTTAGCTTGTTGAAAGTCTTCACCAAAAAATTAGAAAGAAAAGTGGGTGCCTCTGTGAAACGTGAGTGCCTTTGTGAGATGCAGATGCTACCACGTGGTGCGTTCTACTTAGCTGCTATTGGGAACATGGCACATTCTATGGCCTTCTCAAAGGTTACAAAAGTGGGCTTAGAGGATGCTAAATGGCTAGCTCCATGGCTTGGAGAGTGACACTTGGTGGCTTCTGTTGCAGTTCGACACTTAGGCAAAAATGAACCCGCCCTCTGCTCTAAAACTCTATTGCGACGTCCAAGGTATGCAGGAACCAAAATTGCAGTGCTCAACCCAAAATTTAAATATGACATAGAGTAAAAAAGTACTCTACAACTAGTACATTCATTGTGAATTTTAATATCGAAGTGAAAGTCATTCAAACTAGAAGCACCATGTTTTATTGCAACCATTCTTCTTCACTAATCAAAGCTCAAATAATAGAGTATATAGTTTATGGTGATAATAAGACAATAAAGAATATATTAAGATAGTTAATGATCTATAGGCTTATAGGTGATATTGGGCATATACAATTATATCCTTAATGGATTTTGATCTAGTCCTAAAACTATTGGTGGCCATATTATGTAGAACCATTTCTTTAGAGCTTTGCTACATTTAATTCATGTCATCCTGCTCACTAATTTGAGCTCATTTTATAGCACATATAAGCATATATTTTCTAAGGTGGAGATCACACATTAGGTTTCATGATAGATACTTTGTTAATCATTACACTAACTCCATCACCTTTCATCCTTTACACTATGGTCACTAGTGTTGTCATTCCTAGAATATGCCCCTAAAGATCTAGGTGCCAGTTAATTGCCTACTAGTTGGTATAAGATGTGCATTGATTTCTCTATTTGGTGCTAAGATACTAAAATATCCATCATTACAAATTATTTCCTCATTTTTATATGTTCTATTGTGCCTTCACACATCCATACTTAGTGAAATAAGGGCCCAATAGAGACTAAGCCCACATAGATAAACATAAGTAAAATATTTTAGTATTCATAAAATATATCACATATCATACTCTAAATACACTCAAAGAGGCATTTTGGATAGTAATTCTTCAAATGGATTAGATTGAATTGCATTTTTGTCTAAATAGGGCACTATTATCCTAGATCCTAAAAAATAGTCAATTCCATAATCTATCAAAATCTTAGGTAATCCATATTAGTTTACAATAGGTTCAAAATCTCAATTCTTAGAATACACTCAAATTTTATCTCAATTTACTCAATTTGGGTGCATCACGCATGATATGTGTTGTAGGTTATATATAGGTTTTTACTTAAAATTTTAATTGTTATTACTCAGTATCAAAATCTATATGTCCTAGATATCAGATTAGGGGCATGTGTGTGACACATAGATTCTTCATTGCTTAATTTTCACTACTTTTGTATATTTAATGACAATTATTATCATTTTACATGTTTTATACACTAGAATAAGATTTCAAAAACTATTTACAAAAATTTTTCACTAGTTTTTCAATACAAATTAGCCTTATTCCATTTGTAGTGAGTGGTTAACACCATTTTACCATTTTTGCACCAAAGCATTCTATTGGGATTCATATAGGTATTCTAAGATATTTCAATACCTTGAGTATTAAAGTATGGAGTAAAAAATATGTTGAGTTATTAAGCACATTCTCCTAATAAATTAGGACTAGATCATGCATAGTCCAATCCAAGATTTTCAATGAAAATGAAATATCTTAGGGTCCTACCCTTTATAATCACCAATTTTTTCTCTAGAAACACACCAGTTTGCATATGTATATTCATTATTTGTTATTAGATTTGTAATTTTTATTTTTTTCTTTTTGAATTTCATCTTAAGTAAATACTAAATTTACACATGTTTTATTGTAGGTATTGCCTGAAGCATAGTTCAACATTGTGGCTTACATTCAAGACTATACTTCACAAGTAAGTTCAAGTATGCACTTTTTAATTTTAATCTAGTAATTTCACTTTGTTTAATTAATATAATAAAAATGAGGAAAATTTAGAAACATAAATTAATATTTAATTTAAAACCATGCAATTGTGATTACTCTTTTGACACACTTAGCTCATGACCCATTATAGGGCCTTTTGATCACTTTTCTTCACTTTCTACATAATATCTCACTCCTTCAAAAACCACAATTAACATCATAGTTTATCCATTAATATTACTAAGTAACCTAGGTTCATTCTCATATTGATTCATACCCCCAAACTTAGTTTTTATTTCCCTTAGGAAAGGAGTGCCCCATTGTGACAATGACACACCTCATTATTGGCCAAATCGGTATAAGTTATCTTTACACCAAGTAACAGATGTTTTAAAAAAATTAAATTTGTGTAATTTTTGACCCATAATTTTTAAAAATATTAAAGGAATTCTAAAAATACTATTATATAATCATATTTCAAACCATTTTGCACACAAGAGGCTTCTACATAAAAAATCATCAAAATTATAATTGCACATTAAGATAAAATTCCTTATTTATCCAAATTCTAATCACATACAACCTTAATATCATTGAGCTAAATTATGAATACACCTCCAAAGTCACAAGTCACAATTGAAGCACTTAATCACATTAGGATTGTACTAGGATTTAGTATTTTGAACTAGTTTCACACATAACACTGGTGCATGGGAGAAATACATGGAGTATGATTCTTTTTCATATTATTGGTATATAAAAAGTGCTTAAAATAGGTGGTATTAAGGTCAATAAAACTTAAAATACTAACCCCTTTTAACTACATGATTGTATTTTATCATCTTCTATATTGATCTAGGGGTTTCAAGTGGAAAATCAGATATACAATGATCACCAAAGTGAATTTAAACCTCCCACATAGTCCAAATAAAAATATGTGAAGGCATACATAACTTTTAAAAAATTAAATTCATGATCTTATATTGAATACCAATATAATCCTTCCTTATCCAGTCACTGTAGTCATGTCTAGGAACCCTGTAGCTCCTATTCCCAATCTATATATAGTCAACATAGTCACCCTATTAGTCTGAGATCCAAAATCATTTTGTGTCTTTTTCCACCTAAATTTAAATTTTATTTCTTCAAGTTTTCATATTTATCATGTTTCAAATTATTTTGTGTCATTTATTTCATATTTTTAGCTTTTTGATTTTGCTCAGTAGTTTGTCTAATTAGAGTTTAATGTTCTCATAATTCCCCAAATTTTATAAAACAAATTGTTACTACCATAAATGTTATCAATGAATGTTTTTTTTACATATAAATGTTATTATATTATGTTACCTCACAATGTTTTTTTTAAAATGTTTCCATGGTATGTTAACTTCCAATTATACTTCCATAAATTTTACCACAATATGATAATTTTGTAAAAAATTTACCATGATATGTTACATTGTAATGTTACTACCAAAAATGTTAAGAGTAGTATTATACCTTCCAATGTTATTGTTACAAATGTTACTATGATATGTTACCTCAAAATGTTACTTATGTAAATGTTATTGTAGTATGTAACCTTTTAATTTTACTATAACATATGTTACCATAATATGTTACCTCTCAAGTGTATTTTCATAAATGTTATTGCAACATATTACCTCAAAATGTTACTTATATAGATGTTAACTCATAATTTTACTATTGAAAATGTTATTGGAGTGTGTTATTATTGATGGAAATTTTTTATCATGTGCATAAACATAATAGTTTTAGTGGATTCAATGCATGGTACTTGATATTGAAGAAACCTCCAGTTATAGAAGCTAGATTATCATATTCTAATGTCAATTTAATGCTATTAGAAGTTGAAAAGGGAGGAGATATAAAATAAAAATAGTAAAATAAAAATAAAATAAATGTAATATAATAGTGTATCCTCAATCTAACCAGAGTAAATCATGTAGGGAAAACCACTATCTATCCAAATAAAACATCCCATAACTAATTTGTAAGAGGCAAAAACATAAACTAAGGGTAGAAAAAAAGCCATGAATCTATATAAAGTGTTAGAATAATAAAAAGTTACATACATAAATAAGAATGAACATAAAAATTTATGTAACAAGTGTTGAGGAAAATTAAATTCATAATGGAGATTCTTCTTGAGAGTCAAAATAAAATTCCACATATTAGGAACTCAAAAAGTAGGGAGAATCTCCCTATTTATAAATAAATTGTATGTTTTAGAGTGGAAGAGTGAACAAGCCTTAATCTAAGTATTTGTCAATATAAAAAATAAAACCAATAATAATGTAAATTTTTCCTAAAATCTACCTAATATTCCCACACATTTCAATTTTTGCATCCACCAAGATATTATCATCCATTTCAAAATATATGTCTAGAGCCTTTAATTTCCACCATTTGTTTCCATGCCTCTAATGTTTTATTATTAAAACACATAAAATTAATTTAAATATATTTTCCTCATTTGGAATTCCATTCCCATGGATTATTTCAAATATATTAAAAATCTTAAAGTTTATGAAAAAAGCAGGCCCTCCATTTTGGTAAAACATTACCCTTGGCTGAGACAAAACCCTTTTTATTAATTGCATAAATAATATGATAGAGATAGATTTTATAATTAAAAGGTGGAAAATTAATAAAATTACTCTTCAAAAAAATTAAGAGGTGGGATAATAGAATTTATGTTACAAATATTTGTAGACTTGATGAAAAGCATTTCAACTATCAAGGAATTGAAATTTTGTAACAATTACCTCACAATGTTACTGCCACAAATGTTACTATGTTTTTTTTTTTTAAATCATTAAAATTAAATTGTGAGGTACCTCACCTTTTCATTAATAAAAATGATATGTTACATAAATACATCTTACTAAGAAAACCAAAATGTCCAAATTCACCACTAAGATAACATTCAACCAAGACCAAAACTTACAGAAATTTTACATTTTTTTGTTAAAATAAAAATAAAAATAAAAATAAATTTAAATTCTAAAATAAGATAAAATCATATAAGATAACTTATACAAAACATTATTTTGTTTTTGAAGTATCTCACCACATCTCTCTACATAAAAATTAAACTACCTTCCACAATCAAAACCCTACTTTTCTATAGTAAAAACTTACAATAAACAATTATTTTTTACCAAAAATTGATCTTCCATAGAAGAAATCATAAATTTCCAAAAAAAATGATAACACATCCATCCATAATTTTCTTCTAGAGGCATCCAAAATATAGGGAACTGATAATTACAACAAAAAATACTCATGTAGTTTCCAAACTAAGTAATATTATGCACTAGAAACATACATTCTAAAAAAAAAGATTAGAAACAACCAAAAAACATTTTTGAAAATACATAACCACAAAATTTTCCTCTATAAATATTGTCTAGAGGTTTTCTACCTTCACACATTTGCCTTAGTCTAAAAATTATGTGGTAAACCCCACCAATCCTAAGAATCACTACTAAAAACTAAGGAAAACGGATCCTACTCAATTCCATCATTTACTAACAAATTTTCTACCTAGTTAGCCAATTGAAAAATTATAAAATGTGAGTGAAGATAAATTAATTTCTAACTCTTTAGCACCACCTAAAATATTATTGAATTTATGATTATGTGTCTTACATTCTATCATAGAATTTATAATGACCCATAAATCAACCTCAACGAGGATGTGATAAAAAAACTTTATCCTTTTCCATTTTGACCTCCTTTAGACTTACAAAATCCTCTACTTCATTATAAGTAACTCTAGGAATAAATAAATAATCCCCAAATAAACTTTCCTATATGAAAAAGAGGTAGACATCCAACATTAGCCACTCTAAGATTTTTTTGAGAATCTCCATCAAAATTTATTTTAACAAACTAGGTTGAGGTGGAACCCAACTAACATCTGACTTATCCTTCATTCATTTATTAACTTGGTGAGTGGTTGAAAAAATAATATTAGGATAATTGTCTAAAATTTTAAATCTTTTTAACCCAACAAATTCTTATTAATCTTAGCTAAAAAAGAGAAATATTTATAGATACTTCCTACTCAATCTTTTCCCAACATCTTTCCCATTTAATTATTTTATGTTCAAATTTTTTGTTGCTCTACTCCTTCTAAATATGTAAAATTACATTTTTCAGAGCATACAACAAAAGAGGAGATAAATTTTTCAATCCTTTTTTCCAAGCTGAGAAAGCGTCCTTAATTTTTCTTAGATAAACCCATAATTCATCAAGTTTAGAAAAGAGCTAGGACCACACTTACCTTGCATATGAACAATGAAAAATTAAATGTTATTATGATTTTCCTTCTTGTTTACACATGTTAAAAATTGATGGACCACCAAATCCAATTATTTGAAGTCTATCTTGAGAATTTTTTTTTCCAAAACATTATAACCATGTGAAAAAATTATCCCTTGGGGTGTTAATTGCATTAAAAATTATAGTGTTAGGTCAATCATCTTCCACATCCACTTTCACAGTAATGTTTTTGTAACTATATTTAACACCATAAAAAAACTAGGCTTTTCCCCTAACCATCGTAGAGTATCCTTTTTATTTTTCATATAGATCTTTCTTATTATAAGAATGTGAGATATCCATTTTTTACCATCAACAAGACCATTTATATATTCCAAACTCTTCTATTGTTTAGTGTTACTAATAACAAGGTCAATATTAACCTAGTAATTATAGACTTTAACCCCCAACATGTTTTTAGAATGTATTGCATATCTCTTAAATACTTCCTTTGATATAACACAAGTTTTCATTTCCATGAATCAGTCCAAAAGTTTATTGCTTCTCCATTCCTTACATCCTAGGTTAGGTTATCACATATTATTTGGGATTCAACAATAAAATTCCAAATATGGGAAATTAAAGGAGGATTTTCAATGGTAAAAATCCTATGAGGTCTATTATTTCACAAACACTTCCTTGTAGCCAAATGACTCTATGGTATGGACTCCTCCTCATATAGATGCCATTCTAATTTGGATCCTAAAGAAACATTATGAGGGTGAATATTTTTTAATCCCACCCCACCTTTATATTTAGATTTGTATACATTTTTCCATTTGGTAAGACATGATTATATTTTGTCTTCATTACCATGCCACAAGAATTATCTAAAAAAATTATTTATCTTCTAGAAAACCCCAACTAGAGCTTGAATCACTAAGAACTATTAGAGTATGTCATTTACCTAGCTTAGCTCATGTTTACTAGGTGCACTATTTATCACTATTTAATTTTCCCATTGTGGATTTATCCCACATTGGTTAGGATGCTTTACTTATTGATCTTCCTTGACTATATATGCAAAGCTCTATAATGGTATTAGATAATCTATGAAGTATGCTCTTAGGAAAATCTCTTAAGAAAATCCATAAGCTAAGCTTATAAAAGAAGTAATATGGATATATATGATATTGCTCCTTGATTTTTATATTTGTTTGTCATGTGATGTTTTACTATTATCACCTGTGATCTTTGTATCTTGGAATGATCTAGTCTTCATTCCTTTCATGGTATCAGAGGAGGAAGTGTTACAGGCATTCATTTGGAGTTTTCATCAAGGGCTTGTGATCATTCTATAGATCTTTTTATTTCTATAGATAGTATTACCATACTAAGTATGCTCTTTTATTCCATCCTCTTTGGATGGTTCTGAAAATTATAAAGGTGTGAAAGAAATTTCTAGTGGGCAGATTTTGGAGGATTTGTAGATTAGTTTGTTTATGTCTTCTTACAGGTCAAATTGTATCTGGTTATGTAAGGAAATCTACAAGTAATCATGCCAATGTTGGATTTGCATCCTCAACATTCCTAGTTTGTATCCTCACTCTCAATTTGTTTCTCTATCATGGAAATTATTTTACAAATGGATTATTTGCACCTATGGCATCCATATGTGTAATTTAATCTCATAGGGGCATTTTTAGTGAGTTGAGTGTTCCTTTTCTACTATATAAAAATGGTTGGTTTTCTAATAACTACTCTTTATCTATGATAAATCATGCCAAAATGTTTTTGGATTTTGTGCACCTTGATTTAAGATTTACATATCATTTTGAAATTATTAATTTTATTAAGTGATGCAAAAGTTATGGTAGTTTTACTAACACAATTTTTATTTTTCCTAAATGGAAAATAAGTTGTTTTTTATTTCTTAGCCCTTAAGTGAAATTGTTTTTTCCATTAAAGTGAACATAAGGGTGTATAGGAATATTTTTTGAGACCTTGTAATTATTTTTGGTTCAATTATAATTCCAATGAGTGGTTGGAAGACTATCTTCCTTTTTAGTTTGGTCATTGAAATTAGTTTGTAGTGTAATTTTTAATATTTTTGACCCATTTTACAAGATTTTATAAACTCTTTACATTTTGAACTGTAACTCATATTTGAGTTAAGTTTTTCTTAAAGTGTATGGTTTTAATTATCTATCCATTAGTGTCACCATTTTGTAAAAAATCACTGCTTTTATAAAGTGTTAAATTTTGGGAGGGGGATTACACATTTTTGGGGGTTTATTTGTTCATTGTCATTATTTGAATCAATTATTGTTCTTCTGGGGGGATCATTATTTATTTTTCATGAATTTTTCCTTTTATTTTGAGAATGGAGCACCTAAACATGTCAAATTACACTACTTGGAAAATAAAAATGAAGTTACACTTTTAGCTAAAAGGTTTATGGAGAGTTATGTTTGGTGACAATCCCCACTATACAGACGAGGAAGTTTTTTATTGTATTAAATCCAATCAAAATGAGGCTCTTTGTTTGATTCATCTCCATATTTAAAATAGTTTTAAATGTTATGTCACATGTGCCACATCATCAAAGGAATACTGGAATGTTATTGTAGCCTTATTTGAGAAGGATACTAAGTCTTTTGGGTCTTTTGCACCCTCTTTTACTCCACCTCATTTTGTTCCACTTCCTTCTCCTCCTATTATTAAGGATTTATATTTTGATGATGACATTGATGTTTTTCAAGATTTGATTCTTAACAATGACATAGTTGAATCACTATTATCACTTCATTCTTCTCTTCCTATTAGCAAGGTTTTCTCTTCTGATGATGTACTCTCTCTTCCTACTATAGTTTCTTATGATGACACATTCCTGATAGACATTGCTCTTCCTTTTATCAAGCCACCTCTATGGGATGATTTTATTTTATACTTGGAATGTATATTTATAGAACCTACCTTTGTTCCTATATAAGATGTTGAGCTACTACATATTATCACTTCAAAGGATTATACTAGTTCTAGTAAGTGTACACTTATTGAATGTTATGCTCCACTTCCAATGGTCACTATTTCAGTGAATGTTCCATATCTTTCTTTTGATTGATCTAATATAAATTCATTACATCCAGTTCATATACATGATCTTTCCAAACATATTTCACACTTCAAATTTGAATGTGATTCAAAAATCTTTGTATTGTTGCCTCCTTCATCTTCTATTATGGAATGGGTAGACTTCCAGTACATCATTTATGTTATTCCTTTGATAAAAGGAAGAAACATTTTTTGATGTGGATGGATATTTTATAGTCTTATATTCAAGGATATAAACATTAAAACTAATCATTGTGCAAGCTTGATTTGGATTATCGACAACTTCAATATCGACAAAAAATGTCATTGGGAGGGATTTTTTTATCTATGGGTTTTATCTCTCCACTTCATGGATATATTATACATAAGTACCTAATCAAGCCTTGTTTTCAAGACCCATACTATGGATATGCCACTTTTTGGCTATTTTTATCCCTTAGTTTCACCTAAGGGTAGGTGTTAGAGTAGGTTATTTACCTACCTTAGCTCATGTTTACTAGGTGCACTATTTAGAACTTAGATTTTAATTTCTAATTATGGATCTATCCCACATTAGTTAGGATGATTTTCTTCTTGCTCTTGATTTTCTATATATTCAAAGATCTCTCATTGTATTAGATAAGCTCTAAAGTAAGCTCTTAGGCAAAGCTCTAAAGCAATATCATAAGCTAAGCTTATAGAAGATGTAATATGGGGATATATGATATTTATCTTTATTTTTTGCATTTACTTATCATGTGATGTTTTGTTTTTACCACATGTGAATTTTTAGCTTGGAATGATCTAGTCTTCACTCCTTTCAATAAAAAATAGACCAAAATATCTAGTAAAATTGATTTAATCAAAATAATTCTACTAGAAAAGCTTAACCATTTTGCTTTCCATACTATGAACATAACTTGCATGTTATCAATCAAAATATTCAATAGTATTTATTTTGTTTATTTGAGATAAAGGTAATCCAAGATATTTGTTGAGAAAATTTCCAATGGGACCATATAGTGTCATTGAAATTCTTTGTTTTATTTCTATTATAACATTGAGAAAAAAAATTGACTTATGTAGACTAATGTTTTGTCTAGATTCTACATCATATGTCTTCAAAGTTTTTTAAATTACCACCACTTCAGCCATCTCTACCTACCTAAATAGGAAATTATCATCTAAAAAATGTAAATGGGTATTTGAAGAACCTACATCATAAACTTTAAGCTCTTGAATTTTATTACGTCATCTTAGATAAACTAATAATATACCCAAAGCCTTTGCCATATTTTAAAGAAGTATGGAAAGAGTGGATCATCTCTTCTAATCCCTCTGGATTTTTTTAAGAAACATAATGGACTCCTATTAACCAAAATAGAAAAGAAGGCTTATGTTACACACTATATAACCCATGTAATCTATTATTCTCCAAAACCAAAATCAATTAAAAACCTTTCTTATAAAATCCCAATTGACTTTGTCATATGCCTTTTAAATATCTAATTTTAATAACATCTCTGATTTAATTTGGGATTTCAGAGTGTGAAAATTTTCATGGTTCACTATGACCCCATTTAGAATTTGCCTTTAAATGAAAAAATACATTTTTGATGAAAGGAAGGTTTTTTATAGCAATTTTAGAAATTTATTTAGAGATGATTTTATGGTAAATAAATGGTCTTAAAATCTAAAAAATTATTTGGGTTAGATTTATTATAAATAAATGAAATTAAGGTAAAATTTTGATCTTGAAGACTCCATAGATTCATTAATCATTTTAGTTAACTCAAAAATCAAAACCTTCCAAAGTGCTAAAAGACATCTACCAAATTTTCATTTAGTATTGGTTATTTAATAGGCTCCATAAAATTAATGATCACCTTTATTTGTTCCTCCAAAAAGGTATTCAATAAGTTCTCATTTTACCTAGATGTAATAATGGATGGTATATTAGTGTAGACATAAAATTAATCATTAAAATTTGACAATGCTTCTTCTTGACATCCTTACCATTACTTGGTCTATTCACATTTTCACTAAATCCTAATATATAAGATATCCTCCATTATTTTATAATACTAAAAATATCACATAGACATCACTATTTCAATTTCATTCATCCTTACTAAGCCCACAAGATCCTATTAAACCTATACAAACAACCTATGGTCTTCTAGAATAAGTACACATTACTCTAATAAGGCTATACTACAACATTATTCCCTAATGTGTCCTTGTCCCCCATACTCCAACTATCACTTTTTCAAATTAATATGTTTCACAATGGCTCTCTCTAGTGCATTGGTAAAGTTAGTTAGCTAAAGTATTATAAATAATATCTTATAAAAACACATCAAGGCTACTCATTATTCTATCCACTATATCTCTTTAAAATAAATCATTGCATATTGAGCAAAAAGTCACTATTTCTTCCTATTTTAACTCTAAAACATTATAATTGTCAATATTCAAGTCTAGCTATTTTTTAATTGTAGGTCAAGGGCATATATTGTCAATCATTTCAAGTAATAATCTAGCTAATTCATTCTATTTATATAATAATAGATCACACAAACACTCTATGAAGGAGAACTACATAATCTTGAAGCCCATTCGGGCTATGTAGGGAGCACTCAATTATGCATAGTTTAAGGCTAACTCAAATATTCCCCTTAGCCATTATCCCCCCTTTCAGATTTGATCTCTATCTTATTTATTGTGAAGGATCTAGGTTTTTTATATTTTGAGTATCTTTTGCACCACAACATAAAACATAAAGATTGATAGTCAAACCTTATAGGGTATTGCACAAACCTAAATCCAAAAACTAGTAATACAATCAACAAAAACATAGCCATAGTGGCCAAACAAGGCCATAATGTACCCCTATCCACCTCCTATGGATTTGTCTCAACAAACTATGAATTATTACTTTTTCCATAACTCTATCTACAGGTAATTTTCACATAGTTTCCAGTTATAGTGAGCTTGTACAATCATATCTATTATTGTCTTAAGGGACTCTATATGACCCTAGCTTAATTTACTATTTTTATCAAGTTTCTAATTTCTATAAATTTTATAGTTTATTATATTTTAATATCAAATCAATACATATTATCATTTATATTAAATTATTTAATTTCATTAGTTTTAAGACACCTTAAATTAAAAGGATTAAACATTTTGGTGAACCTACTATTTTAAGAAAATTTCTTGTTATTTTTCCTTGATTTTTGGGATAGGATTTCATTAAAAAATTTATAAATTCCTGATACTATAATAAAATATCCTTAAAACTTGCATAATATTCAAGGAAAATGATTCAATTTCTTTGATTTTGAATTAAATCTAAAACTAAATAAATTTTATTATCATATTGGATCATTCAAACACATAAACTCTTTCTTTTGACCTTAGATTGAAAGTTGCTTGATTTTTGAAACTAAAATTCTTTCACCTTTTATTTTTAATTTTATTTTCTAGATTATTTTTCTTATTTAAAAAACTGTGTTTGAGAAATTTTAAGACTAATTAATGACTATCATGAAGGGCTAAACATTTTTTTTTACAAAACCCATGGCATGAGAGTTTTACCCCAATACTTATAGCCATAGTACAACACTAAACATAAATTTTAGTTTCCACATGCCTCAAAATATATTGGAACTATTTAGGGTCCTTTTTTTATACCAATAGGAAGCCTCTTTTATCTATTTGATTTGTTGTGCACCATATTTCCATTTTTTTATCCATTCCAAATATAATAGAGATAATATGGATGCATATCATTATATATCTCACCAAATTTTATTTGTAATCTTTTGGAATATGTCAAAATGAGTTCACAATCTAATGAAGATGGTTCTTTGAATTTTTCTTATTTGAGTTTGTGAAGTACTCCATAGTTGTAAAGGATTATAAACTTCTTGTGAAATACAAAGTCTACCTTTATTGACCTATTTTTTAGACCATACAAGAAAAGGAAAATAGGTGCAAACTATTTGGATTGAAAATAAAATGTCAAACTTGACAAATCTAATTTTTATAACCATGGTTTTGGTCTATTTTTATTATTATATATAGAATTACTTGGGTTTATATGTTTATAATAATCACTTATTATATTTTTTCTCACTCTGAGATAATACACAATGTTTTTTATCTATTTTTGTTTTGAACATTCTTTATTAACTAAGTTATATATGCCTATTTAGTGCACATTGTAGGGCAATCCCAAATTTAACAGTCGACCCTACCTATTTTGATTTTTTTTAATGATGGTTTTTACTCAAAATTACCTTGTAATACAAATAAAATTCCTAGTAGAAGGAGGAAATCACACACACACACACACACACACACACACACACACACACACACACACACACACACACACACACACACACACACACACACACACACACAATAATAATAATAATAATAATAATTTTTGATGGTTTTCCTAAAATTTTATCTTTATTTTGATGCAGTATTTTTTTTAAAAAAATTATAATTTATAAAAAAAAATAACATAAATATAACCATATGTTAGTTTTAGGCTCTGTTTGGAGTTACTTCTACAAATCTAAAAAACCTCACTATGAGGAAAGTTATATTTAGTATCCATCTTCTTTCCCACATTTTGAAGACCCTTGAAAATTTGTTCATGTTATATTTTTTCATTCTAAAGACCTTTGATGAGTGGTGTTTCTCATTATTGATGTGACATTTTTATGGGATATAAATAAAATCACACTTAATTATAATAAATCTCACACCCATATTATGAGATAAATGATGGTATGAAGAGGCATGGAGGTAGAGGTCAATATGATTATTTTTATTATAGATTTGTTGAGCCAAAATTATGTGACCTTTATTGGATAAGAGAAAATCAAACAACATTAATGACACCTTGTCTTATAATTCTTTGGTTAATTATATGTTTCTACAAAGATCTTTGAAATGCATATGGAACTATTCAAGGCCGTCTCTATTTCTATCTAATTTTTGCTTTTCTTAATTTTTTTTAAAGAAAGAGACTAGGAATAGGGGTGTAGAATAATACCTATTGAATGTGCACATGTTGAATTTAGATGATTGTGGAGAGATCCTATTTGGCTTGGGAGGATGACCTACAAATTAAAAAACACTAAAAAAACTTGTTTGTTAGACAATTAGATGGGTGGATTGCCTAGCATGAGGTAGATCCTGGAAGTGAAAGCATTCTAGGAGGTTGTCAATCCACCTTCTTCAAAACATTTAAGTTGGAATGATAAAAGAAGTAGATTCTGCATAGAAACAACAAGTAAATGATACTAAAACAACAAATAACTAAATTTGATACAATAAAGTTAAATTATTTTCAAAATATAATTAAATGGCTGCAATAGTTTAATTAATACTAATGCTAATAATTAGTAAAGGTTATGGTTTTGGTTTGGTAAAGTGGTGAGGGTCAAAAGGAATGTTTTGATATTTTGGGTAGATGGTCAAGTCTACAAGTATACAAAGAGATAAATAGATAAATTAGGCAAATAATTAAATATAGAAAAGGAAAAATAAAGGTAAATATGGCAAAGAGGGAAAATACGTAAATGAGGCAAAGAAGTGAATGAGATAAAGTGGATAAATGAAATGAAAATAGCCAAAGGGATTGAATGGGATGAATGGGATAAAGAGGAAGAGGTTAAGGGATCAAGATTATGGATGTTAAAAAAATAAAAGGCCAAAGGGAAATAAATAAAGAACTAAAATTACAAAACAAAGTAAATTACCTCAATGTTGTTGAAGTGGCTTGAAGATGTTGATGATGGTTGAATGTTGATGAAGCTTGAAGCAATTTCAGTAGAGCTTCATTGCTTTGATATTTTCTCCTCCAAGATGATGATGACCTCCTCTAAAAATCTTAAACAAGATTTTAAGAACCAAAGACTAACTTCCAACTTAACCTTTGGTGAAGGAGGGGGGGCGTGTATTTATAACATTTGATGTTGGGAAACATGCCAAAAGAGTGGGATAGTGAAGCAATTAAAATTTTTCCAAGTGGCGAATGATTTAGTCAAGGTGAAGCTGGTAGGTATTCCCATGTGATTGTAAAATCTCCATCTTTGCAAATGAATCCAAGTTTGAATTAGATCAAGGACTTTTTACCACCCTTATTTGTCTTCATTCAAGCACTTAAAGAGGTGGCATACCAAATGCCATGTCATTTTCCATGTGGGTGATAAAATTTCTAAGGTGAGGTTGGTGTAGATTCCCATGTGAGTTGGAAAGTCTCCCATTTGGGATAGTGAGCCTCCATTTGGGTTAAACAGTTAAAAATGGGTGCCCTTTATCTTTCCCAAAGTCTTAAAGGGGTAGGTATCTCTTTTAAAATCTAATTTCATGTAGGAAGACAAAAATACATGTTGAATAATGATCCATTAATGGTAAATTCACCATATTTCAAGGGGGGGGCCTTGAGATGCTTAAATGAGGTCATCAAGTACTTTGGGAAGGGTCCTAGGTGGGGTATGATGTCCCACATCAAGACACATCGCTTTTAAGCCACGTCACTTTCCATATCAGCTCCAAATCACCTCCCATGTCACATGACATGTCACACACCATGTCACTTGTCATGTCATCATAAATAGTGATAGTGGTTCCCATAGTGAATAGTAATTTTGAATAATACTTTCAAATGGTGATTTTGAATGATATTTGTGACTAGGAAAATAGTTATTTAGTTGGGTTAATGGGGGGTTTTTGGAAGGTTTAATAATTTTTAGGGCATCCTGAGGCATTTAGTTATCACAAACTTTAAATGTGTAGTTTTTTGGTGTCTACATTTTGCCCCTTTTTGTTATGCAAATTTGAATTAACAAGCTAAAAAATAAAAATAAATCACTTGGTTGAAGATCAAGATGCCCCAAGTATGGGAGGAGGTGTTCCCCCTCCAACTGAGAGTCGATGAGGAAAGGTCAAATCAAGTGTAGGTTTGATAAGTAGTTGATGGGGAGGTATTAGGTGGTGCCACAAGGTAGTTGGGTATGTGAAATGCTAATGGGTTCACAAAATATGACCAAGCACAATAGTCAATATTACATAGATACCAAAGGTGCTAATGTTGATAACAAAAAGGTCAGGTTCTAAGATAAATGATAAGGGAACCAATCCCTAATATAGGTCATAGCTGATTGGGTTAATCTTATCAAGACTCCTAGACAAGGTCAGTTTTGACTTAGGTATCCAAGGTAGGAAGTGCTCTTGAGAAAACATTTATGGTCTAGTTTTTACATAAGGTGGTACAAACATTTAAAATTTCAACATGGCAAGGTTGGTCATTATGATAAAAAGTTATTACAAAAAAAAAAAAACCAATGGTATGGGTCAAAATCAATCAATGCCAAGGTGGATGTGGTAAAAGCATGGGTGGATTGGGTATGGGTTGGAACGGGATGGTCAAGTTGACTCCAGATGCATGGGGAAAGTGGATGCTACCTACATAATTCCATGGATAGGAATCTAAAAAATAATGTCATGCCAAATTTAGTTCATTTGAGGTGAATGGTGTTCGTTAACTTGGTTGCCCCAATTTGATATCATGTAGGTAGTTCCAGGGGAAGGACATTAGAGAAAGAGAAGTGCCAAAGGGTGGAAAAGATGGCTATCAAATAGTTTCTAATTTATGTGGTAGAAATGGTGGATGATATTACCTAGGATGTAATTAGATGATTGTGTCAACTATGCAAAATAATATACAACCATGGATAAGCAAGTTGAAGTGTGAAGTTTCTACCACCATCGTAAAGAAAAGGAAAGGTAGAAATATGAGGTACTAGGATTTGGAAAATATGGAACTACTCAAATTGCCATGGTGATCTGATGGGTTATTTGATCACCATCTAAATAAGTTGACATTATGCACATTCCACAATAATGTCATCAATAGGCTATGGAAGGTTATTATTCAATGGTTCAGGGAAGTAAAGTAGTAGAGTGGGTAAACAAGAAGTGGTGAAGATTTGAACCCTTGACCCATGAGTCAGTGGGGCCCCAGAATAAGTAAGTATTGATTTTTTGAGGGAATTTAAAGAAATAAGTTGAGGGGTTTTGAAATATGGAGTGAAGTGAATAATAATAACATTAATTAATTGACAGAGTAGGTTATGGATTAAAGTCAAAGAGTACGGCTAGTACAAGGCATAAGAAGATGTAGTTTGAAAGGGAAAATCAAGGGAAATTATTGATTGGAAGTTTAGGGCATGTGAGAGGATGTAGCTATCATTCCCATGTGGGTATCCCAAATCTTCCATTTGAAGTTGGTTTTAGTTTTTATTCTAATATATTCAAAGGTCAATGTAAAAGAGGTTGAAAATAGTCAAGATCAAAAGAGGTGGAGAAGAAATTTTCATCTTGATGGCTTAATAGTGTTCAAGCTTGTTGGTTGGTCGTATGAGTCCAAAGTCCTAGATAATTATGTTATAGAGCCATAGGATTGGTATATATCTTATAGTAAACCAAAATTAAGTGGAAAACCTTGGAGGCCATAACATGGTCAAAATGGGTAGAGGGTTTAAAAGGAAAAGGTGATTGGGAGGGTGAAGTTTGTAGTTTGAGAGGGATAAAAAAGAGAGTCTAAATAAAACACATAATAATTAAAAGAAGAAAGGAATGATCCTAAACTAATAAACCTAACTATATTTCATGCATTAAGGTAAGGGTGTGGAAGATATGAGGAAGTAGACAAGGAGACGTATGCAGAAGTAGTACAACTGGTGACTACACTCTAAAGAGGTGGAGGTTGAATTGAAGAATGTAAGGGAGATCCAGTAAGGGATGAAGTAAAGGTGGAATAGGAGATGGATGAAGAGAAAATAATGAGGTCATAGATAAAGACAAAGGTGGAGAAGGATGGAAGAAGCTAAGCATGGTCATATAGGTTGGGAAGAACAAGGAAGGGCATCAAGGGAGATAAAAAAATGAAATGAAATAGAGAAAAGAGAAAAATAAAAGGTAGAAGATGGGGGGTGAGAGATGCACTAAAGAATGATAGATTGGAGAATTGAAAAGGATTGGAAGAGAAGTGTAACAATCATGAAGGGTAAGGGGAAGATGAGGGATATGGGTGGCCATGAAAAGTTTGAAAATAAGTCTAATAAAAGATGAAGGAGAAAATAGTTTGGTGATGAAAATGAAAAATAAAGAAATAAATGGAAGAAAAGAAAACAAGAGGAAAAAAGGAGTGAAATGAGGACACAAAGAGGATGATGGGAGAGGGAAGAAGCAATTGGTATCTTGACCAAGTAAGCATGGGTGATGATGGATAATGAAGCAAAGTAGATGGTGGTTTTGGAGATGAAAATGGGATGGAAAATGGGAAAAGGGGTTAATAAAAATAAGGGGAAGCAAAGGATGGGTGTTAATTAGCTTGTTATAAGAGTTTGACAAGCTGAAAAGGGGTGAGGTGGTGAAGAAATAGGGGAACATAGTGAAACATGAGATGAAACTAAGGGGTGAAGATCAAGGATGATAAGTAAAAAAGGAAGAATTGAAGTAGGGATAAAAAGCATGGATACTCACATAGATTCAAAAGATAAGTGAGTACCGAGAGGGAAAGAGGAAAAGGGGAGTGCAAAATGGAAATTATGTAAATCTTCTTAAAGGATAAGAGCCCAGTTATAAGCTAGTTGTGGAGGAAAAAAAGAAGACAAAAAGGATGGAAAAAATCAAACAAGAAGAATGGAAAATGGGAAAGGTGGGAAAAGTGGTAGAATGATAGAGAGTGGTGGTACACATAAATAAAAAGTGTAGTAATAGAAGAAACAAAAATCTTGCAAGATGCACAATATGATGTGGAATGGTGAGGAAAATAGAGTGATAAGGGGGTATAAAAAATATTCAAGGGTGAGGGGAGATGATGAGGATGGAGAATGAAGCTGAAGGGGATAAAGGGAAAGGTTTTTAATAAGGTGAAAGAGAGGAAAATAATGTAAAAGGTGGGTGGGGAAGTGGGCCACGAAGCATGCATAAGGAAAGATGATGGGGAGGTGAATGAAGAAAAGTAAAAGGTAGATTTATGGGAGGTAAGGGGGGGGCAATGGGGAATGTTATCAACCCTTGTGTTAAAAGAGATTGAAAAGCTAAAAAAGTGATTAAAAGAGATTGACAAGATGGAGGTAGGGAGATGATTAAGAGATAGGTAGATAAGTGGAGGAAGAGATTTTAGATGAGAAGGGAAAATAAAGTAAAGGAAGTGGCCAAGCTAACCTTAATAACTAAACACTACGTACATAGTCTAAGAAGACCTTAGGCCAATGTAGTTCTCACAATAATGGGGGAAAGACTTAAGATGAAGTATTATATGGTGTTAAAACATAAGGACAATTAATAAATAATTCAAAGCTTCCTTGATGCAGGATGCCCTAAACAAGAGGGCATTATTAGTGGTGGAAATGAGTGAGAAGAAAAAAGGGATTGGAATTAGTTGTTAGTCGCTAAGCTACCCCTAAAATAGTGCCTACATAGTCTATGGACATCAGGACAATGTAGTTCAACAAGGTTTGGGTGAGTGGTGTTCAAATTGGTTTCCCCAATTTGATTGACCACATGGGCTAGTTTGGGTTGAGGGAGAAGGTTTGGTAAAAAAATAGTTTTGGATTTTGGTCAAGGTGTTCGTGAAAGTGACTAGGGTAGGTTGGTAAATAGTTACCATAATTATCCCACATTTAGTAGGATGAGAGATATGGATGGGCAAGGTAGGATAAATTAGAAGAGAACATAATGCTAAGTACCAAAAATGACCTTCAATAAAGCTAATCCAAATAAGAGGTGCTTTTGTGAGGTGGTTGTACCTTTTAAAATTTTATGAGGGTAGGAGTTTGGAGATAGTGTCTACCTCTACGAGCTAAGTTTTAAGAGATGGGGGTCTATCTAGATCTATAGAGTCACTATGGCCAAGATTTACCACCTCTATGAGCCAATTTTTAAGGGTAGTAGTGAAGTGAAAAATTAAAAATAATTTCTTTGATATTCACATAGATTCTATAAGTAAGGAAGTTAGCAGTGTGGTGAGCAATAGAGGATGGACCTTACCTAACCCAAGAGCTACATGGGTAGGCTAGATAGATGGTGTTCATATCTACATCATGTACCCCAGTTGCTTGCAACTACAGATGTGGGGTCCCATTTAGAAGATGTCTTGGTATTAAGGAGCTATGTGCTCTAGGATATTGGTTATATAATTGGATCAGATGGTCATTCCCCTATTATGTATGGCCTCTTAGTTGGTATAAAATAAAATACTATCATGTTTGAGTAGACACTACCAATGGTTGGGGTCTAATGTTTAGATCCTATGGCAATGGGCTGGTAAGATAGGAGGGTAATGTGCTGGTATTGTTGGTTGAATGTTATTATGCTTGAGGTTGTGTGGCTACTTATGAATTTTATGGTTATGGTCATGATTAGTATGGTTATGGTTATTGTTATCTCACTTAATGTAAAAGAAAAGACTATTGTTGTTTCAATGTTGGATGGTACAAGTCATGGTGAAAACATCAACCATGCACTTCAAGATAAGAATAGGGCTTGATGCTTTGTTTTTAACAAGGAATAAAAATAAAACTAAAGTGAGAACAACTTAATGAATATAATCCCTTCAGATGCTATGCATGAGCGGTCGTTAGTTTATAAAAAGGTTTCATGATCACAAGGTATCAAGTAAGCTCTAAATCCCTTGATTTATAGATAGTTAAAAAGGGAGATAGGTGATAGGTGGTGTGAAGGGTAATGGATGATATGTATCATAACCTTATGTGAATTATTTTTTCCCTTCTATATGTGGCCTAAGAATGATAATAAACAAGTCCATGTTATATGGTAGATGTAGACTGATCAATGCGGGAAGTCTACATGTGAAAGTCAATTGTGGATTTAGATTTTTGTATAGTGGGTCTTTTACTTTATTGATGTATATGGGAAGTTGATCAATGTTGGAATCTTGCATGAAATTTATCTACTTTTGAAAAAGTTAATTTAGCCATCCTTAGAGGGATTGGTTTAAGCTTATTGGCTTTGTTTTAATGTTCTTTATAGTTATCCTTTAAGGAAGCAGTCTACCTTACATGTGGTAATTTTTATTTTGTTTTTGAGAAGCTATCCTTCAAGGGAGCAGTTTTTAATGCTTAAGATAATGACCCAATTAATTTTTGCAAGATGAAATGTGTTTAAACATGGACTAGTCTAATTAGGCTTAGAATTTTACCTTTATGAGGGCAAAACTTTACACAAGAATGTCAATGATATGTGAAAGGGTGTGGTTTTGAGAAATAATAACCATGGAATTCCATCTTGTTAGAGATGAAAATTATCCATGAGAACCATGATATGGGTAGAGTCATAGTACACATATTTAGGATTAGGCCATGACTATGATGGTTAATTATATGGTTCTATGTTGTACTCAATTGTCCTCAAAAGGGGAGGAGGAAGGTGGGTGAAGGTGAAATTTTCATAATCAAGGGATAAGCTTAAGTTAGACTAACAGGTGAGCTTTATCCTTATTTAACAAAAAAAGGATGTAGATGCAAAGCATTAAGAGGCTTAGGTTCAAGTTTTCCCTTGAGAGAGGATAAATGATAAGCTCTTGATCCATACTTATGGGTGATGATGTAGGATCCAAGCCAATTGAAAGAAAACTTGCCTCATTTAATCTTCTCCATGTTGGTCACATGTTAGTTTTCTTTTAGGATGAGATCTCTGATATTGAATTCCCATTATTTGAGGTGCTTGTTATAAGCATGTGTGATATGCTCTTGATAGATACAGAGGTGGGTGAGAGCTACTAAATCATGCTTATCAAGTAGTTCAATTTGAGATAAATGATGTTGATGAAAATCTTCCTCAAAAATGAGTTCCTTTAAAGATATGCAAAGACAAGGGATTTGGACTTCAAGAGGCAAAACTGCCTCTACTATGAAGACTAGATAGAAAGGGGTAGAACTAGTGGAGGTTTGAATGTTAGTGTGATAGGCCCATAAAGTGAATGGGATGTGTAAGTGCTAATCCTAGCCTAAATCACTAACAAATTTGGTTAATATTTTGGTGAGGGTTTTATTAGAGGCTTCTACTCATCCATTTGCTTATGGTCGATAAGGTAAGGAAAATCTTAAATCGATGCCAAATGCATCATAAAAACCTTAGACTTACTTATTCTTAAAGGATTTACCATTAGCAGTGATGATATTATGAGGAACACCAAAGTGGTAGATGATATGGTGGTTGATAAAGTCAACAATCTTTTCCACTTTTGTAGAGATTAGAGGAATAGATTCCACCCACTTTGTGAAGTATTTAGTGGTTATGATGATGGAGCTATGCCACTTCAAATAACGGGTGTTAATTTCCCTAATGAGATCGAGCCCCCATTAAGAGAAAGGCCAAGAGTCCTTAGATACTTAGAGGATATTAGCTAGTGCATGATGTAAATTAGTGTGCTATTGAAATTTAACACACTTTTTTACATAATCACAATAGTCTTGGTTGAGGGTAGGCTAATAGTAACTAAGGTGAAGGATACGTTTAGTGACCACTAGGTTGTTAAAGTGTCCCCCACATATCACATCATGTGTTTACTTGATGGCAAGGGAAGATTCATGGCTACATAGGCACAAAAGAAGGAGATCATCAAAACCACATTTTTAAAGGATTCCCCCTAGTATGGTGTAACTAGAGGTACCCTGAATAAAAGCTCTTTGGGCATTCCTATAGAGGTTGGGAAGAACAATGCCTAGGTTGAGGTAGTTAAAAGTTTGGTCATACCAAATGTCAGATGGGGATTCCTTTGCATTACAAATGGTAGGGAGGTTAGATTAGCCATAAGAGGGTGTGGTAAATGATGAATAGTGATAAATATTTTGGAATTGGAAGGATGAGAAGTGATCTGAGAAGCAAGGCAAGCTATTGCATATACAAATTTATTGGTAGATCAAGGAATGGGTTGGACTAGGTAATGTTTGAATGATTTTAAGAGTATTTAAAATAAAATATTATATTTTAGAAAGACTCTTTCTTACATTGATAGGATCCATTCACCTGGTTGACCATAAGCTAGGAATCACCAAAGACATGGATTGTCTTAATTCCCAATCTTTGAGTAGTTCAGAGACCTATCACTAGGGATTCATATTCAGCCATATTATTGGTGCATTCAAAGTTAAGTTTGAAGGAGAGAGGAAGGGGTTCACCATCAAGAGGAATGAGAATAACTTTGGAACCCCCTCCTTATTGGAATTTTGAGCCATCAAAGAACATGGTCATTTAGTAGGTTATATCATCTTCTTAAAAAAGAGTCACGATAGATTCATCTAAAAAGATAAGAGGATTTGGTTGGTTATTTTCTAAAGGAGATTCAACCAATTGATCAATAATGACCTAACCTTCAATCAACTTATATTGGAGAAATTCAAGGTCAAATTTAGTTAGGAACATGAGCCACATAGTCATATACTGATTTTGGTATGGTTTACAGTGCATGTATTTGAGTAGGTTGGTATTAGTGATGACATAAGTTTTATGGTTAAGAAGGTAGTGGTAGAGTTTGGTGGCCACAAAGGTCAATGCTAAATAGAGTTTCTTGATGTGTGTATATCAAGTTTTATATTTTATAAGCGTATGACTAATGTAGTATATGGCTTGCTCTTTGTGTTTTTCATCTCAGTGAGCTAGCATTTCCCCTAGGGAATGGTTAGTGGTAGAGATATATAGGTAAAAGGGGTGGTCATCCTTTAGACAGGTGAGGATTAGTGGTGACAAAAGTTACTATTTTAGTGAATCAAAGGCCTTTTGACAAGAGACATCCTTCTTCAGAAGGTGATGGAAAGGTTGGCACTATTCTAAAAGTTGGGAAATGAAATCGTGAATGGACTGAAGTTTTCCTTGAAGGCTATGGATTTCTTTAAGGTTGGTTAGAGGAGGCATGTCCAAAATTTCTCTAACTTTAGAAAGGTCTACTTCAATTCCATGAAGAGAGATGATGAAGCCAATAAGATTTCTTGAAAGGACCTAAAAATGCATTTATTGGGATTTAGGTGAACATGAAAATGGATGAGGCATTCAAATATGATTGTAATAATAGTCAAGTGATCTATTCAGAGTTTAGATTTCTTGAGAAGGTCATCCACATAGTCTTCTACAATATTATGGATGATATAATGGAAAATATAAGTCATGGCAAGTTGGAAGGTTACACCAACATTATTTAACCTGAAATGCATGACTCTATAGTAGAAAGTTCTCTAAGGGGTCATAAAGGCAGTTTTATGTTGATCTTTAGGGGAAATCAAGATCAGATTATAACCCAAAAACCCATCCATGAGAGATAACATCTCATGGTCAGCTGTAAAATCAACAAGCTAGTCAATGCTAGGTAGAGGGAAGTCATCCTTGGGTTAGGTGAGGGTGAGGTCATGAAAGTCTACACAAATGCATAGACCCCTAGTGACTTTAGTGACAAGTACAATGTTTGAAATCCATTAGAGGTAGTCAATGGGTTAAATGAAGTTTACAAATAGGAGATGCTAAAGATCTTCTTTGACAAGAAAGGCTATTTGAGGATGCATGCATTGAATCATTTGTTTAATAGGCTTGGCATCATAGTGAGTGACTATGTTATGGGTAGCAATGGTGGGGTCAATCCCAGTCATATCATTATAAGACCAAGTGAATGTTATACTATGGTCTTGGAGGAAAGAGGAGAAATATTGAAGTTCCTTGGTAATCAATGATTGGCCTAATTTGATAATGAAAGGGTTATTTAGAGTGCCCAAGTTGATATCGATGATATATTCATTCAACATAGTCAAGGCCTCAAGAGGAAGGGATTTTTGTATAGAAGAATCCTCTTCACTAAGGTAGGTAAGAATGGAATCATTGTCTTGATGTCAGATCTTGTTGATGATGGGAGAATTGTTCTCTACCATTTCAAGATGTACAAGTGGAAGGACTTTGGTTTGGCCACTCTTATGGTAGATGAGAGGGCTAAAACTTATTGTATTGATAAAAAAAGTTAAGAGGGATAATATCAGGGTCTTCATGTGGAGAAAGTGGTTAGGTTGGTAAGGATGGGATATATTCCTCTATGGTGGTAATGGGTTTGGATGAATTAGTTGATTATTGAGGTGGTTCATACCTGAGGCCAAATGACTCATGAGGCCCTTATTCATAGCAACTAAGACCAAATCCTTTCTAGGCACATCTATGAAGATACAACTTAGTGAACTCTAGTTTTCTAAGATAGGAAACATTAGAGTTAAATGGTTAGATGGATGATGTAGTGGTATGGGATGGAAGTGGTCAATCAAGTCCCCCATAAATGAAATTCATTTGATGGTTAGGGAGACCAATGGGGATGATGGTTCTAATGTTAGGGTTGTAAGAAGGGTCATGTCTGATATTCCCATATTCTTGGGGGGTAAGGAAGGCATCTAAAGCTAAGAATATATATTCCCAAAAATAAATATGTTGAAATGTGGTTGTCATGAGGTCTTCTACAAGAATTTAGGAAGAGGGGACAGATGAGCTAGTGGAAGCTTCATCAATATTAGGTGTGGAAATGGTATGGGTTTTAGCTAGTGAGGTTATGTTGTTGGCAGATGGTTGTACAGTGGATAAAGGAGGAATAAGGATGTCATTGGGTTAATATGTCATATTTCAAGATGTAAAAGGACTAGTGTTAGCTTGGATAGTCACAAATTTCCCTTTGTGTTCAAATTTGACACATCGATGCACAATGAAAGGGACATAGCTCATGGAATGAATCCAAGGGAATCCAAGTAAAATGTTGTATTAAAACTCTCCTTGCACAAACATAAAAGAGTTTGATAATAATATAAGGACCTACACAAATTTGGAGGACAACTATGCCCTAGGTTGTAGCCATAGTATCATTAAAATAATGAAGGACCACTGAACTTTCAAACATGATGGTTTTAGGTAGCTACAACTAGTCATAAGCATGGGAGGAAATAATATTGATGTTATCTCCCCCATAGATCATCACCCTTTTGATGAAATTTTGATTGATGTATGTTGTAATGAAGAGGGGAGGATTGAGATCCTCTGAATGAATAGAAGGTATTTTTGAATTCTTGAAGGTGACAAGGTTAGAATTCCAAAGGGTACCAATAAAAGTGGCTAGAGGTTGAGGATCATTGAGTTGGACCTTGATGGATTTTAGAGCCTTTATGAGTACTTGATGGTGATGGGGAGAGTTAGAGATTAACTCATAAAAGATCATCTTTGTTGGATTTTGGTGAAGTTGCCTAAGGATAGATTTTTGGATGCATATCACATATGGGTTAGGGTATGGAGAGTTAGATGGGAAGGAACCTAAGATAAAAAACTTAGGTTTGTATAAAGATGGAGAATATTGGGTATTATTTTATTGGGAGTTAAGAGAGGGGTAAGTCTAAGGAATGGATGCCTTAATCTTTCCTTTATCCTTCTCTTGGGCCTAAAATTAGGTAATCATGTGAATAGTGTGCATATCAAAGATCAAATGGGTTAATTCAATGGTTAGATTGGAAATGGGGATGAAGGAGGTTTGTCTAATAATAGATCATTATATTTATACAAGTTGTGAACAAGCACTTAGAGAGCTTTATAGTTCTCAGTGTCATGTCTTGGTGCCCTATGATATGCACATATCAAGTTATGATTAAACCAATAGGGTTTGATGGGTGGTAAGCTCAAGGAAGAAGTTTTAAATAACTATTTTAGGATGGTTAAGTAGGATTCATCTAAAGGTGGTAAAGGTTTAGTGGTTTTTTTTTGGGTGTGGAAGTAGAAGGTTGTGGGGCCATGGCTTTAGTGGTATGTGTCTTGGGTAAAGTGGTATACCTGGTTGATGGTTTTGGTTTGGGTAATATGGTAGATAAGCTATAGGTAGATGATGGTAAGTTAGGTAACTTAGGAATTATCGGTGTAGTGTGAAAAGTTACTTTAGAAAGAAAGTATGAAGGTGTGACAAATAAAGGTGGTGGGTTTTTGGTAAAAATGGTGGACTTTGTGTTTAAGGTAGAGGGATGGGAACCCAAAATGAAGGGCAAGGTTAAGGGAGTTAAAGTCTAAGGTTTTGGGCCCTTTGGTGATTTTACTTCTTTGGTTGTTTTAGTTGTTGGTTTTGGAGGGGATTTGATCACTTTAGTTGTCTTGGTGAGTTTAGGTGTTTGAGGGTCAATCAATTTAGAGGAGGTTTTATTTGGTTGGGTGGGGGTTTTAGTTGGTTTAGAAGGGCTAGGATGGTCTACCAAAGAAAGGGTTAGGAGTTCTAGTTTGGTTCCCTTACCTTTATCTTGACCTCTTATAGAATCTTTTACAATTAGAGGTTGGGTGGGTGGAGTCATCTTCTCTTGTGAGATAGCTTCCAAAGGGGGGTGGATGGTTCTGTGATAGGGAGGTAGGTGTGGTATCCTCCAATGTAGGTGTGGATATAGTTTCTTCCTTTGTTTGGGTGTCTAGAATAATAGAAGGTAGTCTTTTTTCTTTCATTAGGGGAATGGGAAAAGAAGCAGTTGAGGTAACATTTCCTTCATCAATGGGTTCACTATTAACCACATTAATAGTATGTGCCTTATGAGATGGTTTGGGTTTATTTTCATGGTGAGGGGTAGAAAGAGCATGATTATGGAAAGGCTTGTGGAATATGTCAAGGGCTTGGTTCGGTGGCACATTAGGATTGTCCAATGTGAGCTACCCCTTGTCAATGAGGGATTGGACAAGGTATTTAAAGGTATTGCACCTGTTGATGTCATGTCCTCTGACTCAGTGAAAAGCACAATGGTCATTCTCATTATACTAATTAGGCATAGGGCAATAAGTATCAAACTATTGGGGTGGTTTAATTGGTGGAAGTTAGATGATTTTGGATTTTAGTAACTTTTCCAAAATAAAAGGATAAGGCTCCCCAAGTGGAGTTAATGATTTATGGTTATTCCAAGTTTGGTTTCTTTGGTTTTAGTTTGGATAGTTAAAGGGGTTAGAAGTTTGGTTCCTTGGGTTTTGTTGGTTGGTATATGGTGGAGGTGTAACTTTAAGGATAATAGCATTGGTAGTGGCTTTGCTCTTAAAATTGGTATTGGTTTGGTTATTTACTTTGGAAGAAGAGGGCTTGTTGGTTTTGTAACTTGGTTTTTTGTTCTTCAAATTTAATCTTCCCTCATCAATGGATCTATTCTCTTGTTTTTGATCCATGGTAAAATCTTCATCGAATGTCTAAAATATTTGGATGCGTAATGTGGATGAGATGTGTTTTACACATGCCCAGGCAAAGATCTCTATAATCTCAGGTTGAGGCAATGAAAAATAAATTTGGTTGATTAGGCTCCTCCAATGAGCCATGAAATTGGTAATAAATTCATCTTCAAATTACCAAATGGAGTAGAGTTTGGTAATAGAAACTTTCTTAGACATATTGATCGAAAAGTGATCAAAAAAATTTGGGCTAGTTGGGTGAAGGAGAAGATGGAGTGTTTTGGGATGGAACTATACCAATCTAATGCTAGTATAGAAAAGGACATAAGAAAGTTATGGAGGAGAAGAGCATCATCATGGGAAATCAATTAATATGCATGCCTAAATACTCTTAAATATTTTTGGGGGTCCTCCTTGCTTTCAAATTTAGAGAATTTTGGCATTTCCCATTATAGAGGATATGGTTAGAGATGAACAGATGGATGGGTTCATTACAAATTTGATCGTAAGAGATAAGGTTATGTGATCCTGAGATGGATGACTCAAGGGTAGTCATCTTCTCCATTAACATCTTGACCAAGTTCATTTGGGGTTGTTAGATTGGATAGGTATATGACATGTTTTATTAGGGTTGGGTGACATGGAAATATCTAGTGGATGGTTAGGATGATGTTATGTGTGTGTGTGAGGTCATGTAAGGTTGGGTAGAAGGTGAAGGTATGTATACTTGTGTGTTAGGAATATATTGATAAGATGTCATGGGTATGTGTTGGAAGGTTGAGGTTTGGGGATGTATGTGTGGCATCAAAGTGATTAGTGGGTTAGTTGGTTGAAGGTGGGTAGTGACTAAAGTGCTTATAGGGGGAAGTGTTTGTGGTATGGAGAGTACTAGATTTTGAGATTAGCTTATGGTTGAGGTATTGGTTTATATCTAAGGGAGGATGGAAGTAGGATTAGAGGATAATTCCATAGTAGGTGGGGTGTAGGTGACTAAGGGTAAGGTTGAACCCACTTGGGGTGTGATAGGAGGTGTGTGGTTGGGAGGTGGGAGGTTAGTTTGGGTTTGGGTGGATGGAATATTGGAAGAGGTGTGGGTCAATAATGGTTGGGTTGAAGTGGTACCCACCATAAGTTGGGGTGGCATGCCAAGAGGGGGTTTGGTAGAGAAAACTGATGCAAAAGAGGTGCAGTGTTACATGGTATTAAGGTAGTGTTGTAAAAGCACCTAATTATTATCAAGGAAGGCAAAAAAGTTAAGATTTCCTTCAGATATGATTGGGACCCTAGAAGGAGAGGGAGGAGGGTAACTCTCAACATTTGAGGTATATTCCATAGGTGTGGAAGAATATGGGGGTTGGTTAACTTGATTTCTGAGTTATTTTTTGGTAGTGACCATATGAGAAAACAAGGAATGAAAAGGTGAAGCTCTAAACTCAAAAAATAAGCAACCAAAAATATTTCAAATAAATTAACACAAACACTATAAATGCATTTAGCCTAGGATTACTTTTAAATCAATTTTGGCTTATGCCTTAAATAATGTGAAGGGGAAGTTGGTTTGATATAGGTACTAAAAAGGCAAGCTATGGTAGGTTTTGGGTTGTTTAAGCACTCAAAATAAATATCTATATTGAACATTAGTACATGGATTGGTATTTGGGGCCTATCCCTCACTTCACAATCCTACAATGATAAGGGTGACAAGTGCTTCACCAAGATATACCAAGTCCAGAGTTTATACTCAACTAGAGAGTTGAGTTGGTTCTCCCCTTGGTGGTGAAATCTAAGTGGGATAGCCAAGAGGGGGTAATATTTATACTAGGTGATGAAATCCTAGTTGGTCATTGTCTCAAGTAATGTTTTGATGTGTTTATTATTTAGTGGTTTGTCTTAGTGTGTGAAGACAAGTGAAAGCTATGATAAAGTTACTATTCCTCCTAGTTATTAGATGAACTAAGATTAACAAGCACTTCAATGGATGCAAAGTGTTTGTTTTAAAGCAAAAATAAAATTTAAAATTTATTTAAATGCATACAAAATCTCTAAATACAATATGAAAATGCAAGTCCTAATCCTAGGATGATTTATCTTTTTATTTCTTTTAAAGATCTAAGGAAAATAAACTTTAACTTTTTTAAAAATGTAACTAAAACTTGTGTTTTTGTTTTTTTTAAGTAAGAAGGAAAGCTTAATTTTATTAGAATGAAAATAAATAAATTTCAGTAATAAAATTCTAAATTTCCCAAAACATATATGAACCCAAGAAAACTCAAGGGTCCCATTGGGCGTGCCAAAATGTTTCTATCTAATTTTTGCTTTTCTTAATTTTTTTGAAAAGAAAGAAATTAGGAATAGGGGTGTGGAAGAATGCCTATTGAATGTGCATATGTTGAATCCATACAATTATGGAGAGATCCTCTTTGGCTTGGGAGGATGACTTTAAAATAAGAAAACACTAAAATAAACTTGTTTTTTAGACAAGTAGATGGGTGGATTGCCTAGCGTGAGCTAGATCCTAGAAGCGAAAGCTTTTTATGAGGTTGTCAATCCACCTTCTTTCAAACATTTAAGTTGGAATGATAAAAGAAGTAAATTTTTCATAAAAACAACTAGTAAATTATACTAAAACAACAAATAACTAAATTTGATACAGTCAAGTTAAATGCTTTGAAAAGATTACTAAATGAATGCAATAATTTAATTAATATTAATGCTGAAAATTGGTAAAGGTTATGGTTTTGGTTTGGTAAAGTGGTGAGGGTAAAAGGGTTACTTTTTTGGTTTGGGTAGATGGTAAAGTATAAAATTATAAAAACATATGAATAGATAAATGAGGCAAATAATTAAATATGGCAAATGAAAAAGAAAGGTAAAGATGTCAAAGAGGGAAAAGAGGTAAATGAGGAAAAGAGGTGAATAGGATAAAGGGGATAAATGAAATGGAAATATCTAAAGGTATTTAATAGGATGAATGGGATAAAGAGGAAGAGGTTAAGGGCTCAAGAGTATGGAGGTTAAAAAAATAAAAGGCCAAAGGGAAATAAAGAAAGAACTAAAATTATAAAACAAAGTAAATTAACTCAATGTTGTTGAAGTGGCTTGAAGATATTGATGATGGTTGAATGTTGATGAAGCTTGAAGAAATTTCGATAGAGATTCATTTCTTTGATATTTTTACCTTTGGTGAAGGAGGGGGGGTTGGTATTTATAAAATTTGATGTTGGGAAACATGCCAAAAGAGTGGGATAGTGAAGCAATTAGAATTTTTCCAAGTGGTGCATGATTTAGTCAAGGGTAGGTTGGTATGGATTCCCATGTGGGTTGGAAAATCTCTCTCTTTACACATGAATCTAAGTTTGAGTGGAAATCATGCACATGGGTTTGAATGAGACCAAAGACTTTTTACCATCCTTATTTTTCTTCATTAAATCACTTAAAGAGGTGGCACCATTTTACATGTGGGGGATGAAAATTCCAAAGTGAGGTTGGTGGGGATTCTCATGTGGGTTGGAAAGTCTCCCATTTGGGTTGGTGAGCCTCCATTTGGGTTAAAAATTCAAAAATGGGTGAGCTTTGTCTTTCCCAAAGTCTTAAATGGGTAGGCATCTCTTTTAAAGTCTGATTTCATGTGGGAAGACAAAAATACATGTTTAATAATTACCCCTTAAGGGTAAATTTAGTATATTTCAAGGGGAGGCCTTTGTGATGCTTGAATGAGGTCATCAAGTACTTTGGAAAGGGTCCCATGTGGGTTATTATGTCCCACATCAAGCCACATCACTTCTAAGCCACGTTACTTGCCATATCACCTCCAATTCACCTCCCATGTCACATGCCATGTCACTTTTCATGTCATCATGAATAGTGATAGTGGATCCCACAATGAATAGTGTTTGTGAATAGTACTTTAAAATGGTGATTTTGAATGATATTTGTGACTAGGAAAATAGTGATTTAATTGGGTTAATGGGGGTTTTATGAAGGTTTAATAAGTTTTAGGAGATATCAAGGCATTTAGTCATGAAAAACTATAAATGTGCAGTTTTATGATGTCTACATTCTCTTTTATGGGTCCAGATTACATTGATATCATCAATATATATTTTCTACCACTTCAATTTTAATTTCACATAGAATGAATCAATAATTATTTTATCAAAAATAGTCCATAAAAATATTGGATACCACTTGTGACAATGTGGGAATCATGGGAAAATATTTATTTTCTTTAGAAAAAAATATTTCTAAAGATAAACATATGGATATAAGATATAGTTATGTAAAACTAGTAGTTTCTTTATCACAAAAAACTAATATGAGTATTAAAAATTTGAAAAAAAAATGTTATTGTAATAATGGACAAGGTTGATTATATTGAAAAAATTGAATAACATATTATGATTAGTGGAAGATAAGTTTTAAATAAGAACCCATTTTAAATTATAATTAAGGATGCTAAAAAAATCCTTCATGGATTCCTCTATGTGAAAATCTAAAGAACTAATTGAAGCCTAATAAAGAGATCACTTCCACTAAGTATGATCAACCACATATCCAAAACTTTTGGGCTCTTATAAGTTTAGTTGTTGATAAATTTAAATCTCCAACCTCTTTTATTCACACATATATTTCAAAGAATATTCAATCTCTTATGGGTATCTCTTCTTCTTTCATAAGATTTTTTTTTCATAGTTTGTAAAAGATGAAATAGTAGATGATAATGCTATCTTTTTTACTTTTTATATGCTCTCTTTATTCATAGGAACTCATTTATATGAAGTTACATTTCTTACTAGAGAATTAACTACTAAAGAGAATGAATAGTTTAGGATAATTGTGCCTTAGATCTATTTTTTTGTATTTCCAAGGACTTTTTTAAAAGCTACTAAAGGATATTCCATGATACCTACCTTATCACTAGTGGTAGAAAATATATTTATGGATTTTTTGAAGAAAAATATCATGTTTCATTCCATCTATAACCGAAGTGGTGGAAAATATATGTTTATGATACTAGTGTTAATAGACCCCATGGAATAAAAATATTTGAAGAGCTCCAATGCCATCTTGTTGATGTTGTTTTAACATACATAAAAAATATGGGTATGAAAAGGATCAATTTTAATTGTCTTTTTAATCCTATCTCTAGTGCTAGATTATATTGATCCTTGACATGCATAAACAATATGATGGGTATCGATGCCCTTTCATTTCAAGGCTTGATGTTCTCAACAATCCCAGGGTACAAGTTTCATTTGGGCCTTAAAAGAGTTATGATATTGGGAAAAAATTGATGTGCCTATGGATTAATACCAATTTTATGGATTATAATCTCCAACATGACCACATTAAATTATTTTTAAATATCAAAACTACTTAGATCAAATCTGATTCAATAATAATGAGTTAGAGTAAGAATTAGTCTTTCAAAGAAAATATAGTCTACTAAATTTAAAATAAACTAATATGATATAATACAATTATATTATCAATTTATAATAAACTAAAACAATGGAAAGGGCAAGGGAAAAAATGAGTTTAATAGAAATAAATAAATTATGACTTATCCAAACAATCTTAAATCTTGTAAAAATATTCACAAACTAAAATCTTACAAGACTAGTAACACTTAATCATAATTAAAAAATTAAGACTCCAAGTATTTAAAAAAATAATATAAATATCTAATTTTAATATGCAAACAAGGAATCCATAAAGAGGAGGTTAGTATAGTGTTAGTCAAAAACTCAAAATCAACACACCACCTCTAGATTAGACACTAGGGAGAGCATAGGTAACAAGCATACAATTAAAACAAAACTATAAAACAAAAGAAATAATCCTTTCACCTTCCTTGTAGCTCCAAAATGACTTGTTTAAGTGGCTTGCTCAGCTATATGCATCAACAAATCTTTATCAATGAAGCTCCATTTGCCACACCTTTCCTTTGAACCTTGGTTTGGATGGTTGGATTTTGAATGTGGAATGGTTACACTACTTTAAATTCTTCTTGTATATATTTGAACATAATAACTTTATACCAAAAAATCTTATTGATCAATAGGTAAGGCTTTGTATTTATAACCCCCAAATTTAACTCCTACCCAAGGCGAGTTAAGGTTGAGTTTAAGCATAAAATGAGTTCAAATTAACCTAGATGAGTTAAGGCTAACTTCAGTTGAGCTAAAAAAGTTTCATGTAATTATTATTTTCAATTAATAGGCATGGCTCTCAAATTAGATATTTTGGGAGAGCTTGACAACTCATAAAGGTAATGATGAAAAAGATTGATATTTTGAATTTTTGAATTCCTATTTTTAGATATTCATTAATTATAATTGGATAATTTAGATAAGAATTTAATTTGGTTTAATTAATTGATGCATTTTTATTAGTATTTTATCTCTTTTAAGAATTGTTCAAGTGCCCCACTTAATGGGTCCATAGACCAAACTACCAATTGTTAGGTGACTAGGGATGAATCTGTGAGAGGTTATTGTTGCATATAGTATAATACCCCAAATAAGGGTGCCTCAACACAATTTTTATCATTGATGAATTATGTGAAGATGAAATTTAGAATGTTTAATGATTCTTAGGCTTAGTTTCTAATGTTTGGTAGAAATCAATCTGAAGTGTGGTTGGAAGCTAATTGTGGCCAAAATGGGGTGTCTAAAAAATGTATCTACATACAACTAATTTCTTAAAAATTTTGAATTGTATAAAACATATAACCATCAAAAGTTATTAGGATATAAATAAGTGAAATAACTAATTTTTTTTCACATGCAAACTATCCTTCCCCACAAGAAATCATGCAAAAAATTAGTAGATTTCCAAGATAATTGACAATGTATTACCCATCATTCATGAGATAATGAAATTATTCCATTTATTACTTTTGAAAAATAATAGTTTTTTCATTCAAATAATTTCAATTAAAAATTAAAACTATGAAAAATCTTATAGCAAAGTAATAGGGATCAACCTCCATGCATAATATTTATTTTATTAATTTAGTTTCTTGACCTTGGGTCTTATTTTTTTTTCAAAAATTGATGGTTGTTGGTCCTTTTAAAACCAACCTCATTTAGCCAATCTAATAAAAAAATATTTATTTTATTAATATTTTATCAAAATTTAGATTAAAATTTTAATTTTTTGTCATGTTATTAGTGGACAACAACCTATTTTTTTAGATTATTAGGAGCCTACTTCTACTTTGTTTAACTTGTATATTTTTTGTTGTTTATTATTTTTCCATTGATGGATGGTTGTTTATGAATTTTATTGAGTGATCATTGATTTATATATTGATTTTTCCCTTTATTGAATTAAAAATGGATTAAAAGAAGTTAATCTAATTAAGACAAACTATTAAATAAGTCTAAATTCATAAAATATAAAATTATCACACATGAATTATTTTTAAAATTACTATTTTGGAATGTGATATTAAAGATAAATAAATTATCTAGAACTCAAGTCTTCCAAACTATAACAATGACTATGGAATTGATTATGAGACTGTGTGAGGTTGATGTAAATCAGGGACATGGTCCACTTTGTCCTAGGACAAGGTTGCATTATTTGGATGTTACCAAACTATGTTGGTGTTGTGTTTTGTGGCCATGTATGTAAGGGTTTTGTATATATATTAAAATTTAGATAGTTGTGCCTTCACTTATAGAACTTGTGTGTGTATGCATATATCTTTAATTCATTATGGAAGCTATTGTATGTCTTCTTAATCACTAAAAACCTATCTCAATGACAATAATGAACACATGTTACAAAGTTGTGAGAATGAATAAGGATATGTGGTTTATCTTGACCTTGAAACCCTATGTGTTGAGCACTTAATACATACTAATACTCTAAAGAGGGATAAATTTCCATATAGTTATCCTATGCTACAGTGGTGTGTGTACAATATTGATGAAATGTTATATGATGGTGTAACCCTTGCATGATTAGGTAATTAAATAATGACTTTTGATCTTACTATTTTAATAAAATATAGATTATATATTCTTGGGCTATATGAACTTAGAATATAGAGTAATATGTATATTCCTCTCAATGTGTCGTTAGATAATTTTTAATAAGTAAAGCCTCTACTAAACAAATAAATGGAAAATATGTTTATATAGTGGTCATTTTTGGATTTATTAAAGTTAGGATTATAAAGAATATGAAATCACCCATTATGATGAATTTTAATTTGAAAAACTAGTAGTTATTTGGTGGGAGGAAGAAAATGATGGATTCAGACACTTCTAGCCTATGAGATTATCTTCAAGGAGTAATTTTGTCTAAATATAAAAAAACAATTAATGAAATATTTTATCATACTTTTAAGGATAAATAAGAATAATTAGTATCAGATTTTCCTTAAGATACGTGGGTATTTGCATAAGAGTAGAGGAATAGTGGTTTGAAAGTATAAAATTGAGCATAGGTTAAGTGTTCATTAATGATGGTCATAAGTTCATTGTTTTAACATTAAATTTTAATTATAGTGACTACATTTTCTCCCATTTTATTTCAGTTTAGAAACAAATCCAATTAATAGAGTAAAAAGAAGATAGTTTTTCCTAAGCTTACCTATGTTGAGTAGGCTTAGATGTAGAGTAGATGTTGAATTGTGCTTCATGAAAACATGCAATGAAACATGTATAAATTATTACTTAATATAAAAATTATATAGTAAAGAAAAAAAATTATAAATCAAATAACAATGAATGAATACACATTTTCATGTATGTGAACCATTTTGTTTTCTAGTGAAAAATGGTGACTAAAAAGGGTGGAAACCTTGGATATTTCTTCATTAAAACACTTGGATTGAAATGTACATGCACCAATCCTCACTAGTAGAAAAATGTTAAAAAAACTCAAGATGCACTTGAATTCATCATTACACAACTTAAGGTAGTAAAATAGGTTGAAATCCTTGTATTAATCCTAATAGAATATTATGGTGCAAAAATATGAATCAACCAAGATTGGTGAAAACCCAATGAAATACAATTATGAATTGAGTTTGGTATATACAACATAGATAATGACATGAATTACCATTCTTTTTGTAGAAATTGGTGAAAAAAATAAGCAATAAAAGTGATCATGTGCCATGGACATGCCTCCAATTTTATATTTTTCTCTATGGATTTTAATGACTGAGTAGCACCAATTAAATTTTTGAGTAAAACTTGTATAAATTTATATAATACATGTTGCATATGATGCCCCCAATCTGAGGAAAAATATGATATACCTATGTATAAATATAAAAGTGTTTATGGGTAATCACTAAAAAAATATTTTTTAGATCGATTATGATTCTAATAATTATAACATTCTTTATAATATCTGGGAAAAATCAAAATGCTTTGGAAAATATCAACTTTCCCATTTCCTTGTGGTGTGACACTATCTAAATGCACTTTTTGAGTAAAAACTAAATATGAAATTGACTAAATAAGAAAATATTATTATTTTATACCTATGTATTGGACTGTTTTATCTTAGTATCTAAGATAAACCACTGTGTATGCCTCCTCTTTTTAGGTGAGTTATGAAACCTACATAATAACTTAACTCAAAATAAAAGTTATGCAAATGATGTTATATAAATATTGAAATTTGGAATAATAATGATAACATTGGAAATAATGACATGATAGTGATAATCTAAGGAATACAATACTATATGTTATATATAAACCCAATTATACATTGTGTCATGTCTAGATAGATGTTATGAATTAGGGTCACGATGAATAGTGATCATATATTGAATACATTAAATTGATTATATAACTATTTGTGCAAGATTCATGATATCTATCACAAAGTTAGAAAACTAGAGAGATGCATGATATCCATAATGGCATAAAAAAACTATGTGAACAGAGCAAACAAGAGTCATGACAATGAGGCACATAAAAAAAGTATACAAAAGAAAACATAAAGCATGAAAAAAAGCAAAGAGGCCACATACAAGGGATATGTTAAAATGTAACTCACATGCTTAGAAATACATAATAAGTATTAGATCAAAAACTAAGGACATGTCCAAACATCCATAATATAGATAAATTGAATACACAAAAATAATGAATCAAGGAAGAAAAAATGATAATCATGCATGAATATGTGAAATTTATTTACATAAACAATTTTTAACATCTTCATAAATAGTAACTTAGATATATTTTGATATAGTAATGTTAAAATAGGTGAACCAATAGTGAAATATTTGTTCATTATATTGTAATGTAGTATAATAATAGGGTAGTCATAGAATGATAAAACCTGAGTAAAATATGCCCCCCCCCCCCCCAATTAATTTTCTATGATGTAAACAAGTTTTATAAGGCCTATGATTATTTTTAATCAGATAAAATAGAGCATATTTTCATTGGGACAAGTTTGTTAGAATATGATAACAACATGGTGAGTTATTATCTAAATAGTGTGGTTTTGCTCATATAATGTTTTTGAGCCTAATACAATATCATCATGTGCAACTACATCTAAAAGTGACAACCTATATGTTTTACAACTCACTCAAGTACACTTGTGAAGCATATATGATATTTGGATATAGAGAAGTACTACATCTATTGAAGCATACATAAATTGATTTAAATGAACTAAACACGTCATGCATAAGTCTTGATTTTAGAATTTTTAAAATATATATTTTTCATTATTTTTGGATATTTATATGAAAGTTTAAAAATCAAACAACACTTATAAGGCATGTGGATAATCAAATATTATATTTAGTGGAGGATTATCCATTTTTGGGTAGTGAATCTTGTCAAATTAGCATATATCATCATCATTATGATTGTCATACAACTCATTCTCTATAAATATAAATTTTCCTTTTTCACTTTTATGAATATTATGCATATGTATAGCATGTTGCTCCATTGTGTAGGAAGCCTCATATGTTATTTTAGGAAAAATCAAATTTGTTATTTTCTTGTCATTTTTGAATCTATGATTATTATCAATGCCATCATGAAGAATACAAATTATTCTCAAATTTGAATTTAAGACAATGTTGTAACTTATCAATTTTAGTTTCCATTTCTTGCAACCATTTTTTTTAATGTATCACTTACATTAGTTTTTGATTGCATTACATGTGAGTGGTACTATATTATGCCCTATTGAATCTTGTAAATATATAGATTTTTGTAGCTCATCTTCATCATGACCTGTATATCTAACAAATGCAAGTGTTCATACATTTGGATTTATATTCTCATTTATTTTCACATGATGTCTATATTCATTCTCAATAAAAATTGAATATTCAAAGGGTTTCTTCTTGGATGTATATAATTTCTACATATTTGACCTTTATTCTAAGCACTAGTAGGTGGTAGTATGGAATGTATAATATGAATAGTGCATTTATTCTTATGTTTCTAATTTTTTTTTTGTAATGATAAACAAGTATTATTAGCATGCCCTGTGATTTTGTGAAAATTATAAAAGAGTTTTCCTTCTTGATTAGATAATCTATTAGTAGATCTATGCCTTACTATTGGAAAAACAATTAATTCCATATCAAGTAACATTTATAACATATCATGTGGATTATATTGTGCACTATTAGTTTTTATTAAATTAATTGGTCTGTATCCATGATCTCCACATTATTTGTTGAATCAATCAAAGGTAACTTGTTCATACATGTAATTATTTTTCTATGTATTATACATCTTAGTCTATAATATTTCTATATTTGACAAAGATGTTATTATACAATATACTTGATAAAGTGTAATTATTGTGTAGCATATATATTTTAAAAAATATCCTTTCCTTTATCAATATATGAAAACATTGTTTTTCCTTTATCTATGTTCTTGTGAATTATTGCCTTTGAATCAACTCTTTATTCACTTGGGTCAACTGGTGTAAAATTTAAATCACATAAATAATCATCAATGTCCATTGTATTGCATTTATATCATCCTTAAAACTAAAATCCAAATAATCATCAAGATCTTTTACATATGAAAACATTAGATCTTCTAAATTTATTAAGAAAGTATTTCTGTTACATCATCTTCATGTTCTAAATTTTTAGTTGAATGTTGTTATTTTGAAATATTTATAGACTATAACTTTTGATTATATTTAGTAGATTCACCAACCTCACATGTTTGAATTTTTTATATATGTAAGATGTCCAATGGTGTAACTATAGTAAATTGAGGTGATTCTAACCATGATTTATCGAAGTAGTTAAAAAACTCTATAATTTTACAATATCTGAATGGTTGATTATTTGTAGGACATGTATATAAATATCCATTGTGTAAAAAATCTTAAATTGTGTACTACTTAATTGATAAAAATTATCACACCCTTTAGATTGATTAATAGGTTTCATTGTCTACACTAGAATTAATTAATAAAAAATTTAAATATAATTAGAAATTTAAAGTATGGAAATATGATCTAGGAAATTAAATAAAACATAATACAATAAATACAAAGATATACAAATTTAAATAAGTTGTAAATTGATAAAAATGGAAACTAGGGATAGGGTTAGAGAATTGTCCTTAAAAATAGATTTCAGAACATGTTAACCTTTCATGAGTTATGAATATTTTAAATAACCTTCAAACATAAATGCATCATAAAATTAAGATACAATGTATACTAAGACAAGGATATATAAGGTGGACATGGCCACAATACATTTATATCTACTAATGTGGCTTTATTCAAGAAAATTGTATGCTAGATGTAGAAATATGGGATTCTTCACCTCTATCTATAGATGACTTATTTTTGTGTGGAACTTGATTTGATGTGTGGAATAACTATAAAATCAATTCTCTATTTTTTTTACAAGAACAAAAAAGAGATCAAATGCAAAATGGGGGAAATGAGGGATGTGAAAATGGCTGAAGTATCCTAACAAAATGCCTTGTTGATTGGGTGTTGCCTATATCTCCTGAAATCCTCATGTTGATTTAGTTATCCATTTATGGAAGATAATGTGAATGTAACTATAAATATTAGATTAAAATTATTTGAAAAGTGATTCCCTTAATATTTAATGAAATAATTTTATACTTGGCTAATGACTACACTATTGAAACATAATTACAATAACAATTTTTACTCATAAGATAGATACTTTTAAAATCATTAAATATGTGCTTTTTTAAGTGAGAGATAGTTAGTTTCAAGTTTGACTCTTGATGTGATTTTATAATAAAATATTTGAAAATATTTATAATAACCAACCTATTGGTTTACATGAGAAATATATTATGACATATGTCATTTTGAAAAGATGACTTTTAGAGTATTGTGGATAAGGCTAGATTATGGAACAAAGGTGTAGTGCATCCTTGTATGCCTAATGTGATCTTGTTCAATAGGAACAAATGAATATACAAATAAAGTGGTAATGAGGTATATGCTGAATTGATCTAAAACTTAGAATCTTTGGTTGAAAGATAATTCAAAAAATAAGAATAACACAATCGTAATAATGTTATCTCTAAGAAGAGATGTTTTATTGATCAAATTTATAGACCCAAACTTATGCCTATCTCTGAGAAGAGATGTCTGATTTCCCTTTCATGTTACATCTTCATTTATACACATTTTTAAGGTAGGAGGAAGATGTGGATGGCCACCAATCTCGAGGGAGATTAAGTGGTTTGACTTCCATGATTTACGATAATATAGAATTCAAGGAATTACTATTTTCAGAAACTTACTATTTTTAGACTACACTACTAAAATTAAAATTTTGGGCACTTATATTTGATTTTTATGGGTTAGAACCCACTAAGTGGATCTCCATGCCATCTCACGATGTTCCCATCATTCTTATCTTTCCAATGGTTCAAATGGGGAGTCAAATAGAGATATGGTCAAAAGTTGTGGCTCCTAGAAGTTCTGCCACCAATTGGGGTAGAACCCTCACCTGAATTATCGCTCAAAATATTACTCAAATCATTCATTTCTCATTGAGAATAAATGGTCCCCATTACATCAAGTGTGGTAATTGTATTTTGATTTGATTCTTGATGCATACTTAGAATGGACTATGTTTTGTGGAGCTATGCAAGACCCAATTGTTCACCATTTCTATCTGAACATTAGTCTATGGATGGAAAGCTATGAAATTATTTAGATTGGTATCCATTTACTTCTATTTTTGTGTTTTTTATGTAGTCAGGGATGCAACATTGACCCTTTTGGATTCCTATGGCTTGATCACCATGAGAACAAATTTCTTAGCACTAATCAGGGAGATAGATGTACCCTATAGCACCATGTTCCAAGAGTGAGGATGATCCATTGAGTTCTTGATTCATAGATGCCATGTTGATCATACATGAATGGATAACAAAAGAGTACATCACAAACATCTAGATTGACCACATCACATAAGACCTCATCTTGGAAAGGTTTTATTGTATATGAGAGAAGACATTAGTGGGTGATATAGAGGTTTCTCCCTGGACTCAACCATCCAATATTGTATGTCTTTGGGTGAGGATTCAAAGAAAAATTTAGGCTTTTCACAACATTAGTAGAGATTAAATTCTTTTGGCTCCCACTATCAAGAATGAAATGCAGAGGCTTACCTTTCACCCATAACTTAGAGTGAAACTGTTTCTACGCTAAATCACTTTCTACATTCAAAGAAGAATTAAGAAACTAGAAGATGGTCAAGGCTAGAAGATACCTGATTGTAGTCGTGCACACCAAAATTAGATGTTGGAAGGTACTCCTCTTTGGCTATGGAGGAATGACACCTGCAAATAAAAATAGACTAAACACAAAAAAATGTTAGTCAAGGATATGGTGGGCTGTCAGGGAAACGCCTGATCCCAGAAGTACGAAGACTTCCTAGAAGGATATTAACCCACTAATTAAAATAGAAATATTTGATAGGAATGGAAATAATAAAAAGACAGAATGAAAATAAAAGATGAAAACACAAATGCGTATCTGATATTTAGCGAACTATTTTGCACAGTTGCCAATATCGGTATCTATGCCGGCGTCGATCAGGGGAAGGTGCCGACGTCGGTTAAGGTGCCAGCGTCGGTCAGGGTAATGACCGGCATTGGTCAGGGCAATAGTTTTGGATAGAGTTTGCACAGGTCTATTTGGGTCTGGTCGAGTCAAGACAGAGTCTAGTCTAGTCTGGACAGGGTCTGGGGGTTTGCAGAAGGTCTGTTATTTTGTTTGGGGTAGTAGGCAGAGGTGTAAAGGAGGAAGTCAAGTCTCAGGGCTACAGTCTGAAGATCTAGGGTGATAGCAGTAAATAAAAAATAATAACCAGAGAAAAACAAAAACACAGAACAAGGTACTTACTTGTTATATGCTTGAAGATGAAGTTGGAGACGTGATTGACGTTGTCGCTGTGCTGCCAAATGACCGAAGCAAAGTTCCTGTACGCAGAAGATTAATTGCAGGTTGGTTGGATGCAAGAGATGGTTGATCGCCAGAGTTCCTGTTGAAAAAAAATTAACTGGTTGGTTGAATAATCCCTTGGTTAATTGCCAGAGGTTCATGGATGAAGGCGAGGGACGGTTCGATAATCGATCGGGAAACTGATTGGGAACCAAATGGGTAATAGGTAATGGAATAACGGTTCCTACATTTGGATCGAAAATGCAGTGCTAAGGAGAACCAACATCGGCAGGACCGCCGACGTCGGCCGATAAGTGACCGACGTCGGTGACGTCGATCGGGTGGAGACCGTGGTCAGCAGATGCAAAATGGGGGCAGAGACTAACTTTAGTCTTTTGCTCATTTTGACAAGCTGCCAGGGTTAAGGTTAGTGGGAAAAATGGTCGACAGGGGTTAAATAGGCGAGGGAGAATAAAATGGGGGATGACTAGGGGATTCGACATGATTTCAGTGTCTACATTTGCCCCTTTTTGTCTTGTTGGTTATTCTGGATGAACTGCAAGACAAAAATAGGATTGATTGCCCCAGGTGAGGGATAAGGTTGATTTCATCTTGTTGGTTGTTCGAATGAATTACAAGACAAAAATAGGAAGCAAATTGCCCCAATTATGGATGAGGTATTCCCCCTCAAAGCAGGAGTCAAGGGAAGGGAACTGGGAATCAGGTGCTGATTTGATAAAGAGTGGATGAAAAAGGGGTGAGGGCGAACGCTGTAAAAGGCGTGATTGCGTGCATACCACTGCACAAGATGGTTAGGTCAAAGTGTCGCAGGTCAAGGGTCGAGGAGTGCCAAAATAGAAGTAATCGGGCCCCATCATTTAGTCATCTACTGATCGGGTTATTTAATCTAAGTTGAAGCTCCAATGGGTCATCACATTCTAGGTATCCCGAGCTCAGGAAGTGCTCCTAAAAACACAAAAAAGTCACAAGTAGTGCAGATACCCCGGCTTGCGATCCTATACTTGTGAGGGTCTAAAAAAGCCTGCGCACAAGTCTGTTAACCAGTCATGAGGTAGCATATATGCAAAAACAACCAAGGCAACATTGTCTTGGAAGTGGTCGAGGTCGGAGGAGATAGGCATGATCTCCAATGGTTGGTGGTTGAGGGGAGGAATGGACGAAAGGATGTGGCCGAGCTAACCTCAAAAGACCCCATGTCAATTGAGTGCTACCTACATAGCCCCTGTGGAAGGGCCTCAGGCCAATGTAGTTCTCTCGAGAAGGGAGGGAGGGTCAAAGGGATAGCATTGGTCGTGGTCAAGGGCAAGGTTATGCTTAAAAGAAGGAAAAAAGGTTTGTCCATTAGAGAGATGAACAAATGAGGGTGGTCGAGCTAACCCCAGAAGACAGTCATGTCATCTGAGTGCTGCCTACATAGCCCAAGTCATAGGGTCTCAAACCAATGTAGTTCAGACAAAGGGTCCGAGTAGTAGACAGGTGGTCAAAATGGTTGATAGATTGGTCTTGATTATGATGAAATGATGAGGAGAAGAGATGATGTTGCAGTGTTTTCCATATTGTGTGATGGTGTATTCTGCAACATTGGTTGAGAGGTCTTTCATTCCTAGCAATATTCCATATTCATGATGGATGTATGCTAAAAATGAATTGAGGTCTATTTATGCTTCAGCAAGTATTGGTTTATGCTTAACATAAATTGTGGCTGGTCGATAGTTTCCATGTGTATTGGTATCCATAGAAACTAGGGTGAATAGGCTATGAGAGTGGTCTGAAAAGAGAGTTGAGTTGAGTTGATTGACAAGTGATGAAGGTGAATGTGACCAAAGTGTAGAATAAGTGAAAAGCATATTGCTCTTTCATTGACAAGGACCAAAAAGATAGCATAGATAGGGGTTAGTAGAACCAAGAGCCCCATTCATGCATGACGTCGTTGACCAGATGTTGTGTTAGAATGGTAATCGAATCACTTTGACATTAAAGTGAGCTCGAAGTCCCTTGAGCAGGTGAAAGGAGGAGGAAAAAGGGTAACCCATTTTAAGAGCAGAGATAACTTTGCCCCTTTTTATAGGAGACCCTGAGACAACCATAAGTCAAGTCCATGACTCATTTTTTTTTTTTTTTTTTTTTGAGGTGCAGACTGATCAATGCGGGAAGTCTGCATAGAGATGTCATTTGCTTGGTGGTCAGTTGTGAAGCTGATCAATACGAGAAGCTTCTAAAATAGTGTTGTTTATTGTTAGATTAGTCATAGTCATCCTTCGAGGGAGTGGTCTAGATTTTTGTTTAAGATAAGGGCTTTTGAATAGCTATCCTTCGAGGGAGCAGTCTATTAATTATAGCAATGATAGTATAGCTATCCTTCGAGGGAGCAGTCTACCTTTTGATTTTGATATTGATATAGTGACCATGGATATTTTAACATCTTGATTTGTTTTTACAAAAATGTGAGTCATGGACAAGATTATAGAAGGTCAAGGGCTCCCTTTCATTAGGACAAAGCATCCATACATCATAAAAGGGTTATAGAGGAATTGTTAAGAGGAATAGGGTTGAAAGGAATGAGGATGAAGAGGACGGGGATTACTCAAGGGACGAGCTCAAGTTAAGTGTCAAGTGGATGAGTACTCGACTAGCAGTAGAACGGTCGCAGATGCAACGCATTAAGAGGCTCAGGTTTTGGTCGTCCATCAAGAGAAGATAGATGATAAGTCCCTGATCCATACTTGTGCGTGATAATAAAAGGTCCGAGCCAATTAGGAGCAAACTTGCCTCGTTTACTTTGCTCCATTTTGGTCACGTGTTGATTCTCTTTGAGGATGAGGTCTCCGATGTTGAAATCTCGTTCTCACATATTTTTGTCATAGGCGCGCTTGATGCGATGTTGATAGACATGGAGATGATTAAGGGCAGTAAGACGGCATTCATCAAGTAACTCAAGTTGAGTTAAGCAATCTTGACAAAAGTCATCGTTGGAAAGGATATCATGTAGAGAAATGCGGAGAGATGGGATCTATACTTTGAGAGTTAGGATAGCCTCTGTTCCGTACATGAGAGAAAAAGGGGTAGCACCCATAGAGGTTCGAATGCTAGTGTGGTAGGCCCACAAAGTGAAGGGAATGTGAATGTGCCAGTCCTTTCCTGTGTTGCTGACCACTTTCATGAGAATTTTGGTGAGAATTTTGTTGGAAGCCTCGGCCTGCCCATTTGCTTGTGGGTAGTAAGGCGAAGAGAAACTAAGCTTGATGCCGAATGAGTCGCATAGCTTTTGGACAGTCTTGTTTTTAAAGGACTTGCCATTATCGGTGATGATTTTATGAGGGACACCGAAACAACAGATGATATGGGTGTTGATGAAGTCAACGATCTTGTCGGCTTTTGTGGAGATGAGAGGAATGGCTTCCACCCACTGGTGAAATATTCAGTGGCTGTGATGATGGATTGATGACGAAGAGACGAATGAGGGTTAATCTCACCGATGAGATCTAAACCCCACTGTGAAAAAGGCTAGAACTCTTGAGCAATTTGTAAGGCGTGACTAGGAAGATGAAGCAAGTTAGAGTGCTGCTAACACTTGATGCAATGCTGAACATAATCGCTATAGTCTTGATGAAGGGTAGGCCAATAATAGCCCAGACAAAGGATGTGCTTGGCAACTGAATTCCCACTGAAATGTCCACCACAAATCCTGTCGTGGACTTGCTGAATGGCTTGAGATGCTTTAGTGGAGGTGAGACAGCGAAGGAGGAGGCCGTCGAAGCCTCGCTTATAGAGAAGACCCCCTAGCATGGTATAGCAAGTGGTACGCTTGATAAAAGCTCACCGTGCATTACTAGAGAGGTTGGGTAGAATGACAGAGAAAGATAAGGAGTCCACAAGTTTCTTATACCAAGCATCTCGTGGGCTAGGGTCTATAGTTTTGACATGATTAATGTGAGAAGAGATATATGAAGGCAAAACACATGACACACCGTGACAAAAAGTCTAGATGCAGATGAGGAAGATGGGATATGCAAAGCGAGAGAAGCCATGGTGTCAGCAAACTTATTCATGGATTGAGGAACAGTCTGCAGGAGGTAATGGTTGAAAGATGCAAGGAGAATGTCAACACGATTTTTGTACCTTTGCAAATTTTCATTTTTACAGAGGTATGAACCGTTGACCTGATTGACGACGAGCTGCGAGTCGCCAAATATGTTGATGGACTTGATGCTGAGAGAGACGACGGTCTGAAGTCCCAAAATTAAGGCCTCGTACTCGGCCATATTATTGGTACAATCAAAGTCAAGTTTAAAAGACAGAGGCATGGGCTCCCCTTTGAGTGGGATGAGAATGACCCCAGCACCCCCACCTAGTTGACATTTGGAGCCGTCAAAGAACATGGTCATCTGATAGATGGTGTCATCAGAGGAAAGTGCAGCGATAGATTCATCAGGAAACTCACACTGCGAAGGTTGATTGTCAGGAAGAGGGGCATCTGCTAGTTGATCAATGATGGTTTTCCCCTTGATAGATTTCTGCTAGATGAATTCGAGATCGAACTCAGCAAGCAGCATGAGCCACCGAGCCATACATTGATTCTGATATGGCTTGGAGTGCATATACTTGAGAGGGTTGGTGTGGGTGATGACAAAGGTCTTGTGATTAAGAAGATAGTGACGGAGCTTGGTAGCAGCAAAGACTAACACCAAATAGAGTTTCTTGGTATAGGGGTACCGAGTTTCATAGTCGACCAGTGTTCGGCTGATATAATAGACCGCTTGCTCACGGTGATGCTCGTCTCAGTGCATGATCATGGCACCTAATGAATGATTAGTGGCTGAGATATAAAGGTAGAAGGGTTGGTCATCTTTAGGTGGAATGAGAACAAGTGGAGAGACTAAATAGCATTTAAGGGCTTCAAAAGCATCTTGACAGTCCTTATCCCATTTAAAGGAGACGTCCTTCTTAAGGAGATGATGAAAAGGTTGGCAGTGGTCAGAAAGCTACGAGATGAAATGATGAATGGACTAGAGCTTGCCTTGTAAACTGTGAAGTTGCTTGAGATTGGTCAGGGATGGCATTTCGAGGATAGCGCAAATCTTGGCGGGATCTATCTCGATGCCACAGAAGGAAACGATGAAGCCGAGAAGCTTGCCAGAGAGGACCCCAAAGACACATTTCTTGGGATTAAGATGAACATTGTACTGAAGAAGATGAGAGAAGATGATTTTGAGAATGGTCAGGTGGTCACGGCGAAGCTTGGATTTGCCGATCAGGTCATCCACATAGTCCTCCATGATTTTGTGGAGGAGATCATGGAAAATGTAGGTCATGGCACGCTGATAAGTGGCACCTGCATTTTTCAAGCCAAAAGGCATGACTCGATAACAAAAAGTCACCCATGGGGTAATGAAAGTGGTTTTGTGCTAATCTTTTGGAGCAATCAGGATTTGATTGTATCCTGAAAACCTGTCCATAAGAGATAGCATCTCATGGCCGGCCGTGAGATCAACAAGCTGGTCAATGTTGGGAAGAGGAAAGTCATCTTTGGGATAGGCTAGGTTAAGGTCGCGATAGTCCATGCAGATCCAAATCCCCCCAGTTGCCTTGGTGATTGGGATGATGTTAGAGACCCACTGTGGATAATCGATGGGCTGGATGAAGGAGATAGAAAGGAGGCACTGAAGCTCCTCTTTGACAAGGAGGGCAATGCGAGGATGCATCTTTCGAAGCTTTTACCTGACAGGCTTAGCCTCTGGTTTGGTGACAATGTTATGGGTAACGATGGTGGGGTCGATGCCAGGCATATCACTGTAAGTCCAGGCAAAGGCCTTGCTATGGTCAGAGAGGAACTGGGTATAGTCAAGCTGTTCCTGAGTGTCTAAAGATTGTCTAATCTTTAAGACATAAGGAACATCAGAAGAATAAAGGTTGATGTCAATGGTTGATTCATTTAACATAACCTGGGTCTCAAAAGGGAGGGAGCGCTAGATAAAAGAATCGTCAGCACCCATGTAAGAAAGAATGGCATCGTCGTCAATGCAGTGGACAGTGTGAATGGTTGCTGACTCATCTTCGATCATGCTGGGACAAATGAGAGGGAGAGACTTGGACACCCCATTGAGCTGATAAGTCAAGGGTTCTAGGTGGATGGTGTTTATGCAAAAAAAAAAACTAGGAGGAATGGAAACCACTGACTCCGTAGGTGAAGGGGGCAGAATAGGTGAGTGTGGAGGAGATTGGTCAATGGTTGGTTCAGGACAAAGGTCTACAAGATCTTGAGTGGGGTCGTGATATCCCAGACCATACCGTTTCTTGGCGTCATCATCATTGAGTGGTTGGATAGGCTGATGGGAGCCTTGCTCATAGCGTCCGAAACCAAAACCCTTCCATGCACACCTGTAAAGGTAAGTGTGTGCAAAGGCGGGGTTTCTAAGAAATGAAAAGTCTGATGTGAAAGGTTGGAGTGAAGAAAGAGGATTACCGTCAGTAGGAGCTTGATTGAGCCCCCCATAGATGAGGTTGGTGCAGAGGTGAGGAGGACCATAAGGTATGATCATCCCGATCCGATGGTCGTAGCTGGGGCTGTGATGAAGGCATCCATACTTTTGTGGATTTTGGAACATGTCTAAGGTCAACAAGTGATACTCTCCCAATGAAGGTCTTTAGAAGACATCTTCCATGGGATCTGTGGTTGTCGCTTGAAGGGGAGGTGTAAGGGTGACCGCCTATTGCGAATTGGTTGAAGCTTCTACGGATGGAGGCAGTGTCGGGATTGATGGCTTGATAGGAATGAGGATGTCATTTGGACGGTAGGTGGTGTTACAAGTTTTGAAGGGCAAAGGGTCAGCGGGAATGGTGTGGACTTGCCCGTCATGCTCAAATTTCACACAATGGTGTAGGGTGGAGGGGACACAAGCCATGGCGCAGATCTAGGGTCAGCCCAGCAAGATGTTGTATTGAAACTCTCCTTCGATGATGTAGAAGAGCTTTGGGACTATGTGTGGACCAACGCGAATATGAAGGATGACTGTGCCAATGGTCATGGCAGGAGTGTCATTAAAAGAGCACAAGATTGCGTCAGTTTTGGAGACGTAATTCTTGGGAAGAACCAACTGATCAAAAGCATGGGTGGAGATGATGTTGATGCTAGCACCTCCATCGATCATAATGCATTTAATGCGTTTTTGATTGATATAGGAAGTGATGAAGAGGGTGGCATCCTAATATTTTGTGTTGGATGTGGGAATCTCAGAATCGCTGAATGTGATGGAGGCAACAGGGGCTAAGGAGTGGACAAGGGCAGCAAGTGGCTGGGGGTCTTCAGGTTAGATCTCTGCTACCTGTAGGGCTTGGATGAGGGCCTGATGATGTTGAGGTGAGGTTTGGATGAGGTCATAGAGGGACATCTTCACAGGCATCTGGTGAAGTTGTTTCAACATGGAGTCGTGGATCGGTCCTGAAGAGGAAGAAGAAGAGGAGGGTTGAGGTGCGCCAAGGATAGAAATCTTAGGCTTAGGCGGTTGAGGTGGATTGACAAAAGGGTAGGTCCAAGGAATGGTGGCTTTTTCTTTCGCCTTGTCCTTTTGTGACCTAGTGGTGATGTGAATGGCATTGATTTCAAAGATGGGAGGTGAAGGTGATAAAGGGGTTGTAACCTGTTGATGAGATGTGGATGGGTTTGAAGAGGTTGGAGGGTTATGAGAAGGATTCAGGGGTCGGTCGAAAGTGTCCTCAAAGAGAAGAGTGTCTTTCTCCAGATAACGGTGAATGACAGCCTTGAGGGCACAGCAAGTCTCGATATCGTGTCCTGGCATACGATGATATAAGCAAATCTTCATGTCATCGAACCAGGAGGGTTTAGACCTGAGAGGTTGGAAGGGCCTGATGGGTGGAAGAGTTATGCTGGAAGTTTGCAAAAGTCATTGCAAGATCAAAGAGTATGAGCCCACTAAAGGGTTCGTGCTCATCGATGTATGCGATGTCGGTGACTTTTGCTTGGGCGATGTTGGAGGGGGTTTTCATACCACTTTTTGGGTTGATGGTGTGGTGACAGGCAGAGGCGATACATTTTTCATGAGAGGTACTACCCTTTTGGGAGAGGGTAGGTTGGTAGTAGGCAAAGGAAGCAAAGGAGGCAACCAGTTTTGATTAGAGGTCGAAGTGGGAAGGACTCTGGTTAGGGTTGAAGGATGAGGGCCCAAAATGGAGGGCAATGGTGATGGAAGAGGAGGCGTTCACCTCTGTGGTTTGGCAGTCTTCTGTGATTTGGGTTAAAGACTACTATTGGTTGAAGTCTGGTCTAAGTCCACCTTCACTTACGGATGAGTGAGGTTGGAGACAGGGTGAACGCCAAGTGACTTGATTAGTTTAGATGGGGTAGATGCGGGTTTTGGTTTTGATGAGGTTGATGGAGATGTAGACGGTCTAGAGGTGGAAATCTAATTTTTGTTGATAGTCTTGGGAGGTTCTGCCATGGGAGGATTAGCAGCATGAGATGAGAGGGCACGGGCTTGTTGAAGAGCTGTGAGACGCTCCCACAATCCCTGATGCTCTACTTTCTTAGAAGGGAGAAATTTGAGTTTCTCCACTAGTCGGGAAAATGGCTGAGAAGATGCGGGATGAGGTTTGGGTTCTTGAGAAGACATCTACGGTTGTGGGACCGAAGGTGAGACGGATGTAGTAGCCTCGGGCCCATGGCATGGTGGAGTCATGATAGGTTTGTCCTTGGTTGGAGATGAAGGAGAGATAGGTTCTTCCCTGGGTGGAGAAGAAACTGGAGAATGAAGCTCCTCAAGCGGGTAAAGGGCAGGGATGATAGTGCCCTCCACTTGCGGTCGAGGAGTAGGAAATGTTGGGTCCTCCATGGGCAGAAAGAAGGAAGATGGTGAAACTGGCGGTGCTGGTAAGGTCGAGGCATCCTCCAAGATGAGAGAGGTTGACGGAGAACTAACCAAAGAAAGAGGTTCATCCACATGTGATAGACTGATGGATGAACTCACCTCTTGAGGTTGGTTAGAAATGAAGGGCGAGACCGTATTGACTGTTCAAATGTTATGTTCATGAGAGTTGTCAATCAAGGTCTGGACATTGTTTTGAGTTGGTGGATGATTGGGGAATGGTTTTTTGAAGATATCGATACCCTGATTAGGAGGGGCATTGGGATTGTCGAGGATGAGGTCACCCTTTTCCAGCATGTCTTGGATTATGTTTTTAAGGGTTTTATAGTTGCCCGTGTCATGACCCTTAACACGGTGGTAGTTATAGAAGTCATTTTCCCTATACCACGCAGGGATGGCACGTGAGGGATAAAATTGTGGTGGTGGTCAGATCTGGGGGAGATTGAGGGCCCCTTGTTTGATGATTTTTTCCAGCATAGACGCATATGATTCTCTGAGTGGAGTAAACTGTCGCTGTATGTATCTCTGCTGAAATTGGTGAGTGGCACTCATAGATGTGGATGGTTCAGGTTGATTAGTTGAAGGCGAAGAGGAAGAATATCGAACAACCATAGCGTTTGCTGAAGCTTTAGATTTAGGACTAGATGAGGAAGGCTTAAAAGAATGGTCATTGGTTTTGGAGTTGGGATTCTTGCTCCACAACTTGACTTTATTCTCTTCGACGGCACATAACTCAAGTTTACGAGCCATCGTGAAGGCTTCGTCAAAAGTGTGGAAGGTCTGAACCCTCAAGGTGGAAGAAATATGTCTAGCGCAGGCTTGAGAGAAAATTTCAATAAGCTCAGGCTGGGGTAAGGAAAATGAGAGTTGATTGATAAGGCCCCTCCATCGAGCGACAAAATCAGCAATGGATTCATCCTCAAACTGGCGAATAGAATAGAGGTCTGTGATGGAGACCTTCTTGGTGATATTGATAGAGAAATGATCAAGGAAGAGCTGGGCCAGCTGAGTGAACGTGAAGAGGGAATGGCTGGCAAGGGAACTGTACCAGTCAAGCACATCACCCGAGAGAGACATGGGAAATGTACATAAAAGCAATGCATCATTGTGGGCGATAAGGTAACAGGCATGTCTGAATACCCGTAAGTGTTGTTGTGGGTCTTCCTTGCTTTGAAAATGAGAAAACTTAGGAAGTTCCCACTGGCTGGGATATGGTTTGGTAGGGACAGAAGGATGAATGGGCTCATTGCAAATTTGTTCATATGAGAGAGTATTGCGTGAGCCGGAAACGAAGGTCTCTAGGTTGGACATTTTATCCATCATCATTTTGATGATATCTACTGACAGATTGGTAGGTGGAGCACCTCCTATATTTTAAGGCACTTGAAAGAGGCTGGAAGAGGTATACGACGTAGTCGGTTGTACCAGTAAGGGTGCAATGTACGGATGACTAGTCGTAGGGATAGAAGAGGTGACTAAGGATGGTTGGGAAAAAGGCATGGCTAGGTTTGATGTTGTCATGGGAGGTTGGTTAGAAGTAACATGGGCTAATGAATAGGTAGCCACCCTAGTATTGATAGGAGCAAGGGTAGGTGGAATAGAGACGACCAGATTCTGAAAGGGGGTAGAAAGTGGTTGAGTGGGTTGAGATTGATAGGGGGCCAAAACCCCGGTGGAAGTGGGCCCAATGATGGAGGGAGAGGCCACACTTGGATGGTTGGTAAAAGGTTGGTCATTGGTTGAGGCAACAGCCTGGGTGTCTAAGGGTTGAACTACGAATGCCGTTGATACGGCCGCAGTCTCGAGAAAAGAGGTCAGCATTCCGTAAATTGGATTGCCCAAGGGGTCTCGCATTCGGCTATTCACAAGATAGTGTTGCAAGGCTTTTACGTTGAGGTCCAAGAATCATGTGAAATCTTGGTCCCCTTCTGGGACAATAGGCGTTTGGGTCGGGGATGGTCTAGTAGGAGTTCTTTCAGTTTCTGAGTTGAACTCCATTATAGGGCTGGTTATGGGCGGGGTAGATGGAAGAGGATGATGCCTCGCGTGATTGACTAGAGCCTTGGCTTGGCTACGAGTCAGAACCATTCAAGGCAAGGAAGAACATCCTCACAAGCTTAAACAAGCAGATAAGAACTAAAAAGATGAAGAACATAAGTAGATCCTAAAACCCTAGAAGTAAATTATTAGGATTATAGTGGCTTATGCCTTAGAATGTGTGTAGAGGAAGATTGGCTTTTGAGTCAGGTCCTAGAAGAAGCAGTCTATGGATGGTTTCAGATTTTGTTATGGTGCTCAAGAAGTCTGTGTTAAGTTTCATACAAGGCCTGGTGCTAAGGAGCAAGCTCCCCTCACTTCACGATTCCAGTGGTTAGCTGGTTTCGCTTAGCCAAAATATACTTCCCCTAGAGATTAGGCTCCGCCAGAGAACGGAGTGGGTTTTCTCCTTGGTGATGAAATCCAAGTAAGATCACCGGGACGGGTAAGGTATCTGCTAGGGGATGAAATCCCAGTCGGGCCTTGTCTCAGGTAAGTTAAAATGTTTGTTTTGTGCAAGTGGTTTGGCCGTGTAACATCAAGTGATCTAGATTAATTCAATATGCGGTTTAATTACTATGTGTGGTCTAAGAGATGCAAGCAAATAGAAATGAATGCAAAGTGTTTTAATGCCCAAGTCAAAATGTTTGTTCGTATGAAGACGAATGGAGAAAGAGTCGAAGAATATGAGTTTTGACTAGTCTAGAAGTGCAAGAAAGAAAAGAAAAGTTCTTTTTAGTCCTGCTTATGATGTCGTTTAAGAAGAGACGAAAGGAGGTGAAAAGGAAGGAACCTAATGCACCTATATGAATGAAAGAAAGAAGGAACCCAAGGAAGGCCCTAGGATCCCACCGAGCATGCCAGAATGTTTCTACGCTAAATCGCTTTCTACATTCAAAGAAAAATTAAGAAACTAAAAGATGGTCAAGGCTAGAAGATACTTGATTGTAGTCGTGCACACCGAAATCAGACGTTGGAAGGTACTCCTCTTTGGCTGTGGAGGAATGACACCTACAAAGAAAAATAGACTAAACATGAAAAATGTTAGTCAAGGATATGGTGGGCTGTCAGGGAAATGCCTGATCCCGAAAGTACGAAGACTTCCTAGAAGGATATCAACCCACTAATTAAAATAGAAATATTTGACAGGAATGGAAATAATAAAAAGACAGAATGAAAATAAAAGATGAAAACACAAATGCGTATCTGATATTCAGCGAATTATTCTGCACAGTCGCCGATGTTGGTATCTGTGTCGACATTGGTCAGGGGAAGGTGCCGACATCAGTTAAGGTGCCGGCATCAGTCGGGGTAATGACTGGCATCGGTCAGGGTAACAGTTCTGGATAGAGTTTGGGTAGGTCTGGTTGGGTCTGGTCGAGTCAGGATAGAGTCTGGTCTAGTCTGGATAGGGTCTAGGGGTTTGCAGAAGGTTTGTTGTTTTGTTTGGGGTAGTAGGCAGAGGTGTAAAGGAGGAAGTCAAGTCTCAGGGCTACAGTCTGAAGATCTGGGGTGATAGCAGTAAATAAAAAACAATAACCAGAGAAAAACAAAAACACAGAACAAGGTACTTACTTGTTATACACTTGAAGATGAAGTTGGAGACGTGATTGATGTTGTCGCTGTGCTACCAAATGACCGAAGCAAAGTTCTTATACGTAGAAGATTGATTGCAGGTTGGTTGGATGCAAGAGATGGTTGATCGCTAGAGTTCCTATTGAAAAAAAATTAACTGGTTGGTTGAATAATCCCTTGGTTAATTGCCAGAGGTTCATGGATGAAGGCGAGGGATGGTTCGATAACCGATCGGGAAACCGATTGGGAACCGAATGGGTAATGGGTAACGGAATAACGGTTCCTGCATTCGGATCGAAAATGTAGTGCTAAGGAGAACCGATGTCGGCAGGACCACCGACGTCGGCCGATAAGTGACTGACGTCGGTGACGTCGGTCGGGTGGAGACCGTGGTCAGCAGATGCAGAATGGAGGCAGAGACTAACTTTAGTCTTTTGCTCATTTTGACAAGCTGCCAGGGTTAAGGCTAGTGGGAAAAATGGTTGACAGGGGTTAAATAGGTGAGGGAGAATAAAACGGGGGATGATCAGGGGAGTCGACATGATTTCGGTGTCTACAGAAACAACCTTTTCTTATCATCTAGCCTATCTTCATGGGTCCATGATGAAGAAATGATGGCATTGAGCTCAACATCTACAATCTCTTCTTCATCCTCTTCAACTATAGGGTGTGTATGAGGTAGAGTAGTAGATGTTGAGGATTGTGACTTAGAAAGTAGGGACTTGATGGTTCAACATTCTTTTTTGGAGTGTGTTCTAAATTTGTAATAAACACACCATTTCTTAGTCTTCCCTTCCTTTTTCTTCCAATTTTGGCCTCGTGTTTGACCTATTTTTATCAATTTTCCATTTTGTAGGCTGACTCTTTGTATTCATTCTTCCATGCTTCTGCTCAATCTTCACTATGAACTTGTATGCCTCACTGAGGGTTTCTAGATTGAAGAGTTTCATCTCCCCCCATATATATCATTGTATTCCACCATGATATTTAAGAACCTTATGTTTCTCACTTTCTTGGATGCCCAATCTCACAAATAGAGAATATAAAATGTTAGTGTAATCTTAAACAAACTATTATTTACCTTGGCAAAGTTGTTGCCACTCTATATATAGATCATCATATGATCTAATGGGGTAGTATTGTTCCTTTACAACTTATATGAAATCATCCTAGGTAGGTTCTACCTCAAGGCCAATATTGTCCATATTGAATCTCTTCTTGTACACTTCCCACCAATTTTTGACAGGCAATGATGCTTTCAAAAGAGAAAAAGTGATCTTCTCTTTATCAATGAATTTATTTATATAAAAATAGGAAGATAATTGATCCAACCAATTTTATACTATGCCAGAATTGATTTTTCCTTCAAATGTAGGGATATCAAAATTCACCTAAACCTTGAAGGGTGTTGGGGCACTAAAAGGATGTAAGGGTGCAGATGAGGAGCCATAATTTTCCATCAAGATTTGTTGGAGAATTTGGGTGAATTATTATATCATCTGTGCTTATTGTTATTGGAGGGATTCATTCACCATTTCCTTGAAAGGATTGGATGTCTCAGTGTTGTCCACCATTTGAGGTCATTTAAATGGAATAGGTGGATAGTTTGGAAGCTCTATTGTTTTTCACCCAAGTTTCTTGTACCCTGACCTCATCCTTAGGATCATAAAATCTCAAGAAAAACCACTCTAATACCACTAATCCAAAACTTAGAAGCTTTGGTTGAAAGATAATTCAAGAAATAATAGTAACATAATTGTAATAATGTTATCTCTGAGAAGAGATGTTTTATTGATCAAATTTATAGACCCAAACATTTACCTATCTCTGAGAAGAGATGTCTGATTTCCATTTCAGGTTACATCTTCATTTATACACATTTTGAAGGTAAGAGGAGGATGTGTAATTTCACCAATATCAAGGGAGATTGAGTGGTTTGACTTTCATGATTTACAACAATACAAAATTTGAGGAATTACTATTTTTAGACGATACTAATAAAATTAAAATTTAGGGCACTTCCATTTGTTTTTGGGGGTTAAAACACATCAATCAAATATCATGACATCTCATAGTGTTATCCTCATTCTTAGCTTTCTAATGGTTCAAATGAGGAGTCAAACAGAGCTATGGTGCAAAAGTTATGGCTTCCAGAAGTTTTGCCATCAATTGGGGTATAATTGTCACCTGAATTGTCACTCAAAATATTTCTCAAATCATGAATAGGGATGAATAAAGATAAAATATAGAATTATAGGATATATTCATATTAATTATAATACTTTAAAGGTTTTTAAAAAATATTGTAGGTTATTTGAAAGGAAAATTGATGAAACAAGGTAAGGATGTTAAGAAAAAACATTATCAAGTATTTATTGATTAAATTATAGTTTCTACATTCCCTCTTTATGCTGGTGATGCATAAAATTAATAGATTAAATGAAATATGATACCTGAGTGTGTATACACATTTTGTCTTTGTGATGGGTATATGCATCCCCCCTTGTTAAGGCATGTAAAGAAGTGTTGAACCTGTGGTGAATTGAAAGTGATTAAATATCAATTTGAAGAAAAAATAAATATGATTGAGTTGGAAAAATTATATGCTCCAACCCCTATAGAGTAATTTATAATGATTTTGAAGAGGTGGGAACCAATAAAGTAGTTTGCTAAAGTGCAAATAAGATGTGGAGAATCATTTAGCTCAAATATGGCTTACGTTTTAAACTAAAAATAAGAGGTGGGAACTAACAAAGAAGTTTAAAAAAGTGAAATCAATATGTGGAGCATTACTAAGCTAAAGCATGGTACACTTTTAAATTACAAAACACACTATAATAGACATATCTAGATTTTAATTTCAAATTCTTGAAACTTTGATATTTGAAAAAGGAAAAACTAATTTTTATAGAGTAGTAGCTTAGACATGAATGTATATCATCCCATTTGTATTATATTGTGTGTTAATTTTATATTTTGAAAACTATTTGAAATCTTATAACTATCTTTCCACAAGTGTATATTTTCTTGAGTAGCTATAATAGTGGAACACATAAGTAAGTTGAGTGCCCCCAAAATTTGAAACTTTTAATTTTACATATTATAAACTATAAAAATTGAAATTTATTGATTTTCAAAGTATGGAAATAAGCCCATTATGATGCCCCCTCTTGGAGATGATGGGTTTTGATTGGAAATCACTTGTCTAGAAATAAAAAGTGAGAGCATTTATGAAATATGTAATCAAGTAATAGCATGTGAATATTTGAATTGTACTAGAATCTAAAAGATACCACATTGATGTATATGAAAAGTTTATTTATTTAATTGCATCATTGTAATTGAATGTAGCATTAAAGTAGTGTATGAAACTGTTGATATTTTTTTTTATGTGAATGAATCAACCTTTTCACCAAACATGAAGGTCAAGATGGAATTGAACCAGTTTAATCATAGTATATCTATAGAGAAAATATCTATCCTAAGATGTGAAGATGAGTTTTTAATAGTTTTAGTAATAATTTAGCATAATAAATAATAAATTAAATATTATTATATTCAAAAATTAGTTTACTTCATCAATGCATAAATTCAAAATCGGATCTAAAAGATATAATCTAACTTATTCAATAGAGTAAAGCCTATGAGAAAGGAAATATATAAAATTAAATATCTTATATATATATATATATATATATATATATATATATATATATATCAATGCTACAATAAAATAAAAAAGCTAGAAGAGAGAAAACACAAAAAACTGAAAGAGACAAAAGAAATAAAAACAAAACTAAATAAATAAATAGAAATAAAGACTAAAATTAATATAAAAACTATCTAATTAAAAATAAATAATAATTAATACAGATAAACTAATAACAAATAAGTCCAACAACTAATCAAAGAAGAATATATAATTAAATATAATACTAAATAACAAATTAAATTAATAAACTACTAAATAAAGACTTAAACTAAAACAACAAGACTAAAGAGATAAAGATTAATTAAAATACTAGGAAGTACTAAATAAAGTAATCAACAAGGAAAACATAAAATAACCTAAAACATCAAGGTAATAAGAAAATTAAAGATTACTTAAGTACTATTCTAAGAATTAACTAATAAATTAATAATTGAGAATAAAATAAAATAACACTAATAAAGTAGAAAAAAATAATCTAATAAACTAATCTAAACATGAAAATAAATCTAAACAAATAAGAAAATAATTAAAACTAGAATTAAACAAATAAAGTGTGTGATATTTAGAAAAAGAATCGATTTAAGCGAATGCAAATAAAAATTTATTGAGAATTTTTGAAATAAGTTTGGTTATAAACAAATCTTTAAAAAAAATCACTATATAACTGATAGATTAACAATATGTTGTAAAATGTGACATTTTCATCGTTATTAGACCTAAAGTACAAGAAGTCTACATATATTAATACATATATGCAATCATTAGTGATTTTAATACTTTATAATTTTTAGGTAATTAGTTATAAATAAATTAAAAAACCTATATATACATGAATTATTCAAGAATATTAATTCACCATCAAAGAAGATGTCATTTGGTCTATCTAAAAATGATTATTTAATATTAGAGACACTTACGTAGAATAATAATAATAATAATAATAATAATAATAATAATAATAATAATAATAATAATAATAATAATAATAATAATAATAATAATAATAATAATATGAAAGTGTTGAAAATTTGAAGAGATACTAATATCCATGTGTTTCTCCTCTTGTTATGTGACTTCAATCTTCTTATAAATCAACCTTCATTGAATATGTTTATTTTTGAAGTTACAACTAACTTTATTTATTTGTAGTTATAAATTTAATTAACTTTTAAAATTAAATTACTTTATAATTAGTTTATTTATAAGTTATAAATTTTATACTTTAATTTTATGTTTAGAACTTTAAAATAAAGTTTAAGAGATTAAATTAAATAATATAGACCAACTAATTTTTTCTAATGGGTGGAGACCCTTTAACTTGTTAATATCATTAGAAAACCATTTACATGCACATATGAATAAATAATCGACAAATAATTTATCAATTGATCTAAAAATTAAATAACATCATAAATATATAATAACATATCATAATCAAAGTAAACATCATATAATAAAATATATAGAAAGTCAACTATCCAACAAGTATCCTTTCATAAACATCTAAAATTACTACCAAACTAAACATGATCATCAAGTTACTAGACAAAATTAACATAGACCATGCTTATCAAAACTGAAAATGTTATAATTTTTTTTTTACTATATAGAGTAATGAATCCACTAAATGAGTTCAAAAATGGAGGAATAAATAGCATATCAAGTTTCTCAAAAAATATTATAAACATTGAGCCAACAAAAATAAAAACATCATAAAACTATAAAAAATCATGAATCTAAATCACTCTCAAAAACTAAATCAATAAGAATAACTCTATGTCTATTTGTTACTCAGTGTAATCCAATGGAAAAATAATAAATTCAACCATATTTGTACCTCCACCAACATCATTGATCTCAAGATTCACCTTCTTTAGCACACATGTCACAATGGGTTGGGATATAGGGATACCAAAATTTTTATTAAATTAGGATGAAGGTTCATCAAGTAAAAGCATAATAGGCTAGGCATAATTAATAGATATGATTCTAGATTAGCTAGGTTAGGGTTGAGTAAAGGAAAGAATTAAAAAAAAAAAAAAAAAAAAAACATGAGATCTACCACTCAATATATTTCATTGTATGTGTAAATAATGTTCAATTAACATATCTCATCCATATGGACATGATTTACAACTAACTCATTTTTGATCTCTAAAAAAAACATTTCCTTGCAAGTTCAACGATGAATCTGGGATATTATTAATGAATGTTTATAAATTTGGATTGAAACATGAGTATCATGATGCAATGGTATAAATAAATTATTTCCATCCCTACAACCCCTAAATTATCTTTCATGGTGACTAACTTATGAATGGGCTCCACTAGACTATTATAAACTCCCCCTTCTCCAAATATTTCTATCAGAATCCTTACAATCTAGTGTCCGCCCTAACATTTAAAATTTTGAAATACATTCAAATAATTAATTCTTTATAAAAATTATGAAATATTAAAGTATTATTCTCAAGAAACATATTACATGCTAGGAAATAAAATAAATTATATTATCCATTCCATTTCTTCAAAATCAAGTTGTTAAATAATTCCTCACCAAATATGCATAGGTTTAGGATTTTTACTATATTAAATAGAATAAAATACCATTTCCAACAAAACTATGATTGCTCATTGCCAATGACTATTTAGACAATTGGAAAAAATGTAACCAATTTTTCACAACCAAAAGGTCTAAACTTCCAACTGAATATGCAAAATCACCAACATTACTATCATTATTAATAACAATATCAAATGAATCGCATAATTTATGTGTCATAGATAAAATATTCCCTTTGATTTCAAAGAAACTTTATTTTATATGCAAACAAAAATAGTGAGATTGAGCCACCCAAATTTAAATCAAAACCTCATGCAGGGAGATGAGCCATAATATCATAAAAAATACTAACAACACTTTACAAAATTTTGTATACAAAATATCATGTTTATCCTTTCCAATTTTCATGTCACACTTTAAAATAAAGATTGTCTCATATTTAAAAATATCTTATGCATTTGTACAATTTTATAAACAACATAGAATTTTAACAAACATAGGATTGAGAATAATCAATTTTCATCTCAATGTCATACAAAATATGAAATTGGAGCCAACAAGAGAAAAACCCCAATATACTCACATATGAAACCAAATTTAACTTCAAATAATCATGCATGCATACAAAAATCACTTCATCATTATAGTTCATAACATACTAAAAAATGATTGAAAGCATAATGGTAATGCATCACTTTTAGGAAAAAGGAACAACAAGAAAAACTAAATAAAATCAACTACAATTATTTTTATCATAGATATATCTCATCAAGTTATAAATAGTTTTATAATCATGACTATCTTAAATTTAATATTTGACTAACATGACATAAAATGAATCATTACTATGAAATCTAACATGATATTCATGCAACTACTAACCAATTAGTATAAGGTTTCAAAGAATTGATAAACCCCATTATCAAATCAAAAATAAGCTACCTAAATGATAGTATCAACATAAAAATTCATACTCAAACTAATATCATTTCTTCACAAATATAACATGAATTTGTAAATCCATAACTTAACAACATAGAACCAACTATCAAACATGCATGACCTTTATGAAACAACACATAACTAATTGAAACCAAATGTATACAAATTATTAACCTTAGGAAAGATCTATGATGTTTGAGAACTTAAAATATGTAGAGAAGGAACATTATAAGTGTAATTAATAATAACTAAAAACAATAACATCCTTCATCATGACAAAACAAACTTTATTCCTCTCGAGATAAATTTTTTTCCATACAAAAATCTCAACAAAATAAACACTATTTTTCTATCAAATGAAAAATACTACCTTAACCAACTTGATTCCATATGCTTTCATGAATTTAAGCTAAATTTATGCACATAAATAGTACTTTGAAGATTAAAAACACAATATTTACATTAAATAAAGTAAATTGGTTATCAAATGCCATATCCACAACTATTTGCATACCTGTTAATAGATTATTAACACGATTTTATAGGGTTTTAATTTAACTTGATGGACCTATGAAAACCAAGAAAAATAATTGTAGACATTCCATTCTTTCCAGATTTTTTTTGATAATGATCTTGAGAGATGAAACTAACCACCTTCTGGTTTCCTAAGTTCATTCAGTATGGTTAGGGCAATGTGTCCACCAAGTTGGTGCATAATATCACTACCAAACAAAAATTAAAAATCCACTACCAAAATAATAACCAAATTAACTTAACATCATCACTAAACTTCCTACCACCTTCTGCTAAATAAGACCACCAAATTGAGTTCACATTTATAATTAATTCCACAGATCACAATGTACACAAGTTGTCCCCCTACACCCTATGACATAAATTCAAATAATATTTCCAAGTGTCTTCAGATATATGAATATATTATAATTAAAACAAATATTAAATAATTTAATTAACAATAATATATAATAATATATCACATGATCAATTTAAATTCTAAGTTGCCAATGTTGATATGCCAAACAAAAATTCAAATATCAATGAACAATGATAACCACCAACTAATTAAATGATTTTAAAGGCTTGGGATTTTTTAAAAACCACATATACCTCTACTACCATGCTACCAAGTCACATAACAATAACATACATAAATTAATGATAATTTATTCAATAATCTAGAAGATTAACCCAATGAGCAATAATGCATAGGTTGTATGTTTAAGTCACATTATGAAGTTCTATTTCTACTTAATGAAAAATCTAACCATTTGAATGCATGAAATTATTATTTGAAACATATACAATTAAGTCTCACAATGAAAATGAAGCATGAATATGTGACACATCATGAAACCAAAGTCATGAGAAACCATATTGTAGGCATGGGATGGCAATGATATGGAAACCAAACACCACTTATTTTTAAATAAATATTATATACATATCCAAAATTCTAAGAAAATTCACCAACAACATGAAATTATAAATGCATGAAATATCTAATTTTATTATAATTGGATCAAACTTATGATATGCATAATTCTATTATAATGTTATGAATTTTCAAATCAATCATCATAGAATAATATCATATTTAATAATATATAGAAAATACTTGCTAAATGGATGCAAATAGGATGGCCCCGACCAGAATTTTTAAGCTTCATGACTTAGGCCATCATATATGAGAATAAAAATTAAGTCTTAAAGGGGGCATTAACATTTGATATAAAATAAGAATGTAAATAACTTAAAAGTCATGTATATGTAGTTTAAGTAGTGTATTGAGTAGATTAAGAATTTTAGGTACATAAGTAGTATGGTATGATGTATATCATGGCACCATTAAAATATTTAATGTATACTTAAAAATGCATGATAGGCATCAAGTCACCATATTAACAAGTAATAAAATGTAAGAAAAGTCACTCAATATCATGTAAGCAGGAAAAAAATCCACATACAAGGGACATGTAAGATGTCACATAGAGTTATAAAAATACCACAAATGACACATATAAGTCCCAAAGGCTGAATACAAGAGATATGTGAATGTCACATAAAAATAGAAGGATGATGGCCAAACACACAAAACATAATATGCCATACAATAAAGAGGGTGTATGTTGAACATGCATAAGGTAAAGGGTGTAATGAACTTACTTAAATGATTCACAATAATAGAATTATATATCAAAAAATGAAGAAAAAAATAAGTATATCCACAATAACAACTAATGAAAGATCATAATACATGAATATTATGACTGAGCCACTTTAAGGGGGAAACCTCCAAAATAATGCAATATGAACAAAATTTACAATATGATGATAAAATAATAACCACTACCTCCTAAATATACTCTAATTAGCCATGGTTATTCCATATTATGACCATACTAAGAATATCAAGAAATGCAATAAGATAATATGAAGGTGTGCAATCCATAATTTGGCCACACATATCCCTAGATGCACTATAGGTTAAGGGCATAACATGTCCTTCATATGCAAAATAACATTGTCCTTGAATTTGAATCAAACCAAAATATTTATATAGGAATGCTTCATCTTCCTAGGTTATATCTTTAGAATGAATGTTCTTTAATTTGACCAAATAATCCTTGATATCTCTAGTTCATAGTTGCTTAGTGCACAAGTAGAGGACTTATTTAGAGTCTAAAATGACTTGGTATTCTTCATCCAATTTTGGTAACTTGGTATACGTGGAAACTCTATTTCTAATTACCTTTTTTAGGTAATATGCATGGAAACCCAAATGTATGTAAGTGGATGGGGGTAATTTGAGTTTGTAAACTAGACTACCAATATTCTTCAAGATCTGATAAGGGCCATAATACTTAAGTGATATCTTATTATCATTTTTCTATTAGTTTAGAGAAATATACTTATAGGGTTACAAATGCATAAAGACCAAATCACTTATGTCAAAATTCCTCCTAATACCGTTTGATCTACTTGCTACTTTATTCTATTTTGTGACATTATTAAATTCTCTCACAAACTTACTAGTGCCTCATGTTGATGGTGAAGGTGTTCCTCAATAACTCTAACCTTAGGATACACCATCAAAGAGGAAGTGATGGATGGGTATTGATGTCCATATAATTCCACAAAGGGATACATTTTGGAATAAATGTGAAAATAAGTGTTATACCACCATTCATCAAATAGAAAAAAATGAACCCATTAGTCTTGTTTGTCAGAAATAAAATAATAAAGATATCCTTCTAGAAATTTTTTGACTACCTCTATTTGTGCATCAGATTGAGGATAATAAGATGCAATATGAGCCAAATGGGTTCCCAAACATGCAATTAATTTAGTCCAAAAATTATTATTAAATATGAGATCTTGATCACTTATAATATCTTTGGAGTACCATGTTATTTTTGAACTATATTTAGAAAAGTAGAAGTTATTATACTAGAAAAAAATGTCTATGATAAGGAGAAAAAATGAGCATACTTGGTGATTCAATCCAAAATAACCATGATAACATTTTTTTATTCATAATGTGGTATCCTAGTAATTAAATCCATGGAAACCTATTCCTAACTTTGGCTAGGGATGGATAAAGGTTGAAAAAGACCTAGGGTCTTAATGGTTTCACCTTTGTCATATTTACATACCATGTACTCAACAGAATATTTATGGATGTCCCCCTTGAGTCCTTCCCAAAATAAATCTTTCTTGATTATATGATATGTTTTCAAAAATCCTATGTGACCTCCTAGTGGAGATGCATGATATTTTTGAAGGATTTTATTTTGGAGGAGAGAATACTTACAAAGGTATAATCTATCTTTATACCATAATTTGTTCCCCTTCCATGTAAAATATTTATCTCCCCCAAAACCTTTATAAAGTTTTTGAATGAAATCATGGGTACCAATACCATTATCCCATTATGATATTACTTCTTCTAGCTAATTTTCCTTCAAAATAGTTATTACACATAACAATGCCTCAATTGATTCATACCTATGAGATAGTTCATCTGCCACCACATTATCTTTTCCTTTTATATAGACTAGTTAAAAATAATAGCGTAACATTTTAGTAACCCATTTTTTTATTACTCTAATGAAATTTATTGTTGAATAAAATATTTTATGCTATCATGATTAGTGTTTACCTAAAAGTAGCAACCCATCAGATAAAGTCTCCATTACTTGACTGCATGAGGAATGGCCATCATCTCTTTATCATATATTAGTTTGAGCCTAATTTTTCCTTTGGTTGGTGAATTTAATATTATATTGGTCTACTTTATTTCATGATTAAAACTATTATTCCATATCCTGATTCATCACACTTTATAGTAGAAGTTTTTAAAAAATTCAGAGTAGCCAAAACTAGAGCTGTGCACATAGACATTTTAAATTGTTCAAATGTATGGTAGATAAATAAATACATTGGAAGGAGTATTTATTCAATAAAGAGGTGATTGGGTTTGTAATTCTACCATATTTTTTGAAAAACTTGTGATAGTAACTAGTTAACCCCATAAATTCTCAGAGGTTCTTGACAATGTTGGGAACCTGTCACCCCATCATGAATTGGATATTTTTATGATCAACTTTAACTCTTTTATGTGAAATAGTATGACCAAATTACTCAACCTCATAGACACTAAAATAAAATTTGTAAGGTTTGGCATAAATCTAAGGTTGTTATAGAACTAAAAGTACCTATTTCACATGCTTAAAATGGTCATCCCAATTTTTATTGTAGATGATAATATCATTAAAAAACATCTATTTAAACATTCTAAAAAATGGCCAAAAAATAATATTCATCAAACTTTAAAATATATATGGTGTATTTATGAGGTCAAAAGGCATGACCATAAATTCATAATGGCATTCATGAGTTTTTAAAGTTATTTTATGTATGTCATCATTATAGATTCAAATTTGATGATACCTAGAATGAAGGTCTAACTTGGTAAAATAAATAACACCATGTAATTCATCTAGAAAATCATCAATTACTAGAATAGGAAACTTATCTTTGATGGTGTACTTATTGAGATTTTTGTAGTTTGGGAACATCCTCCAAGTGTCATCCTTATTCCACATCATGACCACAAGGAAGGAATATTTGATTTGACTATGTCATATGATTCTTCTATATAACATCTCCTATACCATATTTTCAATTTAACCCTTATGGCATAAGGATACCCATAGGGTCTAATGTTGGGTGGTGTAATTACCAAAAAGATCCTAACAGAATGATCATACATGTGTATTAGAGGAATTACTTTTAGAATGCCACAAAATAATATAATGGTCATCCAACACCCTTAGAAATTAGGATGTGTAGACTCCTCAATTGTTTGAACCTCTATGGAAACTAAGTATGACACAAATACCTTGGCACATTTTTTGATAATATTAATCATTTGATGGGAAGAAATAAGTTTTAGATATTTAGCCTATAATCCATGTAGTTTAAAAGCCTTACCTTCTAAATGGAACCTCATAAATAATTCTTATAAATTAATCTCAATAGTCCCAAAGTGGTGAGCCATTACACTCCAAAAATAATGTCATCTCCTCCCATTCAAATATAAAAATATAGGGGAATATAAAAATTAGTCTCCCATAGCAAGCGTAATGCTATGAAATTTTCTAGAATAGTTGATATTCCCACCATCTTCAATCATTACCTAAAATTCTAGATTTAGGTAAATGAAATAATTCAAATTAATAACTAACTTATTGTTAATGAAGTTATGTGTACTCTCAGATTAAATTAACACAATCACCTTATATTTATTTAGGAAACCCACCACATTAATATTTTGAGGAGTTCTAATTCCTTAAAGTGCATGACAGGAAATAGTAGGTTGAGAATCTTTAGATTCATCCTTGGGTTCTTCCAAAACTACTTAAGAATCCTCATCATCATCTTCCTCTTCATTGACATCTTCAATGTAAAAAACATTATTTTCAACACATCAATGTCATTTTTTCCATTTGATATCCCAACCAAAACACAAACCTTTTACACACTTTTCTTCAATTTTTTGAGTTGTAAATCGGGTAGGTTCCAAAAATAATGGTGTTGGGAAGGTGAATTCATGAACATTAGTGAAAAGTCTTTGTTTGATCAACTCTTTTTACTTATCTAGGCATTTCTTTGGTATGGCTTAAGATATATTACTAGGATGAAATATGTGAACCTCTAATTGGATGTTATATTTAAGGCCTCCCAAAAATAGGTTAGTCATATTTTATTTAGTGATGATTGCCACATGAAAGGAGAGATTCTAAAATTAGTTAATGTAATCCTTTATAGTCTTAGTTTGTCACAACTTGGCTAGTTAGTTGGATTAATTTTTGGAGACACTATTGTGATAGTGTAGCTAAAAATCCTCATAAAATATTGAACATAAAACTAGAACACCCTTATTTTTATTTTGAGCACACAACTAGTGATACAAAATAAACTGCTCAGGTTCTAGATACAAAAGAGGACATGACTACCATTTGTGAATAGGGAGTTTGATGTAGATCAAATAAATTTTCAATTTGAGTAATCCATTTAAGAAGATAATTACCATTAAAATTGTGTAGGCCCATTCTTGGAAATAATGGCTTTGTACCAAGATTGTCATTGTGATTGTCTGGAGGAGGAGAACCAAACTAGAGTGGTGGAGGATTATTTTGCGATTACTGAGTTGAAAATTTAGCATTTTACCTTGTGATTTGTCATAATTGATCTCACAAGTCATTAAAGTTCAATATTAGCCTCATGATATCCCCTCTAATCACATTAATCTCATATTTTTTCACCATGCCATACAAATTTGACATAAGTTTATGAATTGTCTCTAATATACTCATATTTGAAGTTTCTGACTCCATGTCATATTTGTGAGGATTTTTAGGCATTTCTTGCCCTTTTATATAACCAAAAGTATTGGGCCCCTATATGAAAAAAATTTAGGATGGTTTTGACTCTAAAAAAAATCATTGGTAGATGATACCATTACGATTACCTCACCAAGACAAATCCAATGACTACCAATGTGCACAAGGGTGAAACATTTCATCCTAAAAAAGTGTACTAATAGAATATATCATTATGATCATATCATAGAGATGAATCCAATGATTTGTAATTTTTATAACGTAAAAAAAAATTACAAACTCATTTTTCTACTAGTATTTTTTTATTTTTTTAAAAAGAACCTAAAAAAATTTATGGCGATGAAAAAACTCAATTCATCCTAGATAACAATTTATGTTTTTTCAACCTTTTAGTGCTTAGGACATGATATCTAGAAAAACTGAACTATATAAACTTTCCCAAATCAAATATATGATACTAACTATAATTAAATTACTTAGATGATTTGAAATAATATAATTATTATCACAAAATTAAGAATAAAATAAGCAGATCTATAATAACAATTGGCAAAAGAGAAGAATACTTGAATATTATGACTAAGCCACTTCAAGGGGGAAACCTCCAAAACAATTAAATAATAAAAATAATAATAATAATAATATAATGATAAAATACTAACCAATACCTCCTATATATACTCTAATTAGCCATGGTTTTTCCATAGGCCAACCATAATAAGAACATTAATAAATACAATAAGATAATATATAAGGTATGTAAGCCACAAGTCAACCACACATATACCTAGACACACTATAGGTTAAGGGCATATCAAATGGCCTCATACAAGAATAAATTTTTTTTAGCATGTTATGTAATGAAACAATCATATGAAACAAACATAGAAAATTGAAATTATCATCTTTTGATCATATGTGTCTATGTATAAAGGTTTAGTAAATATAATATTCCACATGATGCATGTAAAGTATAAGTGAAAAAGAGGCATATGTTTTCATTATATCTCAACATGTAAAAGAGGTTTTAGATGAATAAAATTTGTAATATAGATCAAAGAGATGCCCTCAACTAAATAAATTTGTTGGGTAGAAGTCTAGCCCAACATCTAAACCATAGAAATGTATTCCTCAATCTTGAAATATGATTGATATCTAAGTATATTATATATTATGTGGTGAATTTTTTTAGAATAAGTCCCTATGACTATGTTATATTTAAAATTAGATATGTAAAATGTACAAGGAAAAGATGACATAATATGATAGGGACAGAATGAATTATCATTTGAATGGTGTAGATCTATCCTAATTGATTGTATGTGAGAATTTTTTATCAATAAAATTTATTTTGTGTATGAATAATTTATTTTTTCTGAAATGTGTCATGTTTCACACTCAGATACCTTGTGATAAGAATTCTATATTGAAAATGAAATGAAGTATGTTATGTACTAAACAAAAAAAAAAGGATGACATAAGTAAGATGTAATTTACCAACATGAATGTATGCTTACATTTCCTAATTTTGATTTTATAAATAATACATTTTTATTTATTTATTTTTACATTTTTAGCATGTAAAAATGTTTTTGATTTTTTTTCATATTTTAAAAAGAAAAACATGCATGATTAAAAGTTGAAAAAGAATTGAAAAAAAAAATGTAATAAGTAAGGTTTTTAAATTGAATAAGGAGGGACATATTCATGCAAACCTCAATAAGGTTCTAAATCAAAACATTATAACATGGAAGGTAAATTAGATGCCCCCAATGTAGATGTATATTTTTTGTGGTAAAGATGGTAAGTATGGCCATGTAATCTCATGTGAAAGTAGATAAATATACACATTGAAGCACAAATGAGAGTTAAAACATGTATATATGTGTAAAAAATTATCAAATAAGTTTCCATGAAGGATTAGAATTTATAGCTTGGTAAGATAGTTTTCTTGAATTTTTTGAATTGGGTTGAAAAAATGTTAAGGGTGTATGTTCCCCAAAATGAAAATAGACACAAAGGATAGAATAAAATGGATTAGGTGTATAAAAATAAATAATAAAAGTAAAAATAAGTTATGTATAAGTAGGTATTAGGTAACGAATCTAGTCACGGATCTCGATGCAATAATGGGTCCAACCAATGCTCTCATCAATAAGATCCTCATATGTGTATCAAAATCCTTAATAATAAGGATCAAGCTCTAGTTCCAAATAAGATGTGACACAATTAGAAGATTTGGAATTTGAATAATAACCATGGTCTATAAATTAACCCTCTAAATCAATAATCATGTATCCATCTAGACATGTATCCTACTACATGAGAGGAGATGAAGCAATAACCGGTACCTATGTAGGAACCTTATAAATAACTTGTGATATTGTATTAGATAAAAACCATATAATATGTGTCACTTTATATTTAAGATTATATTTATTGATCTTATTATCCAAATAATCATGCTCATATGTAATCATATCATGATCAATAAATAATGCATAAATTGTAATATATTCATATTCATAATTAGGTGAAAAAAATAAAATATGCTAATGGTTATAGGTAGGTAAAAATCTGATTTTTGAATATGCTTCCTATAATTTAAATCATGTTCTTGAATGGTTGTATATATTAATTCATTACCAATATGATCAATAATAATTACAACCAACTATAATAGAATAGGATTAGGTACCATTGGTTCCATAGGATATTCATATGGAATGACTAAAAATTTAACCACTCAATTATCATCAAATTACTTAAGACATTTGTGAACTATAGAAGGAACTGTTCTAAATTTTCATAACCAATGTGTCCCTAATAACACATCAGAGACATGTGTGATTAGTAATACTAAGAAATGAGTGGGTAATATGAGAGGTCCCACTTTTAGAGGTAGTAATATATGTCCAATAATATCTTGTTTATGACCATCAACTGATTTCAAAACTCTATATCTATGTTGTATATCTTGATCCTTATAACCAAGAGACTATAGAAGTGTTATAGTACACACATTTTCACTTGATCCATGGTCTATCATGACACTCTACATTGGTTGTATGCCAAACAATTTCTATAATTAATAATGTATGTCTATCAAAATCATCATCAACATTTTTAGAATAATCAAATGTAATGGATGGGTTTGGTGTTATATTGATTGTAATTATACCAATGGTGTTATCAAGTGTATATCCATGTGAATATAGAGGAGGATGGACATTATATACATAATTTGATTTAGAATTTTTCTTTTTATCTTTTGTTTCATGATTTTAAAGGGCCCTTTTTACATTTTTATCTTTTCATTGTCATTTGATTATCACTTAGCCTCTTCATTAGGTGTATCAATGTCAATAATAATATCATCAATGAGGTCTTGAATTTTGTGCTTGAGCTTCATGTATCTATTAGTGTGATGTCCAACACATTTATGATAATCACAAAATGAATTCCCATCAAATATTATATATTGAGGTCTAGATGGATCTATTTCAAATGGTGGAGGAAGTGTAATAACATGACATTCAAGAAGATTTTTTAGTAGCACATGATGAGGTTAAGGTATCCTTGAGAATAACCTCATTGGTGGAGCTTGTATTTGAATCTTGTGTGGCAGTTGTGATAAGCATTTATAGTATATTTAATGTCATTTTTGATATAATTGGTTTTACACTTATAATTAGGCTTGCCTTGAAACTTGATAGTTGAAATAGAAATAGAATTAGAGCTATAATTGAGCTTATTCAATGTAATCAATTTGACTTGATGTTATTTAATTGTATGACACAACTCATCAAAGGATTTAAACTTAAGAGACATGATAGAATATTGAAGAGGAGTAATAAATATTTGAGTTAACATATCTTGAATCTCATTATAATCCATATGATGTTTTAATTTTGAAAGCATAGTCTTGTATATTAGAAAATATTTAATAAGTATCCCATTTATGTTATTCACCCTAAAATCCTAGTTTGAAAGCACTTATTAGGTTGAGTGTTTCAAAGAGAAAAGTTAAGGATAATTCATGGGATAAAGATACCCCCTCATTAATTTTAGGATTGAGGTTGGTTTAATCCAAGGACTGAGTAGTTTAACCTATTTTATTCAAAGGGCATAAAATTTTGCTACTAGAGACTCAATGACTATTGATAATTAAATGCAATCATTGTTAGTTGATTGGGCTTGATTATTGAATGTCATTGAGCCTAAATTTACCAATTTATAAAATATGGGAAAGTGATTCAATTATAAACAAACATAAAAATAAGGGAAGGGAGAGCAAAAGATAAAGTCTTTAGTCAAGAGAATGCCAATGTCTAAGAAATGAAACATGCCAAGTTATAGTTTTACCACCATGTACCTGATTTAGTAGTTGCATAAACCTATAGGGACACAATGGGAAAGTTCCTAAGGATGTAAATTTATATGCTTGACTTAAAAACTCTTCACTAGCTAAAAAAAACTCAAAGACTTGTATAAAACTACACACAAAGATTTTGAAACACTTTATAGCTGAAAACATATATAACATAGAGCATTCAATAGAGAGTGAAAGAAAATCAAGGAACTATATTAACTTAGGCAAGAAATAACTACCACATATACCTTTGTAACTAAGAATAAAATAACTTCTCTTACACAAGCATAGACTCAAAACTAGAAACAATGGACAACATTCAATGAGAAGAAGGAAAAGTCTAAACAAGTAAAATTTCTATTATAGTTTTGACAGAGTTTATTTACACCAAGTGTCAACCATTACAAAAGGAAAAAATTCACATTATATATAAAAATTTTCATATGAATTTCACTCAACCCACTACTAGGGTGGATATATTATTTAATGATGATTGGGGAATGCAATTGGAATTCTAATAGATCTACTAGCTAGAGCATGACTTGTAGTTTAGAGACCATAATGTTAATTTCCCCTCCTTAGACTTATTCCATGTACACCCCATCACCATGTTAAAAATTATGCCATATTGACTATTTTTAATTTAATTTTGGGGATAATAGGGATATATTCAAATATTGTAGGTATATTGTCATTAGGATATTTTTGGGACTACTATTCCACCATGCCTTGTACAGATTTCTACATTCAATTTTAGGGGTTGATTAAATGAAATATCCATACATAGATTTATTTTAGGGGGTTTTAGATCAATTAATTACTTTAATATCCAAAAATATATTTCTTCAAAGCTTTTAGTTTGTGAGGAACCAATTGCACTTCCATTACACTTTACAGACTTGACACATAGTCTTCTTGGGAATCTTCACAATTTTGATAGCTAGACACATCATCAATATTAGTTCTCAAACTCTTCTAACATAATCATTGTCACATGTCTCTTTATTAGTGTATAATTCCTCCTCATTTTCTAGGTTATTAGTTTTACCTTATGGGTCCCACTTTACCACTTAGAAGCCCATTAGTGCTCTTAATTTTTAGTTTGTGCTTTCTTGATCATCACCATGTGGCTTTATCTTGACCTCCCATGCTATTTATGACTTTTGAATAATATTTTAATCATTTTGAGATCTTAATATTTTTATAGGGTGACACATGGACTATTATCATGGACTTGGGGGCATAGATCTTTACTAATGTTGATCGAGTGATCACATTTCTTTCCATGAACTTAATCACTTCATTAGTAATGTTATTCTTCATCATCACTACCTCTATCCATCTCATGCAATAGTTTATGTAAGTATGAATAAACTTGTGGCCTACTAAGTATTTATGATTAATGATTCTTATTAAATATACTCCCCATTGGTATAATATAATCCCCTCTATAATTAGTTATAAGGTTATTACATTATGTATTTCCCTTTTGTAAAAGGTTTGACACTGATGGCATGTCCTAACATGTGTATGTACATCCTTGAATAGGGTTGGCCAATAATATCTTGATCGGAGTATATTGTGTGCTTTTACATTTATTTTAGGGTGACTAACACCTAGATTCTCATGAAAAATAACCATGGCTTCCTTAGCTTTAGATTTTGATAAGCATTTGAGATATATGCCTTCATGATTTGTAGTGAAGATAACTCCTCTATTCAACATATATTACACCACTTTCAATCTAAGATATATTTTTTGCATTTGATTGAGTCCAAGAGGTGGGTTCCCATGGAGAAGGTAATGGAAAATTAGGGTGTACTAATCCTTCTATGCTACTTACTCTTAGTCTAATTGATGCACATTGATCCTTATATCAATCTAAATTATCATTTGAGTAAGACATTATCCTTTGACTAGTCTGGAAGGGTTTATCTACAAGTCATATTATTTCATCTTAGTCATTCATCTACCTCTGCACTCTCCTAGCTCATTTTGGACTAGTTGGGTTTGGCACAATTACATAAATTTTATCCCTAATAATATAATGCCTACATTTTTTTAAAACTTTGAAAAACATGTAGGCATGTTTATCCAACATAGAGTATCTTATTTCTATATCTTTTATATTGTTTCTCATAAAAATAATAGGGTGTTCTTCTCCATCAAATATTTGTGTGAAAAAGGAAATAATGGTATGCTTAGAGTTAAAATGGTAAATATAAAAGTCTCTAGCATGATCTAGAATAATTATCATTGGTGTTTGTGTTATTTCATCCTTTGTGTCTTGAAATGATTTATTTGAATTAACATTCCACTCTATTTTAGCATCTTGTTTCAACATAGCATTTAGAGGCTTCATAATTTTAGAAAATCTAGAAATGAACTTGTGAACAAAATTGATTTTACTAAAGAAATAATTTAGATATTTTTTACTATTGGGTTGAGGCAATTTATAAATCACTTCAACTCTTTAGGGATCAACATCAATACCTTATTTCATGATGATATGATTGAGAAGCTTATCCTTGGTGACACCAAACGCATTGTTTTTTGGTTTCAAGGGAATGCCATACTCTATGCATATTTTGAACACATTCCACAAATGATGGGTGTGATCTAACCTATATTTTTAAAATAATATTAAATCTTCCATGTAAATTACTAATTATACCTTCAAATGTGAAATCTAGTGCTCTTTAAAATGTTGCTCCAATATTGATCAATCCAAATGACATTTTTTGGTAGGAAAATATGTCAATTTCATTATAAATGTGTAAGTTTGATCATTATAGCTTAATAAAACCTAGTTATATCCTTAGATTCCATCAAAAAATACATAATATATGATCCATTAACCATTTTAATCACTTCATCAAGGGAAGGAAATGGATAATTAGCTTTATTTGAAGCTCTATTTAAATTTTAGAAGTCTATGCATAGTCTTATTTTTTCATTTCTATTCTATACAGGTACTAAGTTTACCACCAAAGTGGAATGGTGAACTGGGAAGATTATTCTAACATAAAATATCTTGTGAACTTATTTATGTATTAATGGTTCAAGCATTGGATTCAATTTTTTTTGTTCCTATTGATATGGTATTTAGTTTGGCTCAAGGGGTATGGTGTGAGTGTTCACTTTTAGGTTGAAGACTTTAAGGTCTCAATAGGCCTAAGCAATTATATATTTATAAATTGATAAGAACTTATAAAGCTATTCAATATTTGCATTCATACAATCATGACCTATGTTCATAGTTTGGGGTCTTTTCAAGGAACCAAGATTAATGGTTCAACATTTCTAATTTACAACATTGGGTTTCTTAACTAGGGTGTAGGGTTGAACATGTCAAATGCCTTTTCTAGACATATCAATCCCTTTAGGATTTGATTTCCTTGGATACTAAGAATTTCAGCATTGTCTAGTTAAGCTCTAGGACTATCTCTATCCTCTTCATCTATTATTTGGGTCTTAAATACCTAAACATTATTAAAGAATTAGACAATTTGTTGGTCATCTTCGAAGACTTGGAAATTCATCATGTTATCTAGAATATAGGGGTAAATAACTATTTCAATAGTGAATTATTAAAACTCAATGTTTTTAAGGGGAGTGAATCTTACATCTGAGGATGTTAATGATTCAACAATCTAATTTTCTTTCCCAAGAATAGGGGTGTTGTTTAATGCATCAAAATTTTTAATTAAATCCCATGATCTATGCTTATATTTTATAAGGCATGATAATTTGTAATGAAATTTTATTATTACTTGGCTAATTATAATCTCCAAATCACTAAATACTTTCATCTCTTTTGATTTTTTCCTCAATGCAAATTACAATCCCAAAATTAATGGCTCATATTCCAACAAGTTATTAATGCATGGAAATTGCAATCTATAAGTAGCTATATGTTTCTTACCTTGGCAATCGATAAGCAAAACTCCATCTCCAAAACATTATTTTGAGATGGATACATCCACATATAATGAATATAGCCTAAGAAACTCAATTTTGACATTAGACTCATCTTTATCAAGTTTTATTTCTGAAATGTAGATCCTTAAATCAGAGTCCATTAAGTTTACTTTATTTTTTACCACATTATATTTTGTGATCATATGTTTCATCCTCTACTCTATATCCACTCTTATTTGGTTGTAAAAACCCCTCCAAGGTAACCACATATGAGATAATTTAGTGTCCATGTGTCTAATATAAGATTTACACCAATATCTACTAAATAACATCCCATATGCTTTAGGTATGTCTACAACTTGAATATCTATGAATTGTTAGATTTTAGGTTCTGATTCTAATTAGAAGTGAATATTAAGTGGCATGCCTACTACCTTGAACTTAGACTTGTCTAGTTGGACTAAAAATTTATCTAAATTAATGGGGACTAAGACTATTTTTTTTAAATGCTTGTAGATATTACATTAGCTAAAGCCCCTGAATCTATCAATAAGTTATGCAAGTTCTTCCCAAACAACCCAACTATTAGGAGAAAGGGAAGCACTTTAGTCTTGTTTTTATGGATAAACACATTGGTGTGAGTTGTTTTCTACTTGGTATGGACTAGTTTTTTTGGTAAGTGACTTGAACAAGAGATTGTATTACTCAAGTATTTGAGAAAGCTCATGAAATGTGATGTTGGATTTTATATTTTTCATTTCCTCCATGATATTATATCTAACTTTACCTTGAGATGGATTAATATCTGCATGGGCCTTTGGTTCATTATAATTTAGAGGTGAAGGGTTATTATAAGCTTTGGATTTAGGGGGATTTGTGCCATTATTTGGAGGATTTTAGGTAGTGAGGGGATGTTATTTTTGTTATTTCCTAAGTGAATAATTACTTCTTTGAAATTTACAAAAAACATTCACTTCACTAGCACTTTATTATGATTCATTATCTTAATAGATAGGGAACTCCATGGTTTTTAACACCATGACTATATTAGGTGGTCTACCTACATTAGATGGTTTAGGTTGGTTTAATACCACCTTATACTCATCTATTTCCTTTTGTAAAATATTGAATGTAGCACAAAATTGAATGTAATCAAGCTCTCCATTTTGGGTTGTGTTTTGCACACGATAACAATTAGGAAGGGCTAATTTCAAAAATGTTGATTTTAGGTAGATTATTAAGATAAGGTTCTAGATTATTATGGATATGATTGTAATTTATATTTTGTCTATTGTAAGTGAATTTCTTATTTAAACTCTCAATACTAGAGAAACATATTTTCCTTTGTAAACCAAGGAAGTCATTACTTATTATTTGTACCATTCATTGGATGGTATCCATATCATTTTTTAGACTCTTGTGGTATAGTCTAGGTAATGTTACTAGTTGATAAAATCATTTGGTTTTGAAATTTAGGAACCATCTCATTGCTCATTGGGCTAAGAAAACCTCAGTGTTGACTTGGAGTAACATGTCTCAAAGGGAGTTGGTTGGTTATTGGCAATGGTTGAGATAGAGGAATATTTTGGTTTGTATTAGGAATGAGTTTAAAGGATAGCATGTTGAATAATTCATTAGGGATTGGATAAATATTTTTACCTTATGTGTTCAATTTTATGTCAATCTTGATAGATTTAGCATATTTCAAAGGTAAGGTTATTACCATAGGGTATCATATTAAGAACATGATAATCCATGGGTCTAATGTATTTTTATACATATCTAATGTTAGTTGATTATTATGTTTGTACATATTAGTGACTTTACTATACATCTTATCGAAACATGTAACCAAATTACTAAAAGGCTTATTGGTCTCTCATTTAATACAAAAAAATTGTTGATATAAAATGCTTGGATCTATAAATTTCCCAAATTGGGCCAAGAAAGTACTACTAAACTAGTCCCAACTTGTAATGGAGTGCTTAATAATATTTAAAAACTATTAATATGATGTGTCCATTAGCATGAATAGGAATAGTCTACAACCCACATCTTCATGCTCAACATTGAGAAGTCTTAGAGTTATTTTTTATGATGTTGCATGCTCCTCTATAGTATTTACTACACTATGAGTGAATTTTATAAATTATCTCTTTGGATTATTGGTTAATCCATAGACCACTCTAGGCATGTTTATGTCAAACCTAGTAAGCTAATCCATATGTAACACCATGGATATATGCCAATTTTGGGTGGTTTGAGAGGTTGAGACAATAGGGGTAACTAATAGATTAGGTGTGCCTTTTACATTTTTAGCTCTTATATAGATATATAATGTAAATATAATCAACCTCCCATAAATATATTGGGATTGAATAATGTGCAGACTAGGATCTATCTCGAGTCACCATGAATAATTCTATCACAACTATTCTTCTTGGGCTAACTATTGCATACATTTAAACTTACAAGAAAAATGGAAGGAAGTAGAAGCAAACAAAATAAAAGTTAAATAATTTCCAAGAATATAACAAATTTTCATATTTTTAAAATTATTTCTATGCTTAATCAAATATGAAACTACAACTCAAACCCTCCTTTTAGTGCCAACTATTATTCACCCCAAAATACTAGTCCAAAAGCACTCATTAGGTTGAGTATTTTAAAGAGAAAATTAGGGGACAATGCATGGGATAAATTTATCCCCTAATTTATAATAGTAATGAGTCTACTTCAATCCAATTACTGAGCAATTTAACCTATTTTACTCAAAGAGCATGAACTATTACCACCAAAAACTCAATGACTATTGATAAATGCATAGAATCCTTGTTAGCTAATTGGGTTTGATTATTGATTTTCATTGAGCCTAAATTTACCAATTTTCAAACTATTCTAAATTGTTTCAATTCAAATAAAACATAAAAATAAGGGAAGAGAGAGTAGAAGAGAAATTTTCTAGTCAAGCGAATGTCAATGCCTAAGAAATAAAATACTCTAAGCCACTGTAATACCACTATGTACCTGATTCATCAACTAAAAAAACCTATAAGGACATAATGGGAAAGTTCCAAAGGATGAAATTTTAGATGATTTAAATACAAACTCTTCATGAGTTGAAAACACTCAAAGATTTGTATCAAAATTCCCATAAAGCTTTTGAAACACTTTATAGTTGAAAATAAATAAATCATAGAGCATTCAATAGAGATTAATAGAAAATTAAGGAAATAGATTAGCTTAGAAATAATATAATTAACATATATACCTTTGTAACTAATCATAAAATCACTCTTTTTACACAAGCATAGACTCAAAACTAGGAACAATGGATAACATTAAGTGAGTAGAAGGCAAAGTCTAAACAAGTACAATTTCTATTATAGTTTTGATAGAGTTTATTTACACCAAGTGCCAAACATTACAAATGGAAATGATGTCCCTCATATAGATAAATTTTTACATGAAGATAATTCATCTCACTATCAAGGTGGTTATAGTATTCAATGATTATTGAGGAATACAATGGGATTTTGATAGATCTGCCAACTTGAGCATGACTTGTAGTTTAGAGACTATGCTTATTAAGGGTTGAATTTTGTATTTTATGCTCACATCCCATCCTTGGCCTTCTTATATGAACATTCCATGTAATTAATTACTCCATAATAATTTATTTTCATTTAATTTGGGTGACTAATAATGATTATATTCAAATATTGTTGGTAGATTATCATTGGGTTTTTCTTACAACTACCATTCCACCATACCTTGTGAAAACTTTGACATTCAATATTAGGGGTTTATTAAATGAAATATCCATACCTAGATTGATTTTATGGGGTATTGGATTAATTTACTCATTAATATCATGAAAACTATCACTTTATGGCCTTATAGTTGGTGAGGACCAACTACACTTTGACTATGCTTTCCAAACTTGGCACATAGTCCTCTTGGGATGTTTGATAATTTTGATGGCTATATGGGCCATCAATATTAGTTCCTAAGCTCTTATTATGTCATAACTAACACATAAACATTTATAAATGTCTTATTCCTCCTCATTCACTAGGATATTATATTTTTCTATTGGATCCCACTTTTCCACTTGGTATCCTATCAATGCTTTTGGATTTTAGTTTATGACTATTATATCATCACCATGTGGCTTTATCTCAGCCTCAAAGTATCTTTATGACTTTGGGATAATGATATAATTATTTTGAGCTCCTAGTATTTTAAGAGGGTGACACATGGAATCTTCTCTAAGACTCAAGGGCATGGATATTTATTGATGTTGATCAAGTTATAAACCATTGAGCTAATAAATTAATGTTCCAAAGGTTCCAAGGTTCTGAGGTTCTAAGGGTTTGGGTCATTGAGATTGTGAAATATGGAATGATATTGGGGCCCCAAGGATTTAAATGACTATCATTTTTTTAAAAATATTTGAATTTGAATCCAATCATTTGATGATATTCAAATACATGGAATAATATGGAGGGCCCAAGAAGTCTTTGAAAACTTGCAAGAAAATAAAAAAAATCCACTAAGTAAATATTTTTCACAAAGAAAAGTCTTTTGTCAAGCAAATTTTATGTGATAAACAGTCAATAAATATATGAATTGAAATTATCCATTTACATAAAAATAAAGATTTAAGCCCAAAGATTCATAGGATAAAGTATATAAAAATTTTGATAAAATAATCTAAAACAAAGAAGGAATATAATTTATTTACACCCAAGTAAAGGACATCATGATTTTTCTTAAGATTTAACAAAGTTTTAAATGAAGCATTCTAAATATTTCAAGCTAATTTACTATATCCTTTTTTTAAAAATATTTGACTCTAAAGCCAAGAATTTGATGATATTCGAATGCATGGAAAAATATGGAGGGCCCAAGAAGTCTTTAAAAATTTGTAAGAAAACAAAAAAATCCACTAAGTAAATATTTTTGATAAAGAAAAGTTTTTTGTCAAGAAAATTTTATGCAATAAATAGTCAGTAAATATTTGAATTAAAACTATACATTTGCATAAAAAATAAAGATTTAAGTCCAAACATTCATAGGATAAATTCTATAACAAATGTGATAAAAAAAATTTGAAACAAAGAAGGAATAGAATTTATTTACACCCAAGAAAAGGACATCATGATTTTTTTAAGATTTAACAAAGTTTCAAATGAATCATTCTAAATATTTCAAGATAATTTACTACATCATTTTTACAAAAATATTTGACTCTAAAGCCAAGAATTTGATGATATTCAAATGCATGGAAGAATATGGAGGGCCTAAGAAGTCTTTGAAAACTTGCAAGAAAACAAAAAAAAAACACTAAGTAAATATTTTTGATAAAGAAAGTCTTTTGTCAAGAAAAATTTATGTCATAAATAGTCAATAAATATATGAATTGAAACAATCCATTTGCATGAAAATAAATATTTAAGACCAAACATTCATAGGATAAGGTCTATAAAAAATGTGATAAAATAATCTAAAACAAAGAAGGAATAGAATTTATTTACACCCAAGCAAAGGACATCACGATTTTTTTAAGATTTAACAAAGTTTCAAATGAAGTAATATAAATATTTCAAGATAATTTACTACATCATTTTTAAAAAAATATTTGAATCTAAATCCAATAATTTGATGAAATTCAAATGCATGGAAAAATATGAAGGGCCCAAAAGTCTTTGAAAACTTGCAAGAAAACAAAAAAATATGCTAAGTAAATATTTTTGATAAAGAAAAGTCTTTTGTCAAGAAAATTTTATGTGATAAATAGTCAATAAATATATGAATTGAAACTATCCATTTTCATAAAAATAAATATTTAATCCCAAAAATTCATAGGATAAAGTCTATAACAAATGTGATAAAACAATCTGAAACAAAGAAGGAATAAAATTTATTTACACCCAAGCAAAGGACATCATGATTTTTTTTAAATTTAGCAAAGTTTAAAATGAAACATTCTAAATATTTAAATCTAATTTACTATAAATAACATAATCGTGGGTTAATATATCAAAATTTAGCTAAAAATAAAGAGGGTCCATGTTTTTAGCCTAAAAATGGGGCATGTGTTTTACACATCAATGATTTGGACCTTGTTTGATTTTTTTAATTTGATCATAGGATAATTAATGACTAATAATGTGCCAAAATTTGATTTTCCAAAGTATTAAAAGTTGTAATTGATTGGATATGAAGGCCAAAAAACCATTTAAAAGCCTAATCTTTTAGACTTCATAGAAAGATCTTAGTCAACAATCTATAATTATTTTCATAATATAGAAAATATGCATGTAAGGAACACAATTCTTGTTCAAGATCACCTTTTCTTTCATAAAGAGGAAGATTATGAGCCACAAAGACATTTTTTAGATAATAATATGCAATTTGAGGGGCTAAATTGTTATGTAATATGGTACTAAAAATATAAAATTGGGATAGCATGATAAATGGTTTACTTAATATTAGCTAGCTTGGCTTACAAGAGAAGAAGGGATTTCTCAATGGAAGCATTGGTAGTATTAATTGAAGGAGTGTAAGTAGTATGAGTAGGCACATGCATGGATAACTAAATGAAAGAAATAAATGTTCTTATATCAAATTATAAAGGGGTAGAAGTGACTAAGATTTTATAAGTAAGCATAGGTTCAATGATAAAATTAAAAACATTGGAAGTGGGGGCTTTCATAATGTGAAATGTGAAAACTTGAGAGGAGGAGGATAAGCTATATTTATGCTTATATTTAGACAACAAGTATGTGGATGATGTTACTCACTTCATGAGTGTATTTTTTGATATCTCGATGAAATATAGATAATTATTTGACTTGATCTTGATCTAATTCATTAATATAACTTGTATCAAGGTGTGTTTCTTGTTTATTATCATATTACTCATCAATAATATCATTATTAATTTCAATGTATATTTATTTTTCATCATGATTTACCATTACATAAGAAATCAAAGGGAGAGCCATATATCAAAATTAGTACCACTTAATATAGCACTACACCTTAGAGTCATACAATATAATTAAAATTAACATAATGAATGATTCAAGAAACATTACTATCTAAGAGGACAATGTAATAAAAAATAAGGATAAAGGGTTATTTAGGCAAGGGTTTGGCTGATTTTTAGGCTATTAGATGTAATTTAATGATCTATGATTAATGTTGGCTTAGTGTTTCATAACACTAACTAAAGAGGTATAACCATTCCTATAACACACAAACCCTAGTTTTAGGGGCAAGTTGAGAGTAACTTCCTTCGGTGATACGCTTCTCTCAGGTGCACCATAAATTAGATAGAGAAAAGAAGCCACGTGTTGGTGTAAATAAGGGATCCTAGGCATTAATGATATATCATGAGGCTCTTATAAAATAAAGTATGTGTTTATCTCTATATTATGGATATGAGTATTAGATTAAAACCCCTCATGCCATAATGTTTGTAAATAGAACACAACTTATCCCTTCATGACATTAGCTAAGTAAGTTTAAAATTGTTATAACATAGTTTCTAAAATAATCAAAATTAAATGAAAAATAAAAGTGGTATTTTTTAATAGGATGATAATAAAATTTGAATGAAGTTTAAAGAAAGTTCCTATATATTGGTATCTATCTATAGTGCCAAAACAAATGTTTTTAGTATCGAATTACTACAAGTTCAAAAAAGTTGAATCTTTATGTTATGAATAGTATACAAGGTTAAGGATTGTATAATATTATTTTCAAGAGTTTATAAAATTAAATTAAACCCCTAAGCCAAAAAGCAACAAACAATGTTCAAAATGAAATCCAAGTTCAACAAAAGGTTAATCATAATGTTGTATGTTCATTTCACATCAAGTTACTAAAATGTTGACACTATAATTAATTATGAATTAAAATTAAATATAATTATAAATTTAAACTATTAAAATATTGTCAATAAAGTAAAATATGATAGAATACAATAAATACAAATATCTATAGAATGTATAGAAGTAAATTTTAAAAATAGAAACTAGGGCTAGGGTTAGAGAATTTTCCTTGAAAATAGATTAATTAAGATCATGTTAAATTCCCATGAGCTGTGACTATTTTAAATAACCTAAAAACATATATTTATTAGAAAACAAAAATCCAATGTTATTGGGATAAGTCTATAAAAATTAGATAAGGCCGTAGTGCATTATTGTCTACTACTACAAATTTATCCAAGTAGATTATGTGTTGGATACGAAAATATTAGCTTATTAGACTTTATCTATAGGTGGCGTATTTGTGTGTGGAGCTTACTTTTATGTGCATATTTCCTATAAAATCAATGCCATAGTCATCCAAAAAAACATAGATAAATCAAGTGCAAAAAGGGGTAAAAATAGGAGATGTGGGAATGGCTGAGCTATCCTCAAAAACCCACTTGTTGATTAAGTGTTGCCTACATATCCTAAAGGCTTTAGACCAATGTACTTCTCTCTTTACAAAATATCATGCAAATGAAACTAGAAATATTTGATTGGAATTATTTAAAAAATTATGCCATTAACCTATAATTAAATAACATTAGACATGGCTAAGGATGATGTTTTTTCATTAAAATTGTGATAACAATCTTTACTCAGAAAATAGAGGATCTTAAAGTCGTAAAATATATGATTTTGTTAGTGAGAGCTAGTTAGTTTAAAGTGTGACTCTTAATGTGATTTTATAGGAGACTATTTCATATATTTAGGATAATTGGCCTATTGGTTTATATAATTAAGTCATTTTAAAGTTTGTTGTTTTGAAAATATAACCACTAGAGCATTGTGCACAAGGACACACTATTGGATAAGACTGTAGTACATCCTTGTATACATAGTGTGCTCTTTTCCAATAGGAACAAATGCTTCTAAAACTAAAGTGATAGTTAATTATATGTTGAATATGATGAATATAGATAAAATAAAGAATTCTATGAGATATGCAAATTAATTATGAGGTTTTGAATGATTTATTAGTGTTAGTGAATCATTGAAATGAAAAATTGAACAAACAAGGTAAGGATGTTAAGAACAAGCATTGCCAATCATTAATTGGTTAAATTTTAGTCTAAACCTATTGTATTTGACTATTTAATAGGAGGGATTCATTGAGTATGTTCCTCTTTCCTTAGTATATGGTGCACCTACTCTCGTTTAGTGATAATAATTTAGATCACAAAATCTACTATAATCCTAGGGTGAATAGTAGAGGTGAGATATGAGCTTATATAATTAGGAGGTCTAAGAGTAGGATGTATGAAAAAAAATATCTAAGCACTCTAAATTACAATAGTAACATGTGGTAACTCATACTAAGTCATGCAAAAATTTAAGGAGGGCTTTCTGGAGAATGGGTTAGATGATGGAAGGATAGATAGTATTGATAAATAGTAAAAGAATAAGGATTCTGATGATCATATGGTGTCCTTCAAAAAACCATAATAAATTTGTGGAAATGTAAGATGAGATTGGGTTGCACAATTCATTCCTACATTGGTTCATGAGGTAATATGTTAGACTTAAAAAAACAATGAACAATTTGAATACAAATGATGGGATTTATTACACAAAGAATGAGTTTCTATAAATTATTGATAAAATTAATGAATTAGAGCACAAGAATGATATTATTAAGGATAATATTATGAGGATTACTTGATTTAGCATTGCATCAATGTAAAACTATATTCAAAGTATGGAATAGCTTTGAATGGTGGTGAAAATGTAGAATGAGTTATTGGAACATGGCAAATTTGATAAGAAGAAAAAGGTAATAATAAGGGAGATCTAGATCCTCAAATGCTTTAGATGATGGAATATATGTTTGCTAATATAAATAAAAAATAGGATAATTTTATATAAGGTTGGAAAATTATTAGCTATTAGTTTTTTAAGTCTGTTGTTTTATTGTTTACTATTTATTTTGTTGTTTTTAGTTATTTTTTGAATATTGGATTTTTATTTAGACTTTAGTTTGTAATTCTAGATTTTAGTACTAGCCTATTTCCATTATGTACCAAGGTGTGTCCCTATTAACAACTCATTTTTACCATAAATAAAAAATCAAACTAATTCATAAAAAGATAATCATCATAAAACTATTAATCATTGAGCTCCTTATTAATGTTTTATATTTGTCTTTAAGTTATGCACATGGACTTACATGAAATTGAAATATTTTACATATTATATGAAAATAACATGTTAATAACACTAAGAAACATGGAACCAAGAAATAATAGATAGATTATGTGATTAAAATCATGATTTAATTTATTTTAAAAAATGATAAATGAAGGATCTATAACCCTAAAAGAAATCTTAATGTGTATAAGGATAAACCTAGGAAAAAGTAGGGTTTTCAATGTTCTACAAGAAATTATGCCTGATAAATTTCAATATATGGTAGGACATTTACCCCCTAGTCAATGACTTACCTTTGATCAAAGTGATATGTCATCCTTGGACCCACTGCATAATAATCCTTAGTGCACCAAGGTCAGTATAACTAGACTTATGATTAAACATGTCTTTGTAGATAATGGTTTGAGACTCAATAATGTGTATCTAAATTTGGTGAAACATCTTGGATACATAATAATTGGTCTTTAGCTAGATGTTATTGTCATCAAAGCATATAATAATAAGGAATAGGAATCACAAGGAATCATTAGTTTTCCAATAGCCATTAGGTCTTTGACCCATGACACCCTTTGCCATGTTCTAGACCTATAATTATCATACAACTTACTCTAGGCTGACTATGGATTCATGAAATCTAAGACATACCTTCCACACTACATTAATGTATCAAATTTCCCCATTTAAGGATGGAAGTAACCATATTAGTTGATCTCTAGCCTTACCATTTTTGTAAACATCTTGAGGTAGAGTACAAGAGTTATAATTACAATTTTGGCCTGAATCTTATGCCTAAAATTTATAGAGGAAAATATGATAAAGCAAAATCCATTTAATTAGAGCTTGAATCTAATTATATCAACCCTTAAATCCTAGTTTTAACTTTATCTAAGACTCTGCCAAATATTTCCAACCATTTTTACATATCTGAGGAAGCTCTAAGAGAGTACAATAATCATGACTCCTTTCATATATCCAAACTGAATCAAAACCCAAAAGCTAATGGGAGACCCAAACCCAAGACTTCTTGCATTGAATGGTTCACTAAGGGAAAATCTCATCTCACTCAACCCATTATTTTCAAACTAGCCTTTGGCCTAGAATAGGACCCTTTGGCTAAAGATGATTCATGGCTCTATAATGACAATCTTGTTGATTGTTACCAAAGATCCAAGTATCCTATCCATAATCAGATTATAGAGAATCAAGATTATGAAGGTAGAGGTAGCAAAGCACATCATCAAGGAACACTTGAGCTAATTTTTATGACCAAGAATAAAGGAACTCATGGTATTAGATTCAAACCACCTAAGGGTGACCCTGCATACCTTATTAAAGTTCTTATACCAATAACTATAGAATATGATGCCAATAATGATTTATGGTCTGATTATAGCATTAATGATGACTTTGCCAACATTAATTTTTTAAACTGTTATGCTATATGTACCATTAATCTTATTTTTCACCCTTTTCTACTTACCCTTTGTCACCCCCAAATGATAGATTGGGGCCAATAAGATTTGAAAATGTCATTTGATGATTTTGAGAATGATGAGCCCATTTGCAATTTTTTGGGTTTGAGGTATCACATTCCTATAGGATATCACAAACACATTTTCTCTATCATATTGGATCTTGTTGCCTATTTTAGTGAGTGGGTGAACTTCCTTAGCCAAAATAAAAAATAAAATCAAACATTGAGGTCTAAAAGTGAAAATATTTTTGAGACACTTTCAAACCAAGGAAAAGGTAAATAAAAGGAAAGTCTCTTGGTGAAAACCTATTTCAGGTACCATTATATGGGGATGTTCATCCCACTTTGCACAAAGCACAGGAGACCATAGTCAAAGGTTTATATATGGATCCAAAATTAGTATTGAATAGAGACAAGATTTTGAGCAGTTGATACAGGAGTGCCCATAGGTGTTTGTTACATAACCATTACCACCATCAGGAGATTCAAATTCCTCCTATTTTGGAGAAAATTATGAGCTAATCAGGCTAGATGACAACAATATTGCCAATTAATTTACCTATTTGCTAACTCTTTTAGAAGATGGTTTCACACTCCTTATAGAGGAAATTGTTGAGGTCAACATTAGAACTCTAGAGGACCTAAAATGGATTAAATTAGGAATATCCCTCTCTAAGGAGGAATGTGAATTAATTACATCCCTTCTAAGGAAATTTGTTGATATGTTTACATGGGCCTATTCATATATGCCAAGTTTAGACCATGCCTTGGTTTTACACCATCTTGTTGTACACCCTAATGCCAGACTAGTTAAGTGGAAGCTATAAAAAAAATATTCTTGTACTTATGTATTAGTCAAGAAAGAGATATAAAAACTCTTATTTTCATGATGCATTTGACCTATTAATTATTTATAATGTATTTAAAATATAGTATTGATTAGTAAGAAAACAAAGGGTATCATAACAAACACTAATTTTTGTGACCTTAGCATGCCCTTACCCAAAGGATGATTTTACTCTACCAAATAATGACATGATTTTTGACTCCATGATTAGATATGAAATTCTTTCCCTTATGGATGGTTTTCTAGGATACAACCAAATCATGATTGCATGAAAGGACTAGCACAAGATAACATTCACCACTCCATGGGGAACATTTTGTTATTAGTTGATGCCATTCAGACTTAAAAATGTAGGAGTAACATACCAATGGGACATGATGGTAATTTTCCATGATATGATACATGACATTATTGAGGAATACGTTGATGACATCTTGGGTAAATATAAGACCCGAGTTGACCATCTAGTTATACTTCAAAGAATTTTTGAGAGACTTCAAGAGTAAAAAGTTAGCCTCAACCCTAAAAAAGTGTGTATTTGGTGTAGCTTATGACAAAATTTTAGGTTTTATTATCTCTTGTTGAGTCATTGAAGATTATCTTGATAAATTTTGGGCCATTACTGAGATGCCACTAGCTTCTACATTGAAGTAAATCCATAATATATAGGGAAAAATATAGTCAATTAGATGCTTTGTTTCATAGCTGGCCAAAATGCCATCCTTCTACATACTTATTAAACAAGGGCACCACTTTCTCTTAGAATGAAAATTACCATAAAGCATTTGACCATCTCCCATAATACTTGGATAATCCACCTATTTTACTACCACCTACATCATAAAATACTTTTTATCTTTACCTATCTACCATTGAAAATGCCCTGGGGGAGTTTTTGGCATAACATAATGAACAGGGCAAAGATCATGTTGTCTACTATGTAAGTCAAACATTGGTCATGTATAAACATAATTATATGTCAATAAATAATGCCTATTTGGCTATGGTTTTTGAATCCCAAAATTTGCATCATTACCTATTGCATAATAAGTCTATTATAATTAGCAAAGTGGATCCATTCAAGTATCTACTATCTGGTGAAGTGGATCATGCTCTTGAGTGAATTTGAGATTGATTACATCAATCAAAAAGTCATTAAGGGAAATGTACTCTTATATCAGATTTAATAAGCTCCTTTTCCTAATTCTCAACCTCTTATATTTGGATTTATAGATGAACCTTCATGACCATAATAGAAGCACTCCCTGAAGTAAAATAATGGATAATTTACTTTGACAGTTCCTTCATAACACAAGGATCAGGCACCAACATATTATTTATCATGTCATAAGGGGATGTTATTCCTAAGTCCTTTTGCATTGGTTTTCCATGTACTAATAATATGGATGAGTATGAAGCACTCATCAGAGGGATTTTCCAAGTAGTACAATGTAATATCCAACATTTACTAGTTCACAATGATTTATAACTTATAATCAATTAGGTTACAAACTACTATCAGGTGAATGATAAAAAGTTGGTGCCTTATAGGGGTATGGTTGACACTCTTAAGAAATGAATTTACAATATTCATTTTGAATTGATACTTAGGTAAATAAATGGAATAGATGATACCATGGCTATAATTGGATCCATGATTCAGATTATAGATAGATATAGAGACTACAAATTTCTTATGGAACGTCTCCTTACACCAACGCACCAACAAGTAGCTATTAAGATGGTTTGTAGTATTGATGGTAAAAAATCTATTTTTTATTCAAAATTTCAAAATTATCTCCACAACCAAATCATTCCACCAAACCTTTCTTGTAAAAGACAAAAAACCTTATTTCACAAAGCCTCTCGCTATACCTTACTTGGACCTACCTTATATTTTTGAAGCTATGATGGAACCCTAATTCATTATTTATATTCAAAAAAATATGGGTTATAATTTAGGGAAGTTCATGAAGGAGTGTGTGAGGGACATGCTAGTGGGACCATCCTTGCCAAGAAATTATTGTCTACTAGTTGTTATTGGTTGACTATAGAAAGTGGCATAGCTACCTATGTGAATAAGTGTGTGAAGTGTCAGAGTCATGCTAATTTAATCCATGCTCTGGTAAAAATTCTTAAACCACTAAAAACACCATGTCCATGGTTAATGTGGGGAATCAACCTCATAGGCAATATAAATCTTATGTCCTTAGATGGACAAAAATATGTCCTTACTACTACAAAATCTTTCACTTACATGACTAGTAAGTAGATTTCCACATTCATATTTAACCATATCATTTTTTTCTATGGAATCCCCTCTAACATTATATTTTATAATGGAGGTTCATTTAAAAACAAATATTTCAAAACCCTTTGTGTCCAATACCATATCAAATAGCACTTTTCCACCACCTATAATTTGTAAGGTAACATCTAAGCTGAGGCATTTAAAAAAACCATTATGAATATCTTCAAGAAGACTTTCAATGATGTTGGTTATAATTGGCACTTATAGTCATTTCATTCCCTTTAGGCATATTGTACCACTTTTTTTACTCCAATAAGAGCTACCCCATATTCCTTTGTTATTCCACTTAGGCCATTCTTCCTATCGAGGTTGAGTTTCCTTCTCTCTAAATTTCACTACAACATGTTGTTAATGATGAAGACTACATAATAAATAATTTTAAAGAGCTATATTTACTAGATGAAAATTTCATGGCCACCTTGAATAAGATTAAAACATATTAATACATCAATTCTAATACTAAGAAGAAAGGAAAATTTTAAACTAACTAGTTAGGGCCTTATGTGGTTATCGTTAAATATGGTTCTAGAGCATATAGACTCACCATGCCAAAAGAAGAGAAACTTGACAAACTAATGAACATAATTCTCATAAAATGTTTTAATGATTAAGGGACTTGAACTATTGTCTATAATTATCATTTTAGTTATGCAATAAAATACTCATTCTTCATATGATACCTATATCCCTTTCCCACCATACCTTAGCCTATTAACCACTAGTTATTTTCACTTGTTACCTATCAATTTTGGCCTTGGTTCTAATTCATTGGTAATTCAAGCACTTTTATTAGTTGATATCAAACTTAGTTCCAATAATTGATTCATATTCATAATTTTAAAGACATTCATTTAATGGTAGTTTATGAGAGTATAATACCAATGGTCTTCGCAGTTGTATCCTTCATTTATTATTACATTTTATTTCATTGCTCATGCTACTAATTATAAACACCTTTTATAAAATTAGTATCACTGACCCTTGTCATTATTTCATATATCCTAGGAGAAACCCCTTTACCATGCATTGTCACATCATTATCCCATACATTGCCATTTTCCTATTCATGAACTTGTTATAATTTAGTCAGATGCTTCACTATAGGGGGAACTACAGTGGCTTGAGGTCCATTTAGACTATGTAGGCTATGTTCAATGTTTTATAATTTCATCTTGGCCATCATTATTTTAAATCTCTCACTTTTTTATGAGTATTTTAAGTTTGAATGCTCTCACCATTTTGTGAGCAAATTAAGTTTGAATGCTATGTCCATTTTACGATCAATTTAATTTTGAATGATGTTGCCATTTTATGATCACCATAAGCCACACTCTTCATTTTTCAAGTGGTATCTTATCAATATCTAATGATTCAATATACCTCAAAATTTTAAAAAACATTTTAAACATTTTAAAACCCCTAAACATTTGAAAAGACCTGAGAAAATCTTTAAAAGCACAAAATCATGAAAATTGGCTTAAATTTTCCATGTAAGATATAAATCCTTGAAATTTTTTATGGGATGGAATATCTTACCTATACAACTTCATTTCTAGACCAATTTCTAATTTACTTCCATTTTTTAGAGAACTACATTGGCTTGAGGTCTATACACACAATGTAGGTAACACTTGGATATATGGGGTATCTCGAGTTAGCTTGGCTGCCACTTATTCATCACTTATTTTCATCTCCTTTTCCCTAAGGATTGTGGGTCTAATATCTATTTCACAAGTAATCACTTGTCCTTTAGTTTCCCCATCCTTGTTGTTCTATTATCAATCTTAGTTGTACTCTTTCATTATTTTATGATTCACATTTGTGAGCATTGTGCATTTGAACTTGATGCACTAATGAATACTTGGATTTTCTTATGCTCTCACAATTTTATGAGCAACCTCAAATAATGATCTCTCTTTTTTATGAAATCAATGTCATTATAAGCCATATATGTAGTGAACACTATGAATTATAATTTCAATTCATTAGTGGATGTTCATCTCTTGTCTTTTAGTGGGGTTTTAGCCTAAACCATATTATTGTGCTTGCATGAATTTTTTTGTACTTAACACTTTCATTATTGTTAGTGTCAACCCCTTATTTACCCTACACACTCAAAATTTTGTGAGATCATTCCTATATTTCTTTATAATCATCATATTTTCATTATCATCAATTTTTTTCTATCCCATATCTTGGGAGAACTACATTTGGCCTAAATCTCACATTGGACCTAGTGTCAATAGAACTATATAGGAAACATTGACTTGCCTAACACATCTTAACTTAGCTTATCTACCACTTCTTATTTCTTCTATTCTCCCTATTTTTTTGTGTCATTGTTCATTATAGTCTAGGGGAAATGTTTGTCATCTCACTTGTGTCATTGTTCCCTATAGCCTAGGGGAAACCTTTTGCCATCATACCCTTTTCCATTGTTAATATATCCTAGAGGCAACACTATGCCATTTGTTCTTATGTTATTTTACTTGTGTCATTGCTACCTATAACCTAGAGATAACCATGTACCCAAATATAACACCTCTATTACACATACATGAACAATGTCATTCACTAATTCATTATTTGCTTGTATTTTATTTGTTTCTAACATTGTCACTAACTAGATTGTATATTGCTATTTATTTTATTTAGTTTGTTTATTTCTCTTTGTGTGTCTTAGAATAGTTTTCTTACCAAAATTTTCTTTTCCTTGTGTTTAGTTTTTTTATTCATTTTTATTAACTTAGGTTGTTTATTGCTCTTGATTGAAATTAATTATGTATTGTTTGTGCTTTAATTTATTTGTTTATTTTATTTTCTTCTCTTTTAGTTGTTTGATTAACTAACTTTGTTTCCTTTGGTTTGTTATTTGTTAAATTTATTTGTTTGTTTATTTTGTTTATTTGTTTTTTTTTGTTAGTTTTTTTTGTTTGTCTATTTTGTTTATTTTATTTGTTTGTTTATTTTGTTTATCTATTTTTTGTTCGTTTGGTTAGTTTTTTCTTGTTTGTTTTTAACTACCTATTACTTTTTTATTTAACTATACCTTTTTTGGTTGTCATAGGTATATTACATTTTATTTACACTTGAGTCTTGATTATCCATATTTTATACTTAGGTTGTGAGGGTTTGTATATATTCCTACACTTAGTTTATTTATCTTATATTTACAGTTGGGATTTGATTGTTTGTATCTTATTCCTAGGTTGTTTATAATTGCATATAAACTAAGTTTTTCATATGTAGGATACATATTGTTATTATATTTTTCTATAATTATGATGCATATTATCACAAGCTAAAATAAACATTAGGTCAATAGATTTATCAAATAATGCAATGGGTATTACTTCTCCTTAAGGAAAATCAAAAATACAGTCCAAACCCATGAATAAATAAGTTAATATGAGTATATTATGTGCTAGTATAGACGTTCATCTCTAAATAAGAATATATATAAGTCATACAACATAAAAAGATAAAAAATGCAACATCTCATGTACATGATAATATAGTAAATGAAATAGCATACATGTATACATGGAAAATAAACATCCATAATGCTAAAAAATCACATCTAAATGTGAGAATGGATGTGAAAATACCATGAGTATCATATATGTCAAATAATAATAGTCCATGTACACAAGACTCTAAGGACCAAATATGAATGTCAATGTATGTTGAAAAATAATGTCATATACATCATGAATATATACATATCATGGTGTCAAAAATATAAAAATATACCAAAAACAAAGCTATGAAAATCAACTCTGACTCTGTGTCCATAGGCCCTATAATAGGAGGTGGCCCTGGTAGCCCTAGTGGTGCTAGTGGTGTAGGTGGATATGGCTATTACACTAACTGACCCAAGGATATTATTCATGTGTCTTAATCCTAGACTAACCTATTATACTAACAACCCTCTACACTTCCCATACCTTAAATGTAGCAACTCTAAGGACTGTGGTCTCATATGTTTAGTGATAATAAGAGGCCTCATCCTTAGCCCTAAGGCTCTCAAGTATCATCTATAAGAAACCTACTTGTGTGATATGTCTACAAGCCTCATCTCACTCATGTTAGAGCCTATATACATCTACCAAGGACTTATCTCTATATACTATACCATAATCTCATTCGACTTGTATTTGTGCTGGTATTTATAACATCTATGCCACCTATACCTTAAACTAGGTAACATCTGTATGAAGGGTATTCATATCGCCATCTTAGATATCTATTGTATCCTATAAATATTCCATCCTCCTCTCCAAACCTTGGATATCACTTACCCTAGATACTATATCCTCTTTTAGCATAGTATTATCCTTTCATACTCTCACTATACCTAATGGCCTTGCCTAGCCTGGATCAATAAAAGAACCTACTATGCTTGTAATTCTAAAATACACCACCATCATATCCTAGGTATAATCACATCCAAAATACCCTCCACCATACCCTCCAAAATATTTTTCATCATCATCATCATCATCATCATCATCCCCTCCCCCACTATTATGCCAACTATTCCTACTGTCACTAGCCCCATTACTAATCTCTACATCCTCATCAATGTTCATAAGAACTTGACCATGTACTTGTACATGTCCACCCACATATATTAGAATATTAAGTCTCAATAGTCACACCTAAACCAATAATACACATATGTTGGTGTGACCCTTACATCTTTTGGACCTCCTACATAAGCCCATGCCATGCATGGAATGCTCCCATAGTTAATCACAACTATACTCCCTTGAATCATTAGGATGGCATGACTAATCTATCTAGTAGTATGTATAAACCACCTAAGATCTATTGAAATGTCATATACCATGTCAAACTATAATAATACCTAATCTAGTTGATACTCTTCAATGATATGAGACTGCCTCCTTATAATGAAACATCTAGATGTCATAAATTCTATGTACTATGCATCTTGAAGCTAGTGGATCTGATAAAGAAGATAAGGATGTGTTAGCTCAAAAAACATATACCATTAAAATTAAACCACCTTGAGATGCCCTCAATGTCATGTGCCTACTTGTGCCCAACCATATGCCAATAGCTCTTATAGGTCCTGACCATCTCTAGCCCACTAAGCACTCTATAGATATGTGTTCCTATCCCCAAACCATGAGTAATGTTGGATCCCTAATGATATATCCCCTTGATAGGACACCATATGTAAATCCATATATATCTAGGTCAATATTGTTGTTACTCATTCAAATCTCATATCCTCATCCATCATGCTATAGATCACTCCTTCTAGGACCATATAGAAGAAAGGATATGTATTTTTAGGAATACATATGTTACCAAAGATACCCATAAAATAAATAATCTCCCTATCAAATAATGTTGGTGGTGAGGGGTCTTTAGGGATTAGGTCATCAGGTCATAAATCTATATATATATTTAGCAATTTAATATCAACCCTCCCATGCACCATGGGAATATCCTAAAAACTACTCAAAGCATCCAACACTAACTAATGTAGTGATAGATTTATCTAGAATAGCCTACAGCCTCTCATCAATAGTTTGAGGATATACTAGGTATCCTTAAGTGTAAAAATGGTCTCCCCAATTAGTAGGTGAAATGTCAAAGTCTTAGAGTACGGTCACTCTACTAAGGCACTCAGGTATGCTTGATTTGCATGAATCATAGGCATCCACACCACGTCATATAAGTCTAGGGAATGTAAGAATGCAACCATCTCCGCTTTCCATATTTTTGGTGTCTGTAAATAATGGAAGCACCATTATCATGTTGTCAATACTACAAGTTACTCCTACAATCACATATATATTAACATTATCTATATCTATATTATTGTCTAGCCTATGCCTACCCTACCAAGCCTATTTTAACATCTTTCCTATAGGTTGGATGCATTTTGGGTCCCTTAAGTCATCTATTTTTCCTTTTAGGGTGAATTCACCATTTTTCCTAAATGGAAAAACCATTATTTTGACATTGTCTACCATTTTTGGGTGAAATCATTTTTTTTGTGTTTTTATGAAAATGATGGCCTTGCCTGAAATGGGTGAAATCACTAGTTTTAAAATTTCCATTATTTTTAGCAATGTCTACATTTTAAAAATGTGACTTCATATGAATTCACTAATTTTATTTATAAATCCATCATTTTCCCTTTCATAAAAATGGTGACTTTACAAGTTTACATCCTAAACCTAGTATTAAATGCATAATAAATGAACCTAATGACTATGGTGAGGTCACATACTAGATTCCCATGATTTTTAGGTCACCTATGCTTCCTCAATTTATCACTAACATGTCTCTATCCTCTTCCATTTACCATTTCTCCTTGTTAACTCTTGCAAAAAAATAGAGCTTAATTTTTCAAAGGGCTTGGGTGAAAATGAATCATTTTCACCCCATGGAGTGAATATATAACTTGAAAATTTGAAATTTAACCCTAGTACCTAAGGTTCCTTCCACTCACTCTAAGAGGTTCATTTTTTTCCTATGCAGTCCATTTTACATACTATTTGATCCTACATTCCTTATTTCTTAGTCATTTTATCATCAGGCCATCTTATTAGACCTCTTCCAAGACCCATTTAAATACATATTTTTTTCTACCTATACAATGTGTTAGTTGAAATGTGCATCTTCATACTCATACTTAATTTACAATCATGTTTTTATTCTTTTCTAAATCAATATTGATCCATTTTATTAGTTTCTTGCATAAGCTTCCTTTGCCAATTTGCCTAGATACAACAAATTATTTTTTGACTGATCAGTGATATCGTTTTCCTTCTTAGGCCAAACTCATTTTTAATCACATGATTAAATGTGCAAATAATTATAACCACATTTTGGTAAATCATTATTTTTTTCTCTACCTACTTTATAGGGGAACATGCCTATGCCACTAAATTATAACCATCTTTGGGAAAATCAGTGTCTCAACCTCTATTAATGATTATAACCTCCTTTTGACAAATCAATGTTTCATCCTACTTTGTCACTAGATTATGTCATTTTATTCATTTCAATGGAATATTCAATGACTCTATTTGCCACCTAATCCCTCAAAGGGGAATCCATGGCTAATCAAATACCCTTTGGGGCATGAACCTTTTATCTTAATGGATTTTGGAGTATTTGAAAATATGTTATTATGCTTGTGTCTTGAAATACCTTCTCAAACATGGGAAAACTATAGACACTCATTTTTGGCCACTTTCATATCTAAACTAAATATCAGACCAATTTCTATGAAATGACATAATCTAAACCTTGAAGTCACTAGATTTTATAAATTCATTTGCACAAGGGATATAACAACCCAGAATCATGCTAAGGTTTCCTTATTCATGGTATTATCCTATACGTAATGATAACCTATCTTAGATTCAATCCCAATTAAATTGTGACCTAGCAAATTAAAATTCTTGGTCTATTGATCTATTAATGCAAAACATTAAAATAATTCCTAAATGCATAAAACCTTAATCAATATTAATTAAAATCAAACTTTAATTAACTACATAAGTAAAAATTCCAAGTTCAATTAGGGAATTACATTTTATAAAAAAGGATTTTTCAATAAAAATGAGGTCAAAGTCAAGGGAATTAATAATATATTTTATAAATGCATAAAATTCAAATAATAAGAGAGTCACAACCTCATAAATATCTTCTATGAGTTGTCATGGCTCATAAATATCTTTTATAAGGTATAAAGCCTTCATAATTGCTTTGATCCAAACCAAGGTTAATCTAAACTTGACCAAGGTTATGCTAGACTCAACCAAGGTTAAAACTAAACCTTATCACACTAGGGTTAGATTTAATTTTAAGACCTATAAATACAAGTGCCATAGCCCTTACCTAGACAATCACTCTATCCAATGTTGTAATGCCATATTGATTAAGGATAAAAGCTTCACCAAGCCAAGTAAAGCCTCATGTGGTCTTAGAAAAGTGTTGCAAATATGAAAATTGCATTGATTAAAGTCTCTATTACCCACAAGCCAAGCATGAACATCCTCTATGCCAATAAATGAGAAATAGTTTTGACAAAGAAGGTAAGATAGTTTTTTGTTTTATCTTCTAATTATAATTTTGTTCATTATGTTAAGCTCAACCCAGTACTTGGGTGAAAGTGGTTCAGTTTCTATTGTATTATTTAATTTTAATTCTCTTCTGATTCACTAAAAAAAATTGGCTATTCTAATTTCTAATGACATACCTACGAGTTTGAAAATTACAACCAACATCAATGTAAATGTTTTAAATTTTAACTAATATCCCAACACATTACAATTTTGCATCCACCAAGATATTCCTATCCATTTCAAAATGTATGTTTGAAACACTTAATTTAAAACATTTAGTTTACATGCCTCTAATTTATTATTATTAAATCACAAAAAAGTAAGATAAACATTTTTTTCTTATTTAACATTCCATTCCCATGTATGTTTTCAAATATATAAAAAATCTTAAATTTTATGAGAAAAGTTGGCCCTCCATTTTGGTAAAAATTTCCCCTTGGCTCAAATAAAATCATTTTTCTTAATTGCATAAATAATATGGTGGAGATAGATTTTATAATTAAAACATGTCACTATAATTATTCTTAAGGAAAAATAAGAGGTGGGATACTTAAAGTTTCTATCACAAATATTTGTAGTCTTAGTGGAAAGCATTGCAACTATCTAGAGAGCAAAATTTTATAATAGTTACCTCACAATATTACTGCCATAAATTTTACTATTTTTTATTAGTAAAATAAGGTTGTGAGGTATATGACTACTTTCATTAATAAACAATATATGTTAAATAATTAATTCCTAGTAATAGAACCAAAGTTTCCAAAGTCACCATCAAGGTAACATTCAACAAGACCAAAACTTAAACAAAATTTATAAAAAAAATGTGTTAAAATAAAATTAAAAATAAAGTTGATTTCTCAATGAAGATAAACTTAGATAATATAACTTATACAAAAAATAATTTATTTTCATTAGCTCACCACATCTATCTGTATATAAGTTAAACTAGCTTCCATAATAAAAACTCTATTTATCTATATAAAAAACACAACAAATAGTTATTTAGTTCTAAAACTTGATAATCCATAAAATAAATAATGAATGTAAAAAAAAATAATGATAACACATCCATCAAAAAAAATCTCTTAGAGGTATCCAACATACTGGGAACTAAGATGTCCATTAAAACTAATACTTTTATAACAACCAAACTAAATAATATCATGCACTAAAACCTATCCTCCACAAAAATATCAAAAAAGATGTTTTTATTAAAAAAATAATCTTAAAAAAAAATTCGTCATGAAATATGTTCCAAAAAATTTCTTCCTCGATACATTTTACTTAGACTGAAAACTATGTGGTAAACCCCACAAATCCTAATAATCACTACTGAAAACTAAGGAAAAAGGTTTCTACCCAATTCTAACATTTGCTAAATAATTTGTTGCCTAGTTATGCTCTAAAATAATGTTGAAATGTGAGTTATTGAATTTATTGCTAACTCTGTCCCACCACATAAAGTATTATTTAATTTCCAATTGGGTGTCTCAACTTTTCACATAATATGTATAATTACTATTGAATCACCATCCATATGGATGTGCTAAAAACATTCTCCTTTTCCATCTCTATGACCTTTAACAATGCAATAGTCTTTCCTTCATTATTGGTATCTTTGGGAAGAAAAAAATACCCCCTATATTTTCTTAGATAACAACAAGGTTTACATCTATCTCCAACCACTGTAGGATTTCCTCAATAAGTTCCATAAAAATTTAGTTTAACCAACTAGGCTAAGCTGTAACCCACCAAACATCCAACATATCCTTCATTTCTTTATTAACTTGGTGAATGGATGGAAACATAATCTTAGGTCAATTATCTAAAAAATTTAATTCTCTTAGACCCAAAAAATTATTATTAATCTTAGCTAAAAGAGAAATATTTCCATATATTTCCTACTCAATCTTTGCCAACATATTTCCCATTCAATTCATTTATCTTAAATATTTTTGTATTTTTACTCCTTTCAAATATGTAAGATTAAGTCTTACAGAGCACGAAACCAAACAAGGGATAAAAGTTTCAAACCTTTTGGCCAACATAAACAAGTGTCCTTAACTATTCTTGGACAAACCCATGGTTGTTCAAGTCTATAAAATAGGTAAGAACACACTTTTATTTCATTATAACAATGAAAAAAGAGATGTTTCACATATTTTCCATCTTGTTTTCACATGAAAAAAATTGACGGACCAACAAATAAGATTATTTTAACTCTATGTTGAGTAAGGTTTTTTTTATCAAACATGCTAACCATGTGAAATAATTATCCCTTAGGGTACTAATCACAATGATAATCATGGTTCTAGGTCAATTATCTTCTACATCCACTTTCATAATAACCTTTTTTAATAATAATTTGCCTTTAAAATCTAGACTTGTCCCTATCTATTGTAGAGTATCCTATTTTTTTTAACAAATATATTCCTTATTATAAGAATGCGAGATATTCATTCCTTTTTCTCAACTAGACCATTTATATCTTATAAACTCTTCCATTATTTAGTGTTACCAATATAAGGGTTGGTACTGACCCAATAATTGTAAACTCTAACCCCCAACATGTCTATGGAATTTAATATCTCCTAAAGCCTTCCATTGCCAAAACATAGGTTTTCCCTACCAAGAATTAGTCCAATATTTTTTTTATCCATTCCTTACCTCCTAGGTCAAGTTCTCACATATTAACTAGGATTCAAATTTAAAATTCCAAATATGGGATCCTACAGGAGGATTTTCAATTGTGAAAATATTATTAGGTCTGTTATTTTCCCAACACTTTCCTCTAACCAAGTGACTTTATAGTATAAAATCCTTCTAATATAGATTCTATTTTAATTTGGCTCCTAAAGAAACATTATGAAAGTGAATATTTTTAATCCTACCCCACATTCTAATTTGGATGTGTATACATTTTCCAATTCGGTAAGATATATATTTTATTTTGTCTTCCTTATACCATAATAAATATCTAACAATTTTATTTGTATTATGGAAACCCATACCAAAGATTGAATCACTAAGAACAAGTAGATAAAAATTTACCAAAAATAGGATTCAATCAAAACAATTTTGCAAAAAAAGCTTAGCCATTTCACTTTCCATACTACCAATCTACCTTTCAAGTTATCAATCATTTTTTTCATAGTTTGTATTTGGTTTGTGTGTGAATAAATGTACTCAAGATATTTTTGGGAAATTTTCTAATGAGAACACCTAGTACATTTGTAATTATTTGTTATTTTTCTTTTAGCATATTGAGAAATAATATTTTGGACTTATGTTGAAATTTTTTTGGTCCAAATGTTGCCTCATACTTCTTCAAAATGTTTTTAGATACCACAACTTCAAACATTCTACCAAACCAAAAAAAAATTATCATCCCAAAACTATAAATGGGTATATAAGGAATATACATTATAAAATTTAAGACATTGAATTTTATTACATTGTATTAAATAAACCAATAATATACCCAAAGCCTATGGCATAATAATGAAGAGGTAAGGAGAGAGTGATTCATCTTGTTGAATACATCTTGATATTTGAAAGAAACATAATGAACTCCCATTAATCAAAATATAAGAGAATAATCCTATTACACATTACATAAGACATGTAATCCATTATTTTCCAAATCCAAAAGTAACTAAAACCTTTCTTATAAAACCTCAATTGACTTTGTCATAAACATTTTCAATATCTAATTTCACAAACGTCCTAGATTTATATTGAGATTTTGGAGTGTGAAATATTTTATGGGTCATTATGACCCCATCTAAAATGTACTTTTCACTCACAAATCCCATTTTTTGAAGAAATTATGAGAGGAAGAAATTTTTTAAGCCTTTTTATAATTTATTTAGAGATGATTTTATAAGTAGTTTGCATAAATAAATGGGTGTTAAATATAAAAACTAGTCAACTTATATTTATTAAAAATAATTTAAATGAAGGTCAAATTTAGATCTCTAAACACTTATTGACACTCCATAGATTTATTAAATAGTTCAATGATTTTAAAACCAAAAAGCTCCCAAGATGCTAAAATACATATACCAAAGTCTCATCTAGTCCTAGTTATTTAATAGGCTCCATCAAATTAATGATAACCTTGATCTCTTCATCTTAGAAAGGTGTTAATAAATACTCATTCTACCTAGTTATAATCAATAATGGTATGTTATATAAAAATGCGTTGATGTTCTCGCATCCCTTTCTCCATCCTTAAATATAAGTGTTTTAAAAAAGATAACTTCTTTTTTAATTATTTTTGGTTCTTCAAGAAGTAATCCATCATCATATTTAATTTTAAAAAGTCTATTCAAATGCATTTTTTCCATAGTTCATTAGTGGAATAATTTTTTACTCCTATCTTCCTCATTTATCCATGCCTTCCTAGATTTATATTTCAAAAAACTATCCTCTTTTAAGTACACCTCTTGATGATTTCCCATCAATTCATCTTATTTTTGAAGGCATTGATTTTTCATAAGAGATGACTAATTCATGAAATTAGATAGTTATAATTCTTCTTATAAAATAACCCTTTCCTTGAAGATGTATCCAAACACTTTTTTATTTCACAATCTCAGTTTTAATTTTAATAATATCAATATTTGAGAAAATTTAAACAACAAATATCATAATCCTAGATAAAAACATTTCCACCAATTTTTAAATTAATCTCAAAACTCTAGATTCCTAAGCCACATTAATTAAAATTGGTTTATTATTAATGGCTAATAATATTGGTGTCTAATCTAAGCCAAAGACATTGAGGATAGATGATTTTGAAATACATTATTCCTAAAACCATATGGGAGAGATTAAAAGTTTATATAATCTCTTAGTAATATTACTAATGAATTTAATTCTATTTCTCATGTATATATAACCACCATTAGGAAAATATCCATAAGTGAATTAGAAGATAAAAATTACTATAATTATTTATCTGATTATGATTTTTTATGACTACCACCCGTCTTATCTATTGATCCAAGAATGGAATTCAAATCACCTCCCACAACGATTTTAATTTCTAAAAATTGATATAATAAGTTTTAGATTTTAGTCCATGTCTCCTTTTTTATTGTATAATGATTAATTCCATATTCATTATAAAGCATGAACTTCAAACCTCTTTTAATATTGTTTTCTAAAGGAACATAATATCTAGCTTTATAATGTTCACCTAAATCACATCAAGGCACCTTTTTTTAGGATCATTCATGCCCCACATTATAAGAGAGTAATAACATGATAAAAATGGAGGGTCATTTCCCCTCTAATATAGAACAAAATTAGATCTATTTTAAGACTACGAAGGTTGATATAAAGGATCTTGTTGAAATCTATCTACTTCACTTAGTATGTATCTTGGTTTTGTGATAAATTTATTTATTTACATTAGTAAGGGTGTGATAATCAAGATTTAAATATATATTAAGATCACTATCCTTTATATTTTCATGAGCATTTGTATTATTTTAAATATATTTGAGAGTAAATGTTATTAGAGAATAATCATTTTTCAAAAAGTAAAATAAATCACTAATCTTTTTTGGTGTTAACATACAATCTTGCTATAATTACTTATATTGAAATATCAAATATATGTGTTTGAATTTTTTCCTTTGTATTAATTTGATTTAATTCCATAGTAATATGTAGTGTGTTTATATGGGGAAAATATTATAGGTCATCCATAGATTCAAAAGGAAAACACATTGATTATTTTTGCCTATGTAGTAAATATTATCATTATTGAAGACACTCCACAAGTGAGATTACTTGATTTTCACATACCATACTTGCACCTTAGTTTTCCCATCTTAGGATGTACTTATGAATTAGATAAATTATTATCATACATTATGTTATATAATAATATCTTCTCTCCTTCATTCATTTGTATAAATTTGAGTTATGGCTAGTGTAGGAAATTGGGTTTTTGGTTGTCACTACATAGTAGAATCCTTTCACCTTCCACAACCATGTCTTAACTAACATCAAATTTTTATTTATTGAAGTTAATTTCTTATAAATTAAGAGGAATATATGTATATTTGGGCTTCCAATTTTTATAAAAATTCCATATACATTTAGAAAATTTGTAGGGGTAAAATTTACTAAAATGATTAAGAAAAATCCACTTGAGTGCCTATTATAAAGATTTTAATATTCTATGTACTGAGGAAAGATTTCACCGTCATAAGATAATTGAATGAAGTTTTACCAATAGATCTTGAAGGTTGACCCATAATTCAATTTATGAACATATAATTGAGTACATAGTCATTGTTCTTAGGTAAATTGACATGGAATTACCCATTAAATTTCTAATTTGAGAAAAAAAATTGTATTCCTAGTATTTATATGGTAAATCATAAACTCTAATTCACACTTGCTTAAAAAAAATTGTTGCCTAGGAATTTTGAAATTTTATTTCCATGATTGCATGATAATAGTTGTGTTAAAAGTTGTATACTTTATTTAAAAAAGGATTAATAATTTATCCCAAGAATTAGTAAAACTAACTTAAAAAAATAAAAAACACTTTAGGCATAAAAGAAAAAGAGGAAATAATCATCCCATTCCAATTTTTAATCAATCATTTCCTTTGTACCATAATAGTTATGTTAAAAGGTTTCCACTTTATTTTAAAAATGATTAATAATGTATCCCAAGAATTAGTAAAACTTAGTAAAAACAAATAAAAAAACACTTTAGGCATAAAAGAGAAAGAGTAAATAATCATCCCATTCCAATTTTTAATCAATCATTTCCTTTGGTGTTTGAATTCCAATCTACCACCATGAATTCTTCCAAAAAAATCCATAGGAAATAATTGAATATTTGAATTAGTAATGCACCTATGGTCAAATTGAACTTGCCTTCCATTACCTAAAATGTCTCAATTTCCCCTTGATTTGAATATTTTAAAATTGCTTATAGGGATCTATACTAACCTAAGAGAACCCTATTGTCCATAATATCCATAGAACCTAAAAATATATATAATCATGTAGTGCATGTGTGATAACATAATTATTATGTTATCATATAAAAATTTGATCATTCACACACATATGAAGCATGTATCTTAATTAATAAAAGTGTCATGTAAATTAGATATAACAATTGGGCACATTGGAATCATCATCATAGTAATGATCATCATATATAAAAAAAACCTAGTAGCAAGCTATGTAGGATTTTCATGATATGAATGATGACATCACAAAAAAGTATAATAACATGTGATATAAATAAAAACACTAGAAAATTTTAAATCATGTATATACTCACACATATATTCACATAATATCATGATCATGACACACATAATAACTTAAGGAACAACATGAATCTAATTTGAAAAGGGCACATGGCCATGAGATATATTATATAGTATTTAACACAAATTATGCATGACATGACAACACAAAATTAATGTACTCATATAAGCATGATAAATGACACTCATTAATTAACATGAAATATACCACTCAATGTAATGTTCATCAATGATCAGTCAATGTATCACACATTATAACACATAATGAAAAAAAATATTACCCAATTGAGCATCATCATATGTAATAATCATTAGTATAAAAATGTATAAAATAAGAAAATATATGTCACCATCACATATCCATAACATATATCACTTTAAATAGTATTCAAAAGATAAATTCATGTAAATTTAGTAAAAGTATCTCAATATTATCAATGTAATGGTTATAGAAATGTGTAAATTAAAAATATGTTTCCAATATGCCCATGGTGTTAGCATGCCCCCAATGTATAATGGTATCCCATGGGTATAATGTCCTAGACCTAAATTCCCATGTGCCATATATAGCCTTTAAGACCTACATCCCACTCATTTAAATTATGGAAAGTATGTTCCTATAGAATCAATATGTAATCTACTAGGTATATGATAAAAAACATAATTGAACCATGTAACTATTAAAACATTTCATGCATAGGTCATAATTTTTTATTTTATGATTTTATTTATATAATATTGAATTTGAGTTATTCTAATGCCAACTGATGACCTCATCAAAATAATTAAATTTGATTAGAATGGAATCATATAAACAAATATGCATATGAAATATGTTATATTAAATTTTTTCCTTATGCTTAGTTACTATTTATAACTCACAAGCACACTTATTATATGGATTCTGATTCACCAGACTTATAGGTGCAATTACTTTTGCATTATATACTTGTGTTAAAATTTCTTGAGATGATGTATATAATGATATTTATCCCATGATAATATCTTGATATCCTTTTGTAAACTAAAAAATTTAGATAAAACATGCATATAAATCCAAATAAACATTAAATTTTTACTCTAACAAGGTAATTCACTCCAATTGAGCTTAAAATAAAACAAATAATTTTTTTAAATTCACCTACTAATGAAGCTAATATTTATTGTGTTAATTTGATTGAATTTAAAATTGATGTGTTTACTCAATTTGAGTCATGAAAGTAATTTATAAACATGTCTTCTTGGTCAATAGATGATTTACTTGATGGAATGATTGCAATGATTCTTCACTCAATGGGAAGAGTCTTGTTAGGTTATATAAGCCTATTGTAAATGAGGGGGTGAGGTTAAATTTACAGTTTTTTTAGAGGGAAAATGGATGGTTGGATTTGATTTGAGATGGAGGGATAGGATTGAGTCAAAATACTAATTCAGTGAGGGGAGTTAGGTATTGAATGAGGGAGGTTGAGAATGTAAGGATTTTTATTTATGAAGAATGGGATTGATTTTCACTTGGTCCTTGACCATTGGAATTTGTTGATGTGATGAATTTATTTTTTGATTGGGTTGATTTGATTAAAATGTATTTTTTTATTTGTTATTTTAAATTGTTAATGGATTTTTTATTATCATTAATCAAATAACTAATATGATTAATTAGTTGACTAATCTAGATTTTATTTTGGTGGGATTGGATAAGGTCCATATGTAAATATGATTAATTTATTAATTTATTAGGATTATGGTTAAATAATAACAAATCAGTTAGATATGTTGATGGCATGATTAAGGTTACACTAGAGTGTAGTGATAAGATTAGGGTTATAAAATGATAATATTAGGGATGAAATGATAAGTGAAATAATATTTAGTGTTCAATAGTAAAATTAGGGTTACATATGACATATAATGTGAAATATTAAAACATGAATAGTGATGAAATTAGGGTGGTAGAAATAACATCTCTAACTTCCCCCCCTCTTTGAAACTTTTTGTGAATACTTATAGGATTGAAAGACAAATTTTAAAATAATGTATAAGAATATGTGTCAATTTGAGATTATTCCCCTAACGACATGTGATGAAGATGAAATGAGGATGTGATGCCCCCTTAAGAGAGTATGTGTGTATATGAGGGACTCAAATGGGATTTTGAAATGAAAAGTAGGTATAGAAACATTAGTGATAGGCAATCAAGTAGTGAGAATGTAGGTTATTGATAGATAACTAGTGATAAAAAATGGGGAATCAATGAGAGTGTGATAATGATGCAAATAAATGGTGTGGTGGATGTTATGGATAGATGAGGTTAAGTGTGTTTACCTAATTATTACATATTTTTACTATTTTTATATGCCCCAATAAATGATATATTCTATGGGATTGGATTGGAAAAAATGTGAGCTTCCATTTACCCAAGAAAAGATATATTCAAGGGGTGGATTAGGGATGATATATCCCAAAATTGTTGCAAGATTAAATTTTTAAAAAATGAAAAATATAAGTAATGAAATTTATTGGGAAGTTTCAATCTTGGTTTTGGATATATTTTTGATTAATGTGTAGACATAAATCAAATAATTAACTGATTGCATGAATTAAATATGTGATGATGAATGCTCATGTTGATGAAAAAATTATGGATTGCATATGCTATTGTAAATTTATGTGATTATAGGACAGATTGATTGGAACTACCATTATTGTGAGTCAAATTTGATAAATAATAATATATGGAAAGTGACTAATAGTTAAATAAAATGATTGAATAGGAAATGATGTAGATGAATGTTGGTGTTGGAATATGACCCACTATTAATATTGCATGTGATTATGATTTTTTGAGCAAACTTATTTTTATATAGCACACAAAAATATGCACCATGATATGGAAAATAATTATTCCATTTTTTTATATTCCATAGGAATGACACAAAACACAAAAAATAATAAACACACACATACAAACAAAAAAACAAAAAAAACACATAAACATAAAATATAAAATGAAAGATGTTTTTCCCTATATTAAGTCAAAATCATAGTGTTGAGGTTTGATGATATTTATATTTGTGATTTACCCCAAGAAAATACATATGTGAGGGGGTTGTATTGGGAATGATATATCTTATTGAAGGTACTGATGATTTTTTCAAAATTGATCAATGATTTGGAATAGGACTAGGGACAAGATAATTGATTTGGTTTTTTGGATTTTTGATTATCCATTTTTTTATGTTTAGGTTATTTTGGTTTTTCCTAATATTTTTTTTATATTTTTTATATTTTATTTTATTATTTTTGGATTTTGAGATAAGGAAAAGGGCTACAAATAAAGGTAAACTTTGCTTTAGCATTGAGGATGGAAGTGTAGTGAATGGAAGGGAGGAATGATTCAAGATGATGCCTATGGGTGATTAGGGATGATGAGATATGATGAGGGAGTGAGTAGGGATAATGATATATGAACATGGATAGATTAGGGATGGATGTGTATGGTTTATTGATCAATTAGGAATGATTATAATGCAATAGGGATGTATATGGATGGATTAGGGATGATTAAGAAATTATATTGATAGATAGAAATGTATTAGGGATGATATTAGATCTCCAGGGACCACATTGCATAAGAATGATGCATTTAGTCATCGTAGTATCAATCTAATTATATGCCAAAATGTTTTCAAAATTAGGTATCAATACTAGTTCCAATTCCTTATCAAGGTCAAAATGGATGTGTTATCACACATATTTTACACACATCTTAGTGTTGTAGCATGTTGTGAAAAAATATAATGATACAATGGGATCACCTCCAAGCTATCAAACCTTGATGAATTAAGGTGAAACTTTGAAGAAGGGTAAATTCCTTTCACTAAGTTTAGTGTAACTGATAAACTATTAGTTTATGTGGAAATTTTGCTTTTTAGTGACCTTGATTCTAAAGTAGCATGTAACTGTGAGAAAAGAGGTTTTTTATAAATGAATTTGTAAAACTAGAAATGTTGATTACACAAAATATTTTTAGTGGATTTTAATCCTTGCTTTGTATGAACATAGTAGAAAAATGAATATATTGAAATTTATTGGTGCACAAACTAATGAAAGAATGAAACAAAAGGTGATATTGGGCATTAATCATATAAGGAACAAGATTATTTATTTTTAGTCAAAAAATATCTAAAAAGGGAAAAATAATACCATAGATGAAATTTTATGACTGAAATAAGAATAAAAGCATCCAAAAATTTAACAAATAGCCTTGCATACATAAAGATAACATAGACAAGAAAGGCAAAACTTTAATCTATTCTCATTATCCAAGTTATAACATGTAGATAAATTATTTAAAATGTAGAATAATTCCTCTAAAAACAAAATATAAATGGGATATGTCATAGTACCCATGTTTATACAAAATATTCTCATGAAAGAGATATAGTTAACAAAAACTCTGTGCCCAGTTCAAGAGCAAGCAAAACCTAAAACCCTCTTGCAAAGGGGCATGATCTTTAATTGGAATGGCATCCTTGTCAAGTAAAATGGATGTAAAAAAGAACATGGAATTATTGGGCATGCCAAAAATCTAATGAAAGCATGGAGGAAAATTTTAGAATATTCATAAAACATCCTCATGATATTCAATTGAGATATTATTATATTCTTCATGCAATGAGGTGTCAAAATGAACTCACACTCAAAATAATAGATAAATTTTAGATATCTTAGGTTAGTTTTTGTAAAACCTAACTTGTATTTTTCAATTGGGACTTTTAAAAAAATTTAAGCCATCCAATTTTGACAAAACTAGAAATGCAATTTAAAACATGATTTTTTGCAAGTTAAATAAGTCAAACTTTGTCAAAAAGGAAAGTTAAATTTACAAGTTTGATTTTTATAACTATTCACCCTATCAAAAAGGAAGATGGAAAATGCAAGTGGCTCTTTCTAAAAAATAGATATCAAAATGATAGTTGCAATTTTTAACATGAAACTTTACAATATTTTTTACAATAAAAAAATAAAATATACAAAATGTATTTGATTGAAAGAATTAATCTATAACCATAACCTCTAAATAATCTTTGTCCTTCTTTGCCTATGTCTTTTCAATATATGCAAAAAAAAAATTGAAGATCTCTAGGATATGATATTAATTATGACCAAATGAGTATAGGTGGCTTATTTCACATTTTTTAATTGTGTTAGAGAGTTCCCTTTGTACAACCCTATATACTTGAGTATCCTTCCTCATCTAATCTAGTGTATTATGATATTCTATAAAATGGTGGATTGAGCTCAAGATGAATCTTGTGTCTCATGATGACTCTCTCTTAACCACTCCTTTAAACTTGTATTGAACTTTCTATACTAAAAAGATCTGGTCTTGATGATCTATTGCTTCACATGACAATTTATTAAGCAAATCTTTAATGTCAAAGATCATATCTGTGACCTTATCATTTGTAGCCTTAGTTTTCTTAATACTCTCTATGAGTATTATTTTTCTAAAATTATATGCTCTTTCTAATTCCCCATGCTCTACATCATTTTTTAATATCTTTTCTATAATAAGGGTATCAGTTTCAATCATGTCCACAACTTATAACTTTGGGTAGAATAGGTTCAACCTTTCTATTTCTCCTTGATATTTACTTATTTGATCCTCCAAAGTTTCTCATCCATCCTTTAGATATTTTTAGTAGTCCATTACTAATCAATGACTTTTTCCCTTTGAAATGAGATCTTCTACCCAATCCTTTATATCCCTTCACATGCTACCAACCTCTATTACTGCATCAAATTTTTCTCTATCAGATATCTAAGTAATAGATTGTGTTAGATGTGCAATGGGATCAATGAAATTCTTTAGTGCAGTCATCAATTGTTCAACCATATTCTTTAATTCATATTTTATGACCTTGTCACTATCCATTTTCATGAAAAGGGAGTTAATTATTGATTGAACATCATGTTTCAATCCCTATTTTTTAGGAAAACCAAGGTGAAATTTTGATATTTGGTAATCCTCCACCACAAAATCTTCTTTTTGATTGTCTAGTGGGGGGACTACAATCTCTACATACTTATCCCCTACTGAATCATATAGTATTCTTGATATGGTTCTAGGAGCTTCTTTTAATCTCTTTGATGCCTCTACAAGGCCAAAATCTAATGTGTTTAGGGACACCATTCACTTCCATTTATTCCATACTAACTGTACTATCCAACTTGGAGTGGCCTCCTATTGTCTTATCAATATTAACTATTAATCTACAACTTAAGTTGTTGCACTACTGGTTATGGTGATGAATGATGTATCTATTACTGATATTTCCACTAAGTCTTTGATTTACATAATATCTTCCCCATGTGTGGGTTAAGTGGTCACATTTGTATTAATTATTTTATCTATCTATACCTCCTTTGTGTGGGCTAGGGTTATTATGTAAATTGAATAATTTAATATAGTGGAAATTCATGTGCCTACTAGGGGTGTGGGAGATGGAAGTGACACCAGTGGATGAGTAGGCATAAGGAGTTAAAAAAGAATAAATTTTGGGAGTGTGGAATCTAGATCCATGAATTAATCAATCAAAGTTGTTGAGACACTTAGGGTTAATGTAATGAGAAAGGTAATAGGAAATGAAAATGAAATAATAGATATCCCAGTGGTTAGGATAACTAGTGGGATTGTATTTAAGATGATTAAATCCATAGTTATATACTACTGTGTGGTGTTAGTGATTAATTGGGTGGTGGTGATGATTAGGGATGAGATGGAAGGAATTGTGGAAGAGGGAGGAATTATGGAAGAGGGGAATAGAAGTGAAGACTAAGTGTCCAATTGAGTTGATTGAACTATTAGCAATGGAGTTACTGGTAAAGGTGAGCTTGTTTAAATGGAGGGGGAAATTGCTTGAGGTGGTGGTGGACTGTAGATAGGAAGAAGATGTGTTATAGTTAATGGAATTACATAGATAGGAGGAGAAACCATTTGTGCTTTAGGGGTAGCTATGTCTTTAACTAAAATTACTATGGGTTGATTCACTAATACTCCTTAGCTACTAGATTATCCTCTTGTAGACTTTTAATTTTGTTTTCTCTTATGAGATAACATTATCCTATCTACATGTTATATTTGAGTTCCACTATTATAACCTTATACTCTTGGTATCATCCCTTCTCTTTGATCTCTTTCAATTTATCACTTATGCTCAAAATTTCCTTGGTCACCTTGACCCATTTTCTCCTAAGCCAATTAATTATCCTATTTATTAAATTTTTATCCCTATCCATTAATGATAAAGACTTAGGGATGGATAACCTAACTGATAGAAGGGCTTGAGAAAAGACCTATTTATCATAATAGACCCTATCCACTAGAAATTCATCATCTACCAAGTCCTCAGGGACTAGTGCCATGTTGCATTATTTGATCTATTATAGGATCATCTTAGAATAACACTTTAGTCTCACTTATTATTCATCCTATAATTCATCCCAATAGTCTTCATAATAAGGAACATGGTAATTGGTTGTAACCCCCAATATACTAGTAACACTACCATTCACATCATAAAAAGGACTTGCATCGAGAGCTATTAAGGTCATCTGAGTCATCTCAACATAATCACACTTGGATTTGGATAAGGAAATGCATGTATACCTCTCTATACTAATGGGGAAATGGATTCCTACCTTGGGTTTGCTTGATAACTTGTGAGTATGTACAAGTTGCCTCACAAGTTCCATTAAAGCCCATTTGTCACTTGCATATCTTAGGAGGGTGTAAAGACAACCATTGAATCCTCATACTTTGATGTATGAGTATGTGGGGAATTAAATGAAATAATATCCTCAATTTATGATCTCTAAAGTAGAAAAATTAGAGAATCTCTAATTTTCTAAATCTTTATCAAACATGACTATGATGTAGTATATAAATGCATCATTTACACTTTTGAAATGTTGTTTACTTGCCTCAAGGATGAGGTTAGGGTAATAATTGAAGACCTTGTTGACTTGGTCATGCATTGTGTTCAACCTTGGGAAGGCTCTCCCCTTTGCTAATATGTATAATATATATGAATTCATATATAAATTCCTTGTATTTTGGACTTATATAATTTTTTTATGAATGGAGTCACTGATTAGTTGGTCCTAGTGGATGTACTACTTATTTTGTTGGATCATTCATATGTGTTTTTACATCCAGTCTTAAAATTTATTGGCATCAAGATTCCTAGTGACTCTAGAGTATGATTAAATCACACACTTCATCCTTAAAGTCTATCATTATCAGTGTTTTGGGAAGTTTTTTAGAGGTAGATCTAGGGAGTTTTAGCTATTATTTATCGATGACCCTTAGACATCCAATGTTATTATCCTAATAAATATTGTTTGATGATTTAGGAGTTATATCAAGATAAATCTTATATTCTATAATTATAAACACTAAGTCTATGAAGTCATGGTTGAGGTTTATAATTATATCTCCCTTGTCATTCAACACTTTTCTCTTCTCTACATCATAGTGCTTTGCCAATGTGAGCACAATCTCAAGGCTTTGTATTGACAAGAGGAAAGATGTTGTTTGAGATAGTCCATAGTATTAAATTCTTTGAATCTAATCATTTTTAAATTTAGCATTTACCCTTGTATATAAATCACCTAGGTATGTGTCTCTGATCTCATTGGTGTTATATTCCAATATGACTAGGATACTAGCTCCCTTGAATTTGAATTTATCTCTTTTCTAGACATAGATTCCAATAAATTTTCTAGGGGAAACCAACTATAGATTTGGTGGGATTTGGGGCTATAAAACATAGGTAAATTTTCCAATGGACTTTCAAGTTACTTTTGTAGGTATAATGTCTGATGAGGATTGTGGTTACAAAATACAATTTCTAGTTCTAAAAAAAATCCAATGAGTTTTACACTTACAATTGCAAGTAAGATCTATGATGGGATTTGAAAGCTCAAATGTATTAGGATTGTCTGTTGAGTTATAGGTTTGTAGATGCAGGTAAAAACTCCGTGGCTTTTGTAATTGCTTTGGTAGGTGAAAATTCTATAAGGACTATGTAGGGAATTTTCAAGGGAATATTATGTTATTTTTAATGAAACCCTAAGTTTTTCTAATGGTAAAAAGTTTTGAAAAGACTTCGACAAGAATTTTTGGAAACAAAATGAACTTTTTATGACACCAAGTATATAAAATAAAACCCTAATAATAATAAGTAAAAAACAAACCTAAAATTTCTACCTAATAGGAATAACTATGGCACAAAAGCTAGTTTGGATACTGAAAATGATATATCTATTATAGCATTAATTTTCACCCTTGGAAGGGGTTATTCAAGCTCCTTATAATAAATCCATAATATTGGAACAACCCTAGGCTATGGGTCACCTATGGTGGGGTTGAACCTTTGAAGAAGGCTAGCTTCCTCTTGATGATCACCTAAACTAATGATTGCAAAGGAAAAAGGGATATAAGGGGTAAAAGAGGCTCTTAAGAGGATAAATGGTGATGCACCAAAAAATATGGGCACTGACATGAGCTTGAACCCACACTTGATCAACATAAGACAACTATAACTCACACAACCTCATAATCTTACTAATTGCATAAGTATTTCATAGAATAGGTTTAGACAAAATACTAATCTAGACCATCAATAGCTTGAAAACACCTTAAATAGGAGGTAAGTAGAAGGTAAATGAACTAGGAAGATTCTCTTTCATGAATTCATCATACAAAAGAATACTAAACAGTAATCAAAGGAAAGAGAGAGGCAAAGAGTTAATCTTATTACTTTAAGAGGTAGTTATTACAATATTTTTATAAGGTTTAGCCTTATCAAATTAACAAACTTTTTCAAGAGTCTCAATGAGTATCCTTGTATCCCAAAAAGACAAAAATTCTAAAAATTAGAGAATGCTTATAATGGAAAAAATAATGGGGTATATAGTAGGAAGGAGAGAGAGGATCATGTTAAATGAGATCATTAAACAAGATACCAACCTTAGATCAATGTCCCACCATCTTTTGGGCCAATCAAGATTAGTCCATCATTGACAAGTTAACCTACATTAGCTTTAGTAGTCTTTAAGTTTTTATTGGCTGAGAAATCTACTAGAAGACAAGGGTTTGCTTTACATGATGAGTCATAATTCTTTCAAATATAAAATATATCCAAAGGCTATAAATAGAATTAAATTCTCCACTATTCTAATCTAATCCCTAGATCTCTTTGTTATGATCTTTCACACCATCTCCACTTGCTTCATTATGAGGAAAAGGTCCTTTTATCCAAGTACTTGACAAAGCCATACCCAAGTCTACTCTTATAAGTTTTTTTGTTAGATCTAGGACCATATTGAAAGATGATACACCTCTTTATAACCATTCACATCTACCCTTACTCAATAGTTTAACCTAACTCTTATCTATCGATTGAAAACTAATCTCATTTATTAGTTTTCTTATAGTTTTAGTATTGATAAATGAAGCTTACTAGGTATTTGATCTCACTTCGACAACAAGTTGCTACCCTCTTGGTCTATATTAGGTATAAAAGACCTATTTTATCTCCATAGATCTATAATGGCAATGTTTGGTCTTTGTGTACCTATTTTGGTTCAACCTGGATCCTATTCAAGCTTAGTTCCTTTGTATTTACTTAACCCAAGTCAAAAATTGCTTGATCAACCTTCATAAACAATGTCCTAGTCTCACCTTTGATCATTGGTTATAGATTATTGACTTATCTTATTGAAATTTTAACCCATCTCACACCATTGATCCCCTTTGGTATGATCAAATGTGTGTTGTTAGATCTACTTTAAAGACCCTTTTTGACTCATTAACCTACTTGCATGTCATATATCTTCGATGCACGATTGAATGTGATCCCTTGATCTTACTAGGACCCACATTTTAAAATCAAATGGCTAATTCATGAGGCCCAAATTTGATGCCTTCACACCCATCATTTGATGTTTGCATAATTGTCCTTGATGTATGTGCACCTACCACATTTTAAACCCTAATGGTTATTTTTTGTTTCTTAAATTTGACATCCACATGCCTATCATTTGATGTCTATGAAAATGTCATCGATGTCTATATACCCATCTCCATTTTGAACCCCAACAGTTATTTTTTGTGGCTTAATTTTAACATATGCATGAATGTTTCTATAGACACCTAAATTTGGCCACCAATAACCTCCAACCAAGCTTTTGACCAATTCTTACCAAAATGTATAATTTGTCTTAACAACACTAAAACACATTAAATGAGTTGAAATTGATATATTAAAGTGATATTTTTGCCTAGGATATCATTAAATGGGGCAATGTAATTTATGGGCCAGTAACTTTGATCAGATCATTTCAAGTCAAAATGCCAATTTTTCACCTGGGTGTTCTAAATTGATATTTTCTATCAAATATATTGCATGATACATGTGATTTTTTTATTTAGTGTTGAAAATATCCTAAATGGTATAATGGTTTCAATTCATTTGACATTGCATCCTAATTCCAATCTAGTCAAATTTTGGGCCAATAACAAGACATTCTGACTAATTTGAGTAATGTGTGCACAAAGATCCAAGGTTTGCATCAAAGTACCTAAACATGCTTAAGAGATAAATAAATCAAATCATGATCCTAATTAATAATTCCATGGAACTTGTTGAATAAATATTTATTTGAAATTGATTGTCATTAACTACATCATCAAATGACATCATCTAATGGGGTGACATCCACAAAACATAAATGCCACAAATATTAGGATTTATGCCTCCCATGCTTTGTTAAGACCCTCCATGTATATTAAATGCTCCTCTATCCTAAATATTGATGATCCTATTTATGAATTTTAATTACATAATTGAATTAATCCTTAGCCACACATCTCCATCTTGAGATGGATGGTTCAGATTGATTCTAAACCATTCCAAAAATTTATAAATAGGAGGCCTTGCCTATGATTTTTAAGCTATCTTGGTGAAAATTTATAATGTTAAATTGATTCCAAATCTTCATAAAATTAGTATTATTATGGCCAAATATTAATCCAAAACCATCACAAGACAAAGGTGCCAAGAGGAGATGAAGGTAGCCACACTCCATTGAAGAAGATCTCTTGAATCACAAGTTGAGAAAGCCACTTGAATAATCCATTTGGAGCATTCGAGGAAGTTAATAGATCATTTGTATTTTTCATTCTATTTTTGTTTTCCATTTAGTTTTGTTAACTAAGCTCCCCCTAGTGTCTATGCCTAGAGATGTATGCTTGTTAGTGTGCTTCTTTCAATTTAATTTCATTTTATAACTAACACAATACTAACCACTTCTCTTGAGTCAAATTCCTAGTATGCATAATGGTACTTGAATATATCAATTTCAAATCTTTTAAAGCAATTTAGTGTTTTAGTCCAAATTGTGCATTTTGATCAAAATTAGTCAAAACCCTAGTTAGAGGTTAGAGGTGGCCAAATTTAGGTGTCTACAATTTTCCCATGTTTGGGAAGGCATTGAAACTTGTAATCATAGTAACATCTTCTCAAAGAATGAAAAGGTCTTATATGCCTATAACTATAATGATGATGAACTAACTATATGATGCCCCCTCAAGGGAATGGTTGGCACAAGTAGGTTGGAAAATGGTCCTTCAAAAAAGAAAGAAGCAAAATGAGGGGACCAAAGAAAGAAAAATTATGGGATGAGAACATAATGAGTTTGAAAAATTAGTCAAAATCATTGAGAATGCAAGTGGGATGGTGTACAATGGTTTGCCCAAAGGTGGTTATAAGCATTGTATCCTGATAGTGTCAATGTGGTATGATAACACAATGATTTTTCCAAAGGAGGTTATAATCATTGAGAAGATGGAACTAACCCATTAGGATAGACAAACAAGATAACAACATTACCTTGTATGGGTAGAAAAAGTAAAGGGGTGATAACATAATGATTTTCCCAAAGGCAGTTAGAATCATTAATAAATGCAGGTGGGATGGTGTACAATGATTTTCCCATAGGTGGTTATAATCATTGTACCACAATTAAGGAAAACATAATTTATTGGTTGATGATGAGGGTAACTTAAAACAAAAAGGTAATATTGAATTGAAATAACTTGCTATTAGGGAGATGCTCATTCGAACTAACAAAGGTTAAAATTATTTCATGGTTAATCACTTTGTTTGGGATATGATTGGGATTGAATCAAGATGCTGATGCCAAAGAGATGTTAATGTTTTTACTACTAAATAGACTTCTTGAGGCTAAAGTTTATTGTATCACACATAGATAGGCATCATGGTATAACATCAAGAGGACTTGGCCTAAATATGCATAAGGAATGACTCTTGTAATCCAATACTCAAAATAAAATAAGGCACCAATGATAGAAACCATGATGCCAATGTAGACATATGAATATGGATGGCTTTAAGTGTAAGTGTGCACAAAGAATCACCCAATGAATGCACATAGAATGAATCAAGGCAACAATGTTGAAAGCAAACAAACAGGCACATAAGCAAATAAATAAGTATAAACAAACAAATAAATAAATAAACAAATCAATATAAACCATACAAATATTATCCTTAGAAAATAGGTGTTAACTTAACAAACTAACAAAATGGGGTAATAGAATAAAATGAAGGGGGTGGCTGAGTTGTCTCTATATGCATTAGGTAAGTGGACATTGCCTACATAGTTCCATGGACATAATATCCATCAAAAACTTCAAGCCAAATGTAGTTCTCCCAAAAAATGGGAAGAAAATGATAACTAGTGAAGACAAATAGAATGGATGTGATAGAAGAATAAGAATGGTCTTGAAAAATGGAAAGTGCATGGGAGAAAAGGCCAAAAATGATGGAGAAACTACGGAACAAGCGATTTGCTTGTAACTTAGTAAGGGTTCTCATAATCCTTAAGACAAAGAAGTGGTCAATATTTTTGGTTTTTTCTAATGGTTTTACAAATGTTTTTAGAATTTTTTGAGAATCTCAACTTAATCAAGAATGATAAGACACTAAATGGTTCAAGCTTACAAAATAGAGAGATCATTACTTAGGTTTATCAAAAAATAGTGAGAGTGTGGCTTAGGTTGCTCATAAAATGGTGAGAGCATTCAAACTTAGGTTGCTCACAAAATGGTGAGAGCATGGTCTAGGAAGAACGTCTGAGTTGACCTAAAAAAGTATTGAGCATTTCCTACATATTATTAGAGTAAGACCTCAAGTCACTATAATTATACTCTATAATGGAGGAATTTGACTAGTGTAGTAGTCAGTTCAAACAAAATAGGCACAGTTGATATGACATAGGAAATGGCAAGTTGGTACGTCAAGGCTCCATAAATAAATGTTTCCCCTAGTTTGACCATAGGTAGTTATAACTAGGACATAATGGCCTAGATCAATGATACTAATCTATCCATAGGTAGTTATAATTTGTAGCAAGACCAATGATAAGAAAAGAACAAAAAACAAAGGATACAACTATTGAAACTTCTATCATATTGCTCAAAAATACTATCTCTATCTGGAATACTTGAAATAACTACTAAAATTGATTAGACTCATTAGTACTGAAAAGGTGCAACCAATGGAAAAATTAAGGTCAAATATGCTAGGTAGATAGGATTCAAAATATGGTTGGTTGATAGAATGGAATGGCAAAATGGATAAGTAATAGTATTAAGAGGAATGATAAGAATTTCATTTGCATAAAGAAGAATAATGATAAAGTTGCACAACTAAAATGGTCCTTATAGACAATACACCATAGTGCTCAAGCATAGTACTACTTAAGGTGAATAATATTCATCAGCTCAAGAAGTTTATCTCCATCTGGTGTGGTAAGATTGTATGCTCTTGATCCATAATCTACAGTAATGATGAAAGGTCATATCCAGTTTGGTTTGAATTTACCTTTATACTTCTTCTTAGTCATGGGATTCTTTTAGTTTTCTTTAAGAACAAGATCACTAATTTCAAATTTTCTATGAGTGACACATTGATTTTAGTGGCATTTGAGTTAGTTTGGATATGCTTAAATATTTTTGAGCACAGTTGTGCATTTTTCATCAAGTAGGTCTAGCTCTTGCAGATGAGCTATTCGATAGTTATGATCATCTAGGACATGCTTTAAAGATATGCATAGTGAAGGTAGCTCAACTTTAATGGGAAGGATGGATTTGATACCATAAATAAGTGAATATGAAGTGGCTCTTATTGGGGTATGGTTATTGGTATGGTATGCCCAAAGGACATGGAATATTTGAAGGTGCCAATCATGACCAACATCATTGACAATCTTTTTGAGAATATTGACAATGGTTTTGTTTGATGCCTTGACCTAGCCATTACCTTGAGGGTAATATGCCATAGAAAAACATTGTGTGATGTTATATTTAGCACATAGATTTTTGACATCCTTGTTCTTGAATGATCCTCTATTATCAAATACAATATCATAGGGGATACTGTAGTGACAAATGAGATGGTTGAAGATGAACTTAGAAATTTTCTTTTCAATCATGTGAGGGGTATAGATTCAACCCACTTAATGAAATATTTAGTGGTGGTAAGGATATGATTATGGTTGTCTGAAGATGTAGGATTTATTTTACTAATGAGGTCAATAATCCATGTAGAAAATGGTCATGGTGTCAACATTGGTTTTAGAGTCTTTGTTGGAGCATGAATCAAATTACCATGTTCTTGACATTTGTCACACTTCTTAACATATGTAGCTACATCTACATCTATTATGGGCCAATAATATATAGTAAAAAATATATTTTTTGGATAGGATGGCCCTACTAGAGTGGGCTCCACATAACCCTTCGTGAACTTCTTGTAACATTAGTGTAGATTCTACTGAAGTTAAACAGTGAAGCAGAGTTCCATCAAAACTATGATGGTAAAGGGTTGATATAATTAGAGTATAATGAGTGGAGTGATGGATAATTTCACTCCCAATGGGACCATCTTCATGAGTGTGCAACCCATGAAGTTCCTTATATTCATAGTTTTAATTCTCTTTTTGTTATTTTAGCTTTGCTAGAGTAAAAATGGCCCATAAAGAATTAATAAATTTTTATTTAATTAATTTTTTTTATAAATTTTTTTAGGGGTATATCTACATATCTTAATGATATTATCTAAAAATTTCAAAAAAATATCTTTATATTTTAGAAGATATGACTCTTTTAGTGACTGTCACTTTCTATTTTTTATTTTTCTGGTAGAAACAGTTAGAATAGAGTTAATTTTTTTGTATTATTTTTTTGCACCTAAAATTTTTAAAAGAAGTGCACCCTGGATTTATTGAAAACCTCTAAATTTTTAATGAAAATTTGATCTATATTTTAAGATTTATGTTAAAAATACTAACTGCAGAATTTTATGTTTTATATGGAGGCTTTTATGTGTTATGTGTTATGTTTTATTTTTAGCCTTTTAATTTATTGTTTTCTGGTGTTCATATGTTTAATATTATTATTTTTTATTTTATTTTTTATATTTTTTCTATCCAAGTATAATTTAAGGAATTTTATTTCTTGAGGTTTTGCCTTTAGGTTGACAAATTTTGCCCTTCAAGGTTAGTTGCTTCATTTGATAATTGTGCTTCAAGGCTAAACAAAGTGTTAACCTTTTTATTGCAGGAGCTACCTTAAAAAGTGACAAACAAACATAAATTAGTCTTTTCACACTTAATTTATATGTCTAAAATTAATTATAAACCTTCATTTTGGTGTTTAAATAAAATCTTTAGGGTGCTTTATTTATTAAGTTTTGTGATTGTCTTTCAAAGTTACAACTTAAGACCAAGGGGTAAAAATAACAACACCTAATCTTTCATTTGGGGCTTAAAATTGAACACACTTATCAAATTTTATCTTCAATAGTAATTTAAACTTAGATTTTGATTGCAAAAGAGGAGGACGTTACATGTATGCTCTTCCATCCATCCCTTTTAGAGAAGTTTTGGAATCAAAATCATCATCCTTATTGCAAACATGATTAGTCCAAGGCATAGAAATAATGTCATCTAAAGCACTCCCCAAAAATTTGAAATAGTTTGGGTGATCTTGAAAAAGACCCTAAAGTATTTCTATTATGTCTTTTATTTTATAAAAACTTAGCTTGTAAGGGGGATTTCATCACCTCCCACGAGTTCTCTAGGGTTAAAGCACATAGGATGTATCTACACTTTGGACATCACACTACACTAAGAAAGTGATGGATTTAGTGGTTATAAAATGGACTATACCTTTTTTTAGTAAGTCAAGTGCCACAAACACCCAATTAAAGTGTTACTTCTCTTATTTTCTAACGTGAAAGTTGGTAGACATGGGATCCATATAGAAATGATCAAAAACCAATTAGTTTTAGTTAACCCCACATTACCACACCCTTGATATAAATTTGGATGATTTACTTGTATTTAATCATTTTCTTGCTTGGTGTTTTGAGACTAAAACTAATATGTTTGTTTAAAAATCATGTTAAAACTAATTTATTTATACACCACTCTTTTGTCTAAAGAGGTGTTACACTGGCCATTTTACACCACACTAGTGCCTTGAAATTTTTGTTAAACTTATTTGTGTGTGTGTCATTTGAGTTGTGGAGGGTAGTGTTATGCTACCCAAATCATACCAAAACATTTTTACTTTGAGTCTTTGAAACATAACATTGATCACATCATTCTAACATGCTTATGCCATTAGGATACTAAATTTCTTTCAAGACGTATTTACCATTGCACTAAAAAAACATTGTTTCAAAATTAGTCACATATCCCATTTGGATGTTGTTTATGCATCGTCATGTTGTCCAATCTTGTCTAGCTTGTTTGATCAAATCCTAGTTTTCAAAATTGAGTTTTCAATTAACCTTGTCAAAGTTTAGATTCAAACATTGATTGATTTTTTTTTAGGCCTCAATTCATGGGACTGATACACAAATATTTCTCTTTTGGGTTGCATAACTTTGGTTAATTGATTATCCAAATTTGAAGACTATTGATTGTTTGTTTATTTGTTCAATGCCTATCATCATTGTTTGTTCATTATTGTTTGGGAGAACATAGCCTTTCTCCAAGAGCCTTTTGCTTCATGCCTTATTCCACTAATCATATTTATGTTTGATTCCATGTGTTGGGCCTATGTCAAATTTGTTTCCAAACTTGTTAGATTAAATGAAAATCACATCATGCCTTTGTTTCAAGCCTACCTTTTGACATTGTTTGGCCAAAAGTCTTAACATATCCTATTTGAGCCTAGCTTTTGACTCCATATTTAGACAAAAGACCTAACAACTCTTTTCCCTTTCCTAGATTAGACCTTGTTTGGAACACTTTGTCTTAGAATTTGACATACCAATTTTTATTCAGACGCTTGACCTTTTGTGTGTATGACATTTGATGTGAGACATTTAATGTTAGATTATATTATACCAAAGTTTATCACAAAAAATTTTGGAGATACAACTCCATTTTTAGACCATATTGGAGATACAGCTCCACCTAAGATGAAGTTAGACCAAGTTTGAACCATTTATCCTTTGGACATAGTTTTTTAGAGTTTGCATAGATATAAGCATTTTTGTTTCAGAGCTTTAATCATTTATATAGATATGTCTAGCTAAAATTATGGTGGATTCATGTACAATCCAACTTATGATAGAATGGCCACATAAAATTCAATTAGAAAGCCCTATAGAGATATATTTTCTAAGGAATTTTATTATTCTCCCTACAATACTCCATATGGGAAACATAGTTAAGATCCAAAAAATTCAAATCAAATTACCAATTAGGATGATATGGTTTATGAGGAGGACTTTGAAGACCTAAATATAGATAATATTGTTTAGGATACATATCCATATCCTCTTTACAATAATCATTACACATAACATATTCAAGAACTAACTTATGATCTAACTCAAGATTGGGATGATATGGTTTATGAAGAGGACTTATATGCATTGGCTTGTGTGAGCAATAAATCTCCAAAATTCCCCATTATCATTCCAAGACCTCATCTTTTGGCTTATGCAAGAAAATAAGCTCTGCACTACCCTATCATTACCATTTTAGGACTTCATGCTTTGGCTCATGTGAGAAATCATGCTCCCCAATGCCCTACCATTATCCAACCATAGGCCATTCCTCATGTAGTACCAATCCCATCAAAACCGCAATCAATCCAATTATTCAAAGACCAAGCTATATTTAAAATTGATATTTTCCAACTCATTGAAAACTAAGACCAAGAGAACCAACCAATTTGACATTTTTTTTCCAACCAACCATTTATGATAAGTCAACTTATGATGAGTCACCTTTCAGTCCTATCCTAGTTATCAATAAGTCTCACTCTGACAATCTAGTCTTTATTGGGTCACTTCTTAATGATTATAACCACCTTTAAAAAAAATCATTACCTTGACCATATGTCTATTTTTCAAGAGCCTCTTATTTCCAAGCCAGTCTCTAAGGAGTTGTCTCATAACCTTTTTCCTATTATAGAAGAGTCTCACTTTGATAAACCAGCCTTTATGGATCCCATTATGCTATCACAAGCCACCACTTGTCTAATACCAAACATTCAACAAGACATTATTGTAATAGAGTACCCATCACATGAAGAATTAGAGATAGAGGTAGGTTCTATTCTTGAACCAAAATTAGATTTAGCATCATAATCGAAATTGACATTAGTCTCAACATCATATTCAGAGTCCATTAAGTTAGAATTAGATTCATAAATAAAATATGCTCATGACTATTACAACATTGGTTAGGAATGCCTCGTAGATCAATTTAAATACATTTGTGATCCTTCTATAGTTTTTGAGGATGATTACTTCAGCTTCAACATAAGTTATCCTAGTATCTTCTATGAATATTGTGTAGCCTCTCCTTATTCCATTACCATTCCACATGCCATTACCACCAACCAATATAGCCATATTATTGATATTCCATCTCCCACAAGTGTCAATTAGGACTTATATAATCACACTTTATTGAATTAAATCCATGGTGACATAGAATTTAAAGAAGATCAAGGAGGCCAAGCCACATTCATGTAGTAGAAGAACACTCTCTTAGTGAAACCTTTTTAGAGGCACTAGGGAACAAACAAAGCTCAAACTTAGCATCTTTTAGTGAAACTTTTTCTAAAGCACTATAAGACAATCAAAATCTAATGTTCATTATTGAAACCTTCTCAGAGGCACAATGGGACAATCAAGATGACTTAATTGGTAAAAACCTCATTAAAGCACCAATAGTTGAGCACAAAATTTCTTCACTACATAATGAAGACATTATTCAAGATCAAATTAAAATAGCTTCCAATATATAGCCTAATCAGATGATATCTATTCTTAGGCCCAAACAATAAAAAAAATTGGTGGTCCTATCAATAGAATCTGCAGATGTCTTCAGCCCCACCACATCTAAATTTATGTTGAATCTGGCATCAATAAGATTATGTGTGACTAAAAGTCCCTATCTTCATTTGTTTCCCAACCTCTACACATTCCATTATCATCTACCATTCCATTTCAAAATCAAACCTACCATCTAAAATTTATCCCTATTTACCATCCAAGGCCACACTTTCCTTTGTAGAGGCTATAAAGATACCTTATCTTGATGTTTGAAGGAATCAGAATCAATGACCAAGGAAGATCACAACAATATTCTTGGCATCCAAATCTGTAGGCATTTCTTGATAGAGCAACTATTTAGCTAAGGTGTGACATAATAATTAAAATGATTGATTATTTTGTTTATATCATTTTTTGATCAAGATGTGCATATCCACTTCAGTAGGAACAATAAAATCATATGCCATTTTACCATACCCAAGCCAAATAGAATTTAAAAAAACCAACAATCACCTAGGCCAAAAACATGTACCATACCATTTCATTTTCCATTATCACATATTCCTACCATTTACCCCATCCCTTAAGGAAAACAGTCCTACCATTTTATCTAATCTATCAAAACCCATCATTATCCTAGATCAAGACCATTCCATCCTATCATTCCATTCTTATTTATATCATAGCCTATTTTAGTCATCCTACCCAATCTTGTTTTGATCTTGGTACCTTTGGTTCTTCCCACACTTTTCACAAAGGTATTTCTATCAAGTTTCAAATCTAATCAATTTATGTGTTTACAATAAAAGTCAATGAAAGTAGTGTGATAGTTGATCTGGCAAGATATCTTTCATTTTCCATCCTATATCAAGTTAGTTTATGTGAGCTTGATTTAACCACCTATGGGCAAATCAATTTTTCACTCATCTTGATACTAATTATACCTTCCTATGGGAAAATTAGTATCATTGACCTATGTTATTGTATCCTAGTTATAACCAACTATGGGCAAACTAGGGGCAACACTTATTTACCATGCATTGTTGCATCACATTGCCATTGATGTTTTCATTTGACTGACCATTTTATGGATTTGAGAAATTATTAGGACATGGTTGATTTTTCTTCACCTTTTGTGTGGGTGTAATTATTATGACTTGAGATCATTTTCAGACTATGTAGGTCATTCTCAATTCATGTTGAGATCACCTCAATCCCCCTTTTCCATATGCTCTCACCATTTTGGGAGAAACCTAAGCTAAATGATCTTATTGTTTTTCAATTAGGTATCTTGTCATTCTATAACAAGTTAAGATACCCTAAAAATGTCAAAAACATTCAAATATTTCAAAATCCAAAAATGTTTGTCCTATCTATGCCTAGTCAGTTATCATTGATCTGCCTTACTAGGGCATGGTTATTGATAGGATGCTTTCTTTTGCTTTTGTTTTTAGGATTTCTATTTATTTGTTTATTTCAAGTTGTTTATTTATTTGTGTGTTTTTTATTTGTTTGTTTGTTCTTTTTGCTTTCAAATTTGTTTTCTTTTAGCACTGTTGCCTTGACTCAGTGTATGTGTTCATTGGGTGATTCCTTATGTATATTATTCTTGAGTCCATCCATATTCATATGTCTATATTTTCATCATGATTTTTATCATTGGTGCATTATTTTTTAATGTTTATTAGATTGATAGTCAGTCCTTATGCATATTTTGGCCAAGTCTTCATAGTGATCTATCATGATGCCTACCATCACATGTTACAATAAAAATCAAATTCAAGAAGGTCTACAATCAATGGAGATATAAAAGTTTCTCCTTGGCACTTTAGAAAATATTTCCATCCCACCCTTGATCAAATCAACCCAATGACCATTCTAGTTGTATCATTTCTAATAAAGATGAGCATCTCCTCATTGGTAGGTACAATTGAATCATTTTTATTGATCAATCTTATTCTTCTATTCATCTCTTTCATCACTTTGTGAACACTCATCTTTAATATGTATTCTAAGTTATATCCTTGATTTATGCTTTCTAATCAACCCTAACTAGGGCACAACCATCTTTATAAAATAATATAGGTCCCCTTAATGATTATACCACCTATGGCCAAATCATTATTTCAACTTTTATTCTTCATTATAACCACCTTTGGGAAAATTAGTATCCTTTTTAAATAAATGAATGAAATAATTTTCTTGTTTGTATTACTCTCAACCATAGGTAATCCCACCTTTCTTCTTGAATATTTTTGAGGGGCCATCCATCAACAAATGTGATGGCCACTCCCTTGAGGGGGCCTCATCATAAGCTCCCCAAATACCATTTGGAGCTTTTTTCTTCAATCATAATCTTATTTTTGGTATACAAACCATTTTTAATTATTTGAAATAACATAATTGTGTTTATATCTTGCAATGCCTTCCTAAATAGGGGAAAATTGTAGACACTTAAATTTGGCCACCAATAACCTCCAACTAGGCTTTTGACCAATTCTTACCAAAATGCACAATTTGACCTAAAATACTAAAACATATTAAATGAGTTGAAATTGATATATTCAAGTTCTAATTTTGGCCAAGGTATCATTAAATGGGTCAATGTAATTTATGGTCCAGCTAACTTTGATTAGATCATTTTGAGTCAAAATGCCAATTTTGCACATGGGTGCTCTAAATCACTCTTTTCTGTAAAATATCTTACATGATACATGTGCCTTTGTTATTTGGTGATGATAAAATCCTAAATGAGATAATTGTTATAATTCATTTTATGTCACATTCTAATTCCAATCTAGTCAAATTTTGGGTCAATAACAAGATATTCTGACCAATTTGAGTAATTTGTGCACAAAAAGCCAAGGTTTGCATCAAAGTGCCTAAACATGATTAAGAGATAATTAAATCAAATCATGATCCTAACTAATAATTCCATGGAACTTTTTGAATAAATATTTATTGAAAATCTATTGTCATTAACTACATCATCAAATGACATCATCCTATCGGGTGGCATCCACAAGCCATAAATGCCACAAATATAAATATGTATGCCTCCCATCCCTCATTAAGACCCTCCATGACTATTACATGCTCCTCTATCCCAAATATTAATGAGCCTATTTATTCATTTTAATTACATAATTTAATTAATCCTTAACCACACATCTCCATCTTGAGATGGATGGTTTAGGTTGATTTTAAACCATTCCAAAAATATATAAATAGGAGGCCTTGCCAATTGATTTTTAAGCTATCTTGGTGCAAAGTTATAATGATAAATTGATTCCAAATCTTCATGAAATTAGTGTTATTATGCCCAAATATTTAGTGAAAGCCATCATAATCCAAAGGTGCCAAGAGGAGATGAAGGTAGCCATACTCTATTGAAGAAGATCTCTTGAAGCACAAGCTGAGAAAACCACTTCAACAATCCATTTAGAGCATCTAAGGAAGGTAATAAATCATTTGTATTTTTTATTCTATTTGTGTTTTCCATTTAGTTTTGTTAACTAATCTCCCCCTAGTGTCTAGGCCTAGAGATGTATGCTTGTTAGTATGAATCCATAAATTTGATTTCATTTTGGAACTAGCATAATACTAACCACCTCTCTTGAGTCAAATTCCTAGTCTATAGTTTCATTCTACAAGATAAACTTTGAATACTTATATTGAGATAGAGAACTCATCAAAACATGAAATTTATAGAGAAATATCAAGGCATGAAGGACATCATGTCCATGCATTTCTTTTGGCCTTAAAGGCATTCTAAGTGAATTTATAAAATGTACAAATGAGTTAACCAATCCATTTCTACATGATGTCTTGATGATGGTCTGGTTCATTTATACTTATGTTATGATCTTTTTCTTGATCCTTGTAATCTCCAATGATTTTTTTAGGCCTATTTAAAATCCTCCTTAACCTTAAACTACTCAAACACCATGAAACCTTATTATATTCTCTTCTTTGTAACTCTAGACCTATTTCAAGCCTTTAATCCACTCATTCCATCAAACCATGAAAAATATTTATATATGGATAAATTTGGCCAATAATATCAAAAAAATTTAGGAAGCACAAGATAATACTAGGTAGATGGTAGTAATGGCATCGACTTGAGGTTATATGGCTAAGGTATCATGTTTGGTCACTAGAGGGGTTGTGGTTCTTATGCAGATCTTTGATTCTTTTAATTTTAAAATAAAAATGAAAATAAAAAACCTTAATTTGATTAATATAACCTCTACATTAAATTCCCTTATGTCAATAGTTGGTGAGTTGTTCAAAACTTTGAAGTCCTCGAGTAATTTCACAATTTTGTAAAATTGCAATTTGTAGTTTGATTTCCTCTTTCCATCAGGTATCTTGGTGTATTTTAAATGGTAAAGTGTAACTCAAGGTGAAATTTTCAAATTGCAACCAGGGTTTTGGTTTTCATAGGAAGGGTAGTCGGTGGGAAGTGGAACTCAAGTTATAATTTTTGAAAATTTTCAAGTTGAAAATTAAAAATAGAGTTTCAAATTATGTTAGGAGTGATGCATGGGAATCAGAGGTTGGAAAAAAAATCAATTTTTCAAGTAAAAAATTACATTCAAATCTCCAATTTGTATAGGGAAGGTATTTGGTAGAAGGTAGAACTCCATTTTCAATTTTTAACTTTGTAAGTTGAAAATTACCAGCAGGGTTCTAGTTTTCAATGGTCATGGGTTATGTAGGAAGTGAAGGTTGGGATGCAATTTTTAACTTTACAATTTTCAAATTGTATTTCAATCTCTAGTTTCCCCTAGCTATGAGTAAATTAGGAAGTGGAGGTCTAGATGAAATTTGTAATTTTACAAGTTGTAAATTGTACTTAGATCTTTAGTTTTTTGGGGGATTTTGGAAAAGAGTGTCCTAGGTCATTTTAAGGCCTTTTTCCAAAAAAATAATGGGTCTCTCTTAAGGTACTATATATTTTAAAAATTTTGGGACAAAAATATCAACATTTTTGGTGGCCTTTGTGGGGTGATTGCCTACTCATTAGTTTCTTTCCATTATATTTCTAGTTTATTGGGCATGAAATCATTTTAAGCTTAACACACTTTAACTAGAGAAGAATAAAACTAGGATTTTCCTAAACAAGAATGGAATAAGGAAAAAATAGAATAAACTAAAGAAATAAAAACTCCTAATGAGTTGACCTGTGCAAAATCACTTATTTGGAAATATAACTAACCCTAATATATATATATATATATATATATATATATATATATATATATATATATATATATATATATATATATATATATATATATATATATATATATATATATAATGAATTCCAATCTCAAAATTAAGCTTTGAGGTATATCCCATTGATTGGGATAGGTAGTTTAGATCCATCTATATTAGATAGATGGAATGCATTTTCTCCTTTAGATTGGGTTGTAATGTATGGACCACTCAAAATTACATCAAACTTTGTGTGTTTGCCTATTTTAGCTCTTTTAACATTCTATTTTAGAACCATGTCTCCTTCATTGAATATCTTTTCAAATGATTTTTTGTCAAAAATTCTTTTTGTTCGAGCCTAATTTTCTTTTAGAACTTTTATTGACTAATTCCTGACTTCTTCTAGTTCTATGAGTTCTACCAATCGTATTGTCATTTCATCTTTGTCAATCAATTATAACTAATGATTGACTTCTAAAGATGGTAACCCAATTGATAGTGGAATTATATATTCCCTTCCATATATCAACATGAATGGAGAATTTCCAATGGCTCTCTTGGGAGTGATCCTATCAGCTCATAGTGTTCATTTAAACTTTGTCTACCATGTCCTTTGGTTGTCTTCCATTGTCCTTTTGATAATCATTATGATATTTTTGTTGGTAGACTTGGCCAATACATTACCCTATGAGTAATAATTGGAATAATTACCTAGGTATACATTATATCTTACAACCCATTCACCCACTTGAGTTCCCAAAAAAGCTTTGGCATTATTTGAGATAATGGTGTAAGGAACACCAAACCTTGTGACCATTACATCCATGAATTTTAGGATAGATGCCTCTGTGGCATATTTTAGTACAACTACTTCAATCCATTTGGTGAAATAGTAAATTTTTTTAAGGACCCAATTGTGGCCTACACTTGATAATGGATTGATCATGCCAATGAAATCCAATCCCCATTGAGCAAATGGTGGTCATTTTAGATTGGTTTGGGATAGAGAGATGTTAATCTTTAATTTTCTATAAATTAAGCACATTCTTCATAATTCCTTACCCATTGATGGGCATATTTGAATATGTCAAGAAAATAATAGCCCCTTCTTATTATTTTGAAGGTTATGGTTCTTATAAATAAATGTCCACCTGATGGACCATCATGAAATTCCTTGATCACTTTAGGGAATTGATCATGATCGATACATTTTAGCATGACTCCATTCATATATTTCCTAAATAATATTCCATCAATAAGAACATAAGGAATATATTAGAGTCTAAAATACCTCTTCTTGGATTGATGGAAATCATACAAGTAATAAGCATTCTATTGAGATATGGTCATGCCATAGATCTAGTTGTTGAATAAAGGTGGAGTGGCTAGTCAAGATGCATTTTTAGCATATAATACATCAAATATTAGAGGCTAGATATTCACATAAGCCCTTTCCTCTTACAAGCTTTGTAATTTTTATGTTCACGTCATATTCCATGACTTTTTTGATCCATCTTGCTCTTTTTTCATTTATTTCTCAAATCAATAAGAACTCTTTGACTCTTTGATGACTAACCATCAGATGAATTTTATTATTGGAGATCATATGCCTAAAATTTTTGAGAGATTTAATTATAGCATATACTTATTTCTCAACAAAATTATATATTTCTTTATAATATTTTAAGGATTGACTGAAGAAATATATTGGTTATTCCAACTATTCTTTATTATGTTGGGTTAAAATAGTTGAGATGTTGCCTTCCCCTCTAAAAGCATAGAGAATGAAATCTTTCTCATAGTTGGGGTTGACCAAGGTAGGAGCCTAAGAAATAACCTACTTGATGGATTTAAAACTTATTTTCCTTATTATGTCCAGCTGAAAATGATATCTTGATTCCCTTCTTAAGCATTGTAGTAAGGGTCTTGGCCATAAAGGAAAATTTTGGAACAAACCTTATTACAAAGTTAATCTTTCCTAGGAAACTCTATAACCCATTTTTATGGCTTAGGAGTGCTAGTGTAAATATACCACTTATTTTCTCTGGGTCTATTGCAAGACCCTCCTTTAAACTAATGTGTCATATTAGTTTCCCTTCATGAACTAAAAAAATGCACTTTTTTGAAATGAGGGAAACTCTGAATTCTTTGCACATTTCAAAAAAAATCCTAAGGTGATCCAGATGTGGATCAACACATTTTGAATAAATAATGATGTCATCTAGGTATACCAAGATCATCTCATTTATCAAACCTCTGGAAGCCATATCTATGGCTCTTTGAATTGTAACACCAACATTAGTCAGACCAAAAGGCATATTTTTATATGCATGTGCCCCATTATTTTATGAAGGAATCTTAAACTAGTTTGATTCTTGTACTAGTATTTAGATATATCCAAAATAACCATCTATAATGGAAAACCTTTCAGATCCTGATATAGTTTGTAGAATTTGTTACATGGATGGAAGGGTAAAATGATCCTTCAAGGATGATTTATTCAAGTCTATAAAATCTACACAAAGCCTAATTTCACCATTATTTTTCCTTACAGGGACCAAGTTAGCAACCCCTAATGAGTATTTGATAAGGAAAATGATATTATACTCTATGATTTTGGGCAACTCACTCTTCATCAAGGGTTCTATTTTAAGATTGATTGGTCTCCATTTCTATCTAACAAGCTTGGTATTTGGATCAAGATAAATTGTGTGTTGGTCTAAAATTAGGTCAACCCCCTTAAATATTGATAACTCCAAGCAAAGTTATCATCAAATTCTTGACATAGCTCAATAAAATCTTATTTTTCAAAATCACTACATACCTTTCCCATCTTCAATGTTTTTCCCTCTGAGATGGCTACTGGATCATAATCTTCTTCATTGAACATGATGTTATTTTTTCACCTTTTAGCTGATCATTTGAATTGAAGATACTCTCTAAATTAATAAGGCCAATGGGTAATTTTTTTATCTTTAGCTGAATGATTTGATCTTTGTATTGATCTTGGAGTCTTAACTAGTTATTATCAGAGAATTCATATTTTTCTCTCAAAAAATTCATAATTTTTTATCACTATCAAATAATTATGAATTGGTTGTAGTATTAGGAACATATGCCCTTACTATAAAATTTACATGTTGGTTATTTTTCTTCTTTATCTCTTCAGATAAGTCATACTAAGAGCCTACCGAGGCCATACAATCAACATCTTTATTCTATGCATTTAGTACCAATTAAATGTTTAAAGGGATAAAGTCTTCTAATAGGTCCCAAACCCTATGTTCATAATATCTCAACAAGCTATTCTCGGTTATGCTTTTGGATCTTACTTGGTGAATAATCAACTCACTATCACCAAATACTTGTAGTGATTGTATCCCTCTTTCCTTGACTAGTTGGAGACCTCAAATCAAAGCTTCATATTTAGATACATTATTAGTGTAGTTGAAATAAAGTCTAAAATAAAATTACTCTTATTTTGTGGATAGATAAATATAATACCTACACCTACACCATTCCTGCTTCTTAAGCCATCAAAAAATAGTTACCACATTCCTTGGAGATCCTCAGCTGGTTTCACAAGATTTGGAATAATTACATCATTTTCATGGATATAATATTTACCCATTCCAGTTTATTATACATAATAATTAAGATAAAATTATATATTTGATCCCCATTCATCCATATGAGTATCTAGCATATCTTCCATGGGTGTTACAACTTCATGATCAAGATTTTCTTCCTAATCTTGCAATGTGTAATTCATATCCATAAGGATATGAGTGTATGGCTCAATGTGGTCTTTAATAGTTGGATTAGATATTATTTTAACTCTCATTCCATATCTCATCCTAATAAATATGTGGGACTATTCATCAGATAGATACCCTCCCATTTTTATAGTGAATTCTTGGGAAAGGTAGATGGCAAATAGGTGGATAACAATAACTGAGATATATTAGAAAATTGACAAGATTAAACATGCATGGATGGTAAGGTTTAAAATTCTTATAGTCCTAATTATTTTTAAAACAATCCCATCCAATTGAACACACCTTTTAAGATAGGTGTATATTTAACACCAAGAGCATTAGCTATTTTATTGAGCATAATAGAATTGTTATCCCTAAGTCTAGCATGCAATTATGAACAAAATGTTTCCCAACTATGAGTGAAAGGTTAAAATGGGGAGGCTTACCACTTTTTATTATTTTGGTGTCAATTTTTTGTTGATACAAATTAACTATATCATTAGGTACCTTATCCAAAATTTTGTTTGTTATTTGGAATATTTTCAAAGCGTTTTATAGCAAGTCCCTTTGTGTTGGAATGGATAGTGTTTCCCACATAATGACATTCAAATTATTTTTCTACATTTTTTCAACAATACTAAAAGGAATTTTACAAACATTAATTAGTGCCTTTGTGGGAGCTATGTCTTATTTTATGAGATTTAGGGTCAGTAATTTTGATTTTGATTGGCCTATTGGCACATTGGGTGGCCTCTATAGTATGTTGCCTTTTGTATATTCTTGTACAAATTTAGAAGTTATATCTTGTTCTACCCTAGGGTTTGATAACTTTTTATTACCCATTTATTTGAAAATGTATTTACTACCACCAAACCACCACCATTGAGTAACATTTCATCTTGATTTACACTACAAAATTCCTCTTGCTAGTTCAAAAGAGTAGCCTAATTCTAAGCAGGTTCTTGTGTATCTTTCTACTGGAGAGTAGCTTCTTCCTATTATTCTCATGTGTTTTATATGATTTTCACCATCAAGGATTGATTGATGACACCATTAGGATAATCATTCTAATTATGTGTTTAAGCACAAGGGTAACACCACTCGTACTTCTAAGCTAGGTTATTTTAAATAAGTATAATAGTTTTGTAAGTATCTAGTGTAGGTAGAGCATGGATATTTGGAGGTTTTGATTATATATTTTGACTTTGTGGTTGTGAATTTCCTTGGTATGGCTATCTGTTAGGTTGGTATGTTTGGTTATATTATTTATAAGGCCTTTATTTATGGGATTATTGCCTTTTAATTGCTACTGACTCATTACCAAAGTTCTTAAGTAGTGACTTAACTCATATAAATCATTAGTAGGAGAAAAAGTTAAAGTTGGTTCTTTTCTTGTAGTGGGAATTGGAGAAATTTTAGGTTGAGTAAGAGGTACTTATAGAAATAGAGGCATTGGTGACCTTGGGGTAATTTTTCTAGCTTGAATTAGGCATTTTTTCTCTAAAGGCAATTTTATAGGCATTAAGGAGTGTGGTGCCACCCATGGACTAAATCATAATATCCATATAAATATTCAAATCTCTTAAGTATTATATGGAAGTATTATTTGGGGTTTGATTGACCCAATAATATAATTCTATTTCATGTCTTTTGAAAGCAAAAATTAAAATCACTCATGAACTTGTGATAAGCTTATTGAATAGTAGTTAGTTATTCAACTAGGGAGAGGTGGTCATTCTTGTCTTCAAATTTTGTGCATAGTATAGTTCCTAAGTCATCTCAAACATGAATGGAATTGGGAGGTAGTCCTTTGTACCATTGTAAAGCTTTACCCTTAAAAAAAGAGACAAGAAGTCCGATTGCAACATTACTTATACTACATTTTGGACTAAGTAAATATTATCAGTATCTTGTACATGTTTCATGGGAGTGGTGAAAGTTTCACCAATAAAATATAGAAGGATTTTCAAAGCTAATGTGGGTATATCATCTTACTAGGCCAACTGAAGTGGGTTGCCTCCATTTAAGGCTACAAAATTTTGATTTCTTAAATCCATAATGGGAGATATGAAACTACTATATGTATTTTCAATACATACTCTAGTGTAAGGAATAATTGACCTTGATTTCTTTTTCTATAGCAATGATAATTCTTGTAAGTCAATTTTCTTACCTTTAGTATATGATCTCGTTTGTATTTTTGGCATACGTAAACCTTGATTTCTTGAATTTGTAAGCCAGTAGAGTCACCATTTTCTTTTGAAATGTGTATGAGTCTTATACAATGCATTATAAAAATATCACCAATCTCTTAGTAGTAATTTTTGAATCCCAATAGGTATGCCAAAACTATAATTATATAGATTTTTCACTCGTCATGGTGTTGTAGCATATTTTGTGAAAATATGATGATACAATGGGATCACATCCAAGATTTATGACCTTGGATAATTGAAGTGAACCTCCAAAGAAGATCATATTCCTTTCACTAAGTTTGGTGTAACTAATAAACTACCAATTTATGTGTAGATTCTACTTATTAGTGATCTTGCTTCTAAACTAGGGTTTGATTATGAGAAAAGAGTTTTTTAGAAATGAATTTTAAAAATTGAAAATGGTGATTGCACCCAACATTTGTAGTGTATTTTAAAATTTTATTTTTATGAAAAAAGTAGAACAATAAATATATTGAAGTTTATTGGAGCATAAACTCATACAAATATGAAACCAAAGGTAATATTGGGCATTAATCATATAAGAAACAAGATTCTTTATTTTTAACCAAATAATCTATAAAAAGGAAAAAAAATACCATATATGAAAGTTTTTGATTGAAATAAGAATAAAAGCTTTCAAAACTTTTAAAACTAGCCTTGCATACACAAAGATAACATAGACGAGAAAGGTAAAACTTCAATCTATTCTCATTCTCTAGGTTACAACATGTAGATAAATTATTCAAAATTTAGAATAATTCTTCTAATAACAAAAATATAAATGGGATACACCATAGTACCCATATTTATATGAAATATTATCATGAAATAGAGATATTTAACAAAAAATATATGCCCAATTCAAGAGCAAGAAAAATATGAAACCCTCATGCAAAGGGGTATGATCTTCAATTGGAATGGTATCATTGGTAAGGTAAACAGATAGAAAAAATAGCATATAATTGTTGGGCATGCCAAAAAAGCCACTAGAGGCATGGAAGAAACTTTTATAATTTTCATGCAATGTTCTCATGATTTTTAGTTGAGATTTTTTTATCTTCTTCATGTAATGAGGTGCCAAAATGAACTTATACTCAAAAGAATAGATAGTTTTAGATATATTAGGTTATTTTTTGAAAAACTGAACTTGTATTTTTCATTTGGGACATTTACAACTTTTTAAGACATCCAATTTTTTAAAAATTTGAAATGTAATTTATAACAAGAGTTTTTGTAAGTTAAATAATTCAACCTTTGTCAAAAAGGAAAGTGAAATTTACAAGTTTTATTTTCAAAAAAAATCAACCTATCAAAAAGAAACATGGAAATTGCAAAGTGTCTCCTTTCTCAAAAATATCTATCAAAACTATAATTGCAATTTTCAACATGCAACTTTACAATATTTTTTACAAAAAACAAAAACACTATACAAAATGTATTTGATTGAAATAATTAATCTACAACCATAACCTCTAAAGAATCTTTGTCCTCATTTGCATATGTATTTTCAATATATACATCAAAGCTTTTAAATATCTCTAAGATATGATCTTCATTAGGACCAAATGAATATTGGTGACTTATTTCACATTCTATAATTGTGTCAGAGAGTTCCCTTTATACAACCCTATACACTTTAGTATCATTTCCCATCTAATCCAATATATTGTGATTTCTGATAAAATGGTGGATAGAGCTCAATATTAATGTTGTGTCTAATGTTGACTCTCTCTCTCTCTCTCTCTCCTCTCTCTCTCTCTCTCTCTCTCTCTCTCTCTCTCTCTCTCTCTCTCTCTCTCTCTCTCTCTCTCATCTCTCTCTCTCTCTCTCTCTCTTCTCTCTCTCTCTCTCTCTCTCTCTCTCTCTCTCTCTCCTCTCTCTCTCTCTCTCTCTCTCTCTCTCTCTAAAACACTCCTTTGAGCTTGTATTGAACTTCTTGTACTTAAAGGATCTAGTCTTGATGATTTATTGCTTCACATGACAATTTATTAAGTAAATCTCAAATGTCAAAGATCATATCTATGACCTTGTCATGTCTAGCCTTAAATTTATTAATAATTTATATGAGTATTCTTCTTCTGAAATTAGTTTCTATGTCAAATTCCTCATGCTCTACATCATTTTTCATTATCTTTTCTGTAATGAGGGTATAAGTTTCAATCATGTCCATAACTTCAAACTTTTTGTAGAATAGGTTTAAACTTTCTATCTCTTCCTGATATTTGCTTATTTTATTCTTTACAGTTGCCCATCCATCCTTTAGAGCTTTGTATTAGTCCATTGCTAACTTAATTACTATGTTTCCCTTTGAATTGAATTCCACTACCCAGACCTTTATATCCCTTCCCATGATACCAATCTCTGTTACTACATCAAATATTTCTTTGGTAGATATTTAAGTAATATATTGTGTTGGTTGGGTAGTGGACTCAATGAACTTCTTCAGTGAAGTCATCAATTGTTCAACCTTATGCTTCAATTTATCCTTTGTGACATTGTCATATCCATTTTATCAGAAAAAAGAGTTAATACTTGACTGAACATCATGTTTCAATCTCTCTCTTGTAGGATAGACAAGGTGAAATTTGGATATTTTTTAATCCCTCACTACTAGATCTTTTTATTTTTCTGGTGGGGAATTACAATCTCTGCATACTTCTTCCCTACTAAATTATATATTATTATTGATATTGTTCTAAGAGCTACCATTTATCTCTTTGATGTATATACAAGGAGAAAATCTAGTGTGCTTGAGGACACCATCTACTTCCACTTCTTGCCCACTGATTATACTATCCAACATAGAGTGGCCTCCTATTTTCCTAACATTTCCAACTATGAATCTGTAGTTGAATTTGTTATACTGGTGGTTATGGTAATGAGTGATGTATTTATTATTGATATGGCCACTGAGCCTTTGGATTATGTTTTGGTAATATCTTCCCCATCTATTGGTTAAGTGGCCACAATTTTATTAATGATTTTTTATGTCTCTACCTCTTTTTCGTGGTTAGGGTTATTATGGAAATGGAATAAATGGGTGTAGTGTAGATGGATGTGCCTATTGGGGGTGTGGGAGATGGAAGTGACACCAATGGATGGGTAGGCATAGGGAGTTAAAAAAAGAACCTATGGGAGTGTGGAATCTAGATCCATGAATGAATCAATTAAAATTATGAGGAAACTAAGGGTTGATGTGATGGTAAAGGTGATAAGAGATGAAAATAAAGCATTATTTATCCTAGTGGTTGAGATAGCTAGTGGGAGTGTAGTCAAGATTGTTGAATCTATAGCTATATATTATTATGTGGTGTTAGTGATTAATGAGGTGATGGTGGTGATTAGAGATGAGATGAAAGGAATTGTAGAAGAGGGGACTAATACTATGGAAAAGGAAGGAATTATGAAATAGGGGAGTATAAGTGAAGCCTGAGTGTCTAATTAAGTTGATTTAAATATTGGCAATGGAGATATTGGCATAGGTGAGCTAGTGGAAATGAAGGGGCAATTACTTGAGGTAATGGTGGAGTGGATATAAGAGGATGAGGTATTATAGATGATGGAATGATATAGATAGGATTAGAAACCGTGATAGAGATATCAAGAGAAATTTTTTGTGCTTTAGGGGTATTTTCATCTTCAACTAAAATTATTATGAACTAATCCACTATTGCTCCTTGGCTACTAGATTGTCATGTTTTAGCCTTTTTATTTTGTTTTCTCTTATGAGATACCACTATCCTATTTACATGTTATATTTGAGTTCCACTATTGTAACCCTATTCTATTGGTGTCACTCCCTGCTCTTTGATCTCTTTTAATTTATCACTAATGCTCAAAGTTTCCTTGGTGACCTTGACCCCTTTAATCCTAAGCTAATTGATTTTCCTATTTATAACATTATTAGTACTATCAATTAATGAGGACTCAATAATGGACCACCTAACTAATGAAAGGGGTTGAGTAAAGATACATTTTTCATAATAGATCCTATCCACTGGAGATTCATCATCTACCAAGTCCTTGGGGATTAGTTCCATGTTATAAGCTTTGATCTCTTCTAGGGCATCCTAGAATGATATTTTAGTCTCACATATTATTCATCTTGCAGGTCCTCCCAATAGTCTTCATAATAAAGAACATGGGAATATGTTATAACCCCTAATATACTACTAACACTACCATTCACATCATAATAAGGCCTTACATTAAGATCTCTTAAGATCATCTGAGTCATCTCGACATCAACACACTTATCTTTGGATAGGTAAGGGAATGTATACCTCCCTATACTAATGGGGAAATGGATCCTACCATATTTTTTCTTGATAAAACTTTGTGAGCCTCTACAAGATACCTCACAAGTTTCATTAAAGCCCATTTATTGCTTACATACCTTGGGAGGGTGTAAGTATAACCACTGAATCATCCTACTATGATGTATGATTATGTGGGGAATTGAATGAAATAAAATCCCTAGTTTTTGATCTTTGAAGTACCAACATAATACAATTTATTATTTTCTAACTCTTTATCAAAATGGCTATGATGTAGTATATAAAGGCATCATTTAATCTTCTAAAATGTTGTCTACTTGCCTTAAGGGTGAGGTCAGGGTAATAATTAAATACTTTGTTGAATTGCTCATGCACTGTGTTTAACCCTATGAAGGCTCTTCCCTTTTCTAATATGTAGGCTATATATGAGTCCATATATAGCTTCCCTATGTTCTAGACTCTCATTGATTATTTATGGATGGAGTCCCTAATCAATTAGACCCAGTGGATGTAATGTTTATTTTGGTGGATTATCCATAATTATTGGTATATCCAGTCTTGAAATTTCTTGGCTTTGGGGTTCCTAGTTACTCTATACATGAGTATGATTAAATCACCCACGTCATCCTTAAAGTCTATCCTTGTTAGTGTTTTGGGTAGTCTTGTATAGGTAGGCTTAGGGACTTTTAGCCATTGTTTATTTATGACCCTTAGACATCTAGTGTTATTATCTTGATAAAAAAATTTGATGATTTAGGATTTATATTGAGATAACTCTGATATTCTATAATCAAGAACACTGAGTCTATGAAGTCAGGGTTTAGGTTCAAAATTCTCACTACCTTATCATTCAACACTTATCTCTTCTATGCATCATAGTGATTTACCAATGTGATCACAAGCTTAGGGTTATATACTGATAAGGGGAAATATGTTTCTTGAGGTATTCCATAATCCTAAATGATTTGAATCTAGTTATTTTTAAATTTAGAATATACCCTTGTCTAGAAATCACTAGGTGTAGGTGGCCTAGCTTTGTGTTTGTGATATCATTGCTAATAGATTCCAATCTAAGTGGGATAACAAGTCCCTTGTGTTTGTATTTCATCTTTTTTCTACACATATATTTGGTAAATTTGGTAGGGGAAACCAATTGTAGATTTGGCAAGCTTTAGGGTTAAAAAACATAGGTAAAATTTTTAGCAGACTTTGGAGTTTCTTTTACATTAAAAATGTTTGGTGGGGATTATGGTTTCAAAATACACTTGCTAGGTATAACAAAAACTCTGATGGGTTTTAGGATTTTAATTGTAATTAATATCTTTGATGGTATTTGAAAGTGCAAAATGTACTATGATTGTCGATGGAGTTATAGGGTTATAGATGTAGTTATAGGGTTATAGATGCAGGTGGAAACTCTACAAGTTTTAGAATTACTTTGGTAGGTGAAAATTCTATAGGGAATGTGTAGGGAATTTTCAATGGAATATTTTTATGGTTTTAATGAAACATTAGGTTTCTCTAATGGTAATTTTTTAAAAATACTTTGAAATGAATTTTGGGAAACCAAAAAAAATTGATGACACCAAGTAGACAAACTAAAACCCTAATAATGATAAGCAAAAAAAAAACCTAAAATTGATACCATATATGAAAAACTATGGCATGAAATCTAATTTGGATAATTAAAATGATATATCAAAAGAACACATGGTACATAGGATAATATCAAGTTGAGGGTACCAATGGAATCAGCTTGAGGTTGTGTGGTTAAAGAATCATGCTTGGTCACTAATAGGGTCATGGTTCTTGAGTAGACCTCTAATTCTCATAAATTTTAAATAAATAGTGAAAATAAAAAACCCTAATTTGATTAATATAACCTCTACATTAAATTACCCTAGGTTGATAGTTTGTGGGTGGTTTAAAACTTTAGAGTCTTGAGCAATTTTGTAATTTTGAAAAATTATAATTTTCACTTTGACTTCTACTTTTCATTGGGCAAATATATATATTTAAAATGGGAAATAAAAACTTAATGCATAATTTGCAACTTTTTATGTTATAAATTGCAACTAGTTTTTAGTTTTTGTAGGAAGGGTATTCGATAAGAAGCAGGACTCAAGTTACAATTTATAACTTTGCAAGTTATAAATTATAATTAGAGGTTCAATTTATGGTAGGATTTATGTGTAGGAAGTAGAGGTTGGAAAACAATTTTCAAGTTTATAAGTTACAAATTGTAATCAAATATCTAGTTTCTATGGGGAGGTATTTGGTAGAAGGCATAACTCCAATTGCAATTTGTAACTTTGTAGGTTTCAAATTATGAGCAAGGTTTCAGTTTTAGAGGTCATAGGTTGTGTGAGAAGTAGAGTTTAGGATGAAATTTGCAAATTTTTAAGTTGAAAATTGTATTTCAATCTTTAGCTTTTGTTGGTTATGATTAAAATGGAAAGCAGAGGTTTGGATGCAATTTGTAATTTTTCAAGTTATAAATTGCACCTAAATCTCTAGTTTCTATTGATATTTTGGAAAAGAGCATCCTAAGTCATTTTAAGGCCTTTTTACAAAAAAATAATGGGTTTCCCTTAGGTTATTAGATATTTTGACATTTTTTTGATAAAAATATCAATGGGGAGAAAGATGGGCATGATGGGATGGATAATGGCATGCTTTAGGATATTAATGGAAGAATGTATTGTATTTTTATTCCAACTATAGGGTAATTAAGAAACAACTTTATGAGATTCTAGATACTATTTTTCATCATGGTAATTGCCCAAGGTGCCATAAAAATGCTTTTTACCTTTAGATGATTTTTTTGTTATTTTTATTTTATGGATTTTTATTGCAGCATCAATTGAACCTTCGAGTATATGCACTTGATATGTTTATGGTAACTTCATTGATTATTGAGTTAGCTTTCTTGAATTATAAATACTATAACATGGTATTATCATAGCCTCAATGGTAGAAGGTGTTTCATAGGGATAAAATAAAAGGTGCATTAGATGAAGGATTTTTGGTGGTAGCATCAAATATTTGGAGGCATAGTTGACCATGGAGATGAATGGAAATGTTTGGATACTAAGGGGTATTGGGACCAATAATATCACTTACCCTTTCAAAATTTTAACACTATATAAGCACTTCGTATGACATGATTTTGGATGTTTTTGGGATGGGATCAAAGACATTTTAAAATTCTCTTAGGAGGTTAAAAAGAAGTTTTTTTGACTTATGACTAAGATTTGATTCAAGTTTTATGGTTTTTAGATTGTATTCTATTCCAAGACTGATATTTATTATGTCCTTGACAAGTGATGGACGATCGTCTTAAAAATGTAAATCAAGTCCCTCTATCTAACCATTTTTATAAATAAGGGTAAATATAATATCCTAACCAAATAGGAGAATACTATTCTAAAATTAATCCAATTAAATAATTCAAACTCATAATATATTATAATACAATGATGAATTATGAAAATATGCTAAATATAGAAATTACAATAAAAAATAGTAATTTGTTTGATTAAACATGAAGAAAGAATAATACTTAACTTATTAAATGATGTGCACATATATATGGGAAGCGTAGGCATGGAAATAGTCAAGATGATGCTTAATTGTGATTTTTCAAATTCTAAAAACTAACTCTTTGTTATCCTAGACATTATTGACAAAATAGGGACACTAGCACTTATGATTCTATATAAATAATGACACCTCTATATTATAAACAATATAATTTCATTTCTATAAATTCCACCTATACCTATTAAGGTTTAATGTCACCTTCCATATTATATGTTTGAATCATGCACATAGGTTCTAGATATCAATATGTAGATCAAAACCCTTGATTCTCCAATTATGGCATACCACCCTAAAAAATAGGAGTTATTGGGATCAAGTAGAGTCTCACTAACCTTAAATAATCCTTTTTCAATGAGTGTTACCTACATAATTAATACTCCAAAGAGGGTGTCAGACTAATGTATTTATCACCCTTATATGGGATTATGTGTAAAAAATGGTGTAATATGTTGTATTCAAGTGCATGTATTGATATAGATTGTAACATGACACATAATACTCATGGGTTATTATTTGAATGATTTAGAACTATAAAAATATTGATCCTATGATAGATTTAGAAATAGGAATAAATAGGGTAGTAAAACTTAGTTATGGGAATTATTAAGTGCGATTGATAGATTATTGATTTTGTCAATTTATAGTTATATAATGAGTGGGATTCTTTTCCTATTTATGCCACACCTTTTGAAATTATCTCATAATAGGGTTAATTGATAAAAATAGGTTGACCTATACACATTGAAATATTTTAAAAATTGAGTGTTTGTTAGCTACAGATGCTAGCATTGATGCTAGTGTCATAACTTAGATAGTAGTGTTTGGGAGGATAGAGAGTTTTAAATATATTTAATTTAAATTATAAGATAAATATTATATGTTGAGCATATTTTAGGATATAGGTAATTTGGGTAATCATAATATCAAGGTCAGACTATAATATCAGCATTTAAGCATAGTGAGATTCAAATTATGAGCCTTTAGTTTTGGAAAGGTCTTGAACTGAAGGGTTAATCCATGCATGCTAATCTCAAAGTGTACAAGACTAGTTTATCATATAAAATATATATTTATTATCTACATAACCCCCTCACATTTAATCTAGTAATGAATAAGGATGAAATTACTAGTTTAAATAAAAATAAATGTGTACTATGGTGTGTAAAACACACCTTAATTTGACTTGAGCCCTAATTTAAATTGATGTTTATGTATCATCTACAACCAAGACATGTTGAAATGTAAATAGTGCATATAATCTAGAAAATAAAAAATTTGAAATGATTAAAAGAAAAGAGATCAAGGAAGGAGTACACAAGTATGTTGATGCAATTATGTTTCCCCTTAGTATTTTACTTTGGTAATGATGTTTCCTTATAGAAGCATTAGATATGTATTCAAGATTAAACCTTGGATATGTGAATAAGATAATTAGAGGGTAATTAATCCCTCAATTTGGTGAAAATGGTGAGTTGAGCCATGACCATTGAGATCACTAAATCTCAATTGCATAACTCAAGTGAACACAAAATCTAGATAATCTCACCTAGGTTATATGGTATAACCATATCAAATTGCAAAATTGGAGTAGTGCCAATGCCATCAAGGGCAATAAATATCTATCACAATACTCAAGGACCCAACTACTATAGATATATAAAATTTTAATCAGTGCATATATGTGTAATAATATGAATATACATCTATGATTTGGTGTATTTACATGGAATTTACAACTCTAATGTGTCTCAAGCTGAAGCATGTGTCAAAATGTAACATTTGATCTATAAATTATGTATAATATCTATCACACATCTAAAAAATTGTCTAAAATATATGAAACTTTGTGCCAAATTTATAATATTCTAACCCAAGTGTATATTTAAATCATGTAAACTACATAAAATTATACCAATTATGCCAACTATGTGTATGTGGAATCATGTCTCTATGGCATGCCATTATTGATATTCCCTGCTTTTAAGGTGAGGTTAATGTTATATGATAGTCACCTTGTCTCAAAAATCTAAGATAACCATGATATATAGGTATTAACCATGTAGTAAAGAAGCCTATAATGGAATCATGTATAAGTAGATGTATCAATGAAGCTCATAGTATCCAAACATAAAATTCCATAATATGCATGGCATGAATCATGGAAACATCTATAAGTGTTTTATTATTTTTGGAAATAAGGATTAAAAAAGGATTAGCCTAATCAAACAAGGAGTAAGCTAATTTTTAAAAGTGGACCAATTAATGAATTTAGGTTCTACAAATATTTTGATAATAAATATTGAATATAAGCATTTTCTAAATATAAAAAGTAAAAAAATTAATATTCTAATAATATTAATATTAAGGAGAAACTATACTTAGCATATACACTGATGTGTAAGTAGATCTAAGTAAGGTAGGTGTATAAATATATTATATGAATATTATAATCTAGTCATCAGATTCTAAAAATTATATTTTTACTAGCATAAACACTTACATTTCCTTGGGGATACTTACACCAATGCTATTATCTATGTTTCAACATAGCTATCCTATATTGAATATTGAATGTTGACTAAAAATTCCACCTGGTTACTTATATCACCTTTTGGATTTGTATTTATATTGTACACATAGGATTTTGATATCAGAATATAGCTCAAACCATAGCTCTTCATTTTAGGTTAGTTTAGCTTATAAAAATGGGTTAGTTAGATGATAAAGTTGATATAACCTCAAAAAACCCTCTATCTATCAACATTGCCTACATAGCCTCTACTTTGAAGAGAGCCTCATATGTATGTAGTTATCCCCTATGTGTTGGTTTGTGTGTGTAAATGGGTGAAATGTATTATATGCAAGTGCATGTAAATGATCTAACTTGTAACTTGACATATATGGTTCATGGTAAAATATTTGAATGTTTTATACCTATAATATGACTAATATAGAACTATGAAATAAGAGGGCAATTTTGAATACATCAAAAGTGAATTTATTATAAGTGTGCTTGGTAAGCTCTTGAATATGACTTGATTTGTAAATCATGATAATGAATGGTTTTTAACTTATATTTATACAATAAAATTTTAAAATATTCCTTTTGAATGGCTAATGAAACTTATCAAGTTGACCCACATATTAGAAGATCTAAAAAAATGAGTGTTTAAAAGGAAAGGACACTTACATTGGATCAGGGATAATAACATCAACACTGCTATCAAGGTATTAATGTAACTATATAGGAATATGGAAGGTTTTTAGAGATATATAACTGAAATTAAAGGATATATATATATATATATATATATATATATATATATATATATATATATATATATATATATATATATATATATATATATATATATATATATATATATATATATATATATATATCATAATTCAAGAATATAATGGGCTATATGTGATCTAGGTAATCAAAATATTAGGTTCAGACTCCAAAATAATAATTTATTCCCAATGGGATGGAAAACATGAGCCTATCAAATGTAAAAAATTTCTATAATTGAAGGGTAGAGCCTTGAGCGATATTTGTTTAGTGTATAAGACTATTTTAACATATAAATATATATTTATTAATCTACATTTACCCTTTAATATAGTAATACATAAGGATGAAATTATTAGTTTAAAGGAATGAAATTGTGTAACATGGTGTGTACAAAACACCTTGATTTGATTGAGAACCATTTGAATTTGTTTTGTATATGACATGAAAAAATATTATGGTACAAGTGTAATTAGTGAATATAATATAAAAATGAATAATTTAAATTGATTGAAAGAAAATAAAATAATGGAGTACACATGTTTGTCAATGTAGCCATGTTTCCCCTTGATATTTTGCTTTGATAATGATGTTTCCTTCTTAAAAATTTTGAGAGAGGGTCGTAGATTAACCTTGGTAATGTGAAGAGAAAATCATAGGGTGATCATGCCCCTGGTTTGGTATAAGGGTGAATTATGCCAAGTCCATGGAGAGCTCAAAATCTTAAACACCTAATTATAATGTATCATAGTCTAGACAATCTTACCTGAGTCAAATTTATAACCATATAAACTTTAAATAATATAAAATAGGGCCAATTACATTGAGGGTGATAAATATATATCACATTAATTAAATAATCTAGCTATTTTGGTAGATAAAATTTCAAATGGTGAATCTTGGTAGGGTTGGTATATATGAATATTGTTATAATGTGAATAATGTATATTTAATTTGGTTTACTTGTATGACATATCTACCTAAAATGTGTCAAACAAAAATAAATATCAAAATTTAACCTTTGATCTATAAAATGTGTATAATATATATCAAAAATCTAAAGAAATCTATTTTTAATTTGTGTCAAATGTATAGAATTTTATCCCAAGTTTATATATGAATTGTTGTCACCAAATATTGCACCCTAGAGGATTTTGTTCAATCCTAATCTAATATTTTGGAAACATTGGAAAACCTCCAGGTCTGTGGGTTGCCTATAGTAGAGGTATACCTCTAGGTTTAAGGGATAGCTCACTAGATTGACCTTTAAGTGGTTATCACCTACACTAATAGATTACTTATAGGAAAAGAGATATAAGTATGCATAAAAGTAAACTATTATAAATGTGTGATAAATCATAAGGGTTTTCACAATTCTATAATACTTTTTCACTAATAAACAAGACATAAAATACTAGCTTCAAAGTCCTAGAATACTCTAACATTAGTATTTCAATATGGAAGTTATATGCATGAAGACTATCCAATGTAAGAGAAACATAGAATTTGTAGACACTAAGGCTACTTTTAAAATTTAAAATAGACTCATACACTTTACAACACTTCATATGACCTACTAGAGTGGAACAACTTGCATCAAACAAGGAAATATTGAGAGAAAGTAAGGATAGATGAAAATCACTTGACTATTCACTATACATATTTTCACACACTTTGAAAAGATGATATACAAACTCAAAACCAGATTTCATATATTATTAAAATTAAAATTGCAACATAAAACCAAAAATTATTTTCCATACATGGTTTGGAATTATCATAAAAGAGCCAAAATGGCTAGTAATTATAGAATGTGAGGGAGGAGAGAGAGAATGAAGCTCAAAAGTCACAAGAAAATGTGTCAAATAAGATGAGTTATGTTTTTAGGATAATTTATTTTTGAATAGATCATGCAAGGCGTATTTAAAAATTTTCCCTCCAAGGCATGAAACTCCTCAAATTTGGCGTAGGACTCTTCAACTAGATTCTTTGAAAACTACCTTCATCATAGGCTTCTCATGAGTGATTCAAGGTAGACTAGGGATAGTTACCACATATAAACTATTATTAGGGGGTTAAGAACAAGAAATATTATGAATTATATGTGCCCCTAATCATTTATCTTTTTTTGGACAATTTTTCTCACTACCTGTAATCACTATCATCATTTTTAGACCTATCTTCACATTTGACACCAAGATGCACATCAATTATTCAATCTAATCCATACAATGTATGGTATGACACCTATCATGACTATTAATGTCCTTAGGTCCATTAGTAAAACCTTAAAAGGCCTCCAAATTTGACTTATCACCCTTTGACTTGGTGATTACCTTCCATTCACTATGCCAATTTGGAGCCTAAAGTCGAGGTGCTTGTAGAGGTTTTTATTTGATTATCCAAAGCAATAAATGGACATGGGGAGTTATATTAGGTCCTATTTTTCCCCCAAAAGTTATTCCCATCTTTTTACCCTCCATTTAACCTATAAAACATCAAAAATTATCAATAAAATCAATGTTTTAACCTTGTTCATACAAATAGGGTAGAAGTCAATCTAGTGGAAATAAGCCTGAGGGAGTCTCTACAAGTCAAAATCATCTTCCAAGTCATACTAGCTCTTTTAGATGAATTTATATCAACTTCTTCCCCATCAGGTCATTATCAAGGGTTTTGGAGGGTTTTAAATAGTTCAAACCCTTAAAGATTATTCATAAAACTATGATGTTCACTCCATATAAAATTTTCACGAGAACCTTGTTAGGACCCTCTCCAATATATCCTATATCTTAAAACATCCATGCTAAGTATCCATATATATGAGATTTTAAAATTAGCCTCTCGATCTCTTCATTGCATTATGTACACCCTATCATGTTTCTAAGCCAAGCAATCACTTCTCTATGACCATCTTTTCAAACTAAAGGTTATCACACACTTCATATCTCCCCATGAATATGTTATAATGCATTATAATTTGGACCTAGCCCTAAAAGTGGTATTAGACCCCTTTTAAGAATTAGGCCTAATAGGACTAACTATACCTATGTGGTTTTGGGCCACCATGTTTGGTTTTTAACACATATGACACCTTATCCATGTCCATTCATGTTGAAAAAAACCTCTTACAGCTTTATTCAAGGTTTCATCAATCTCTATCTCACATTATCATCATTTACTTACTAAACCTATAGGGTTTATTCCCTAAGAGTGGCCTCTATCTGAGACAGAATAGAGGGCATCTCCCTTATTACTTTTATGCACCAAATTTCAAGTTCAAGCAATATTATGAAAATAAAAATAGAAAATCTAAAACTTGATAACACCAATAGGAATGGATGGGGAAGGAAAATTAGAACAAAAGGAACATACTTACCATTCTTTTTACCTTCTCATGCCTCCATTCCAATACTTTTACTTGAATGATTTGATGTCAAAAACTTGAATTTTTTGATTGTTTATGAGACATTGAAAACAGATTTCAATGGATGTGTGATAGAGATAATGACTTAAATGGATGTTATAATGTTGTTATGGATGTTATATGAGAGCTTGATGGCTTGAATAGATGATTTACAATTATTTTGAGGGTGGAGGGAGAGCTTAGTTTTGTAGGCAAAGAGGGAAATGTCAATGGTCCAAATTCAAATTTGGTCCATTAATATCAGGGGCTAATAAATTTCCATGGAATTTTTAATTTCATGGAAATCTCTAGAATTATAGAATTATAGATAAGGGGGTTGTATTTGGGAATATTTCTAGAATCCTCCAATTCTATAAATATTCCCATAGGGTTTAGGGCTTTAGGAGAGGCTAGTATAGGGTGGTGGGTGGGTAAGTAGATTATTTTTGAATTTTAAATTGGCTAGTGGGTTTAAGAAATAGGGTAGTAGGTAATAACATCTATTATGGGTTTAATGAGGGGATTAATTGATTTTAAGATAGGGTAAAGGTTATGTGGGATATAGGAATGGGATATGGGTTTTAAGCCAATAGTTAATATAGCTAGGAAGTATATGAGTTAAACTAAATTAGTAAGAATTAGTGTAATTCATGGGGTGAGCATAATTTAGTGCATACATTTTGCCCCTCTTTGAAAGGGCATTACAAGAAGTGTAAGGAGTAATGGTATTTCAAATAAAAATCATAATATTAGATGATGTTAAATATCGGTAGGATATAATACCCCCTCAAGAGAGTATGTAGGAAGAAAACTAACCCATATGGTCACTTTAACAAGAATCTCATGGTGGGATAAGATTGGGAGCTTAGTTGGGTTGGGATTCTCCATTTGACCAAATAGATGCCCCAAGAGTGATGATGATGACGTAACTCAAATGATGGGTTTTAGACAAATGATAAGTGCCTAGAAAGTGTATTGTTTGATAGAGGGATAGTGATTAAAGAGGATGAGTTTGAGATAATGAATAGGTCCTATATCAAGGATACATGATAAGGGAAGCTCAAAATACTTTAAAAGTGATATTTATTGTTGATAAAGAGTTTCATTGTAGTGAGATCTGTGGATTTAAGATGTTAGGTGATTATTGAGTGACTAGTCAGGAGACAAGATGGTGATGAGGGATAAATGGTGTTTGAGCTATCATTGGGAAATTAAAAAGTGGCCAATTGTTGCCTAAATAGTCTAAAAATATTTTATTCTAATGTAGTTCTGGATGAAAAATCAAGTGAATGATAGATGGGACATGATATTCCCCACATGATGTTAATAGATTATGAAAATGGATGGGATTAGCAATCATGGATAATTAGATGGGATTAGGGATAGGGGATGTTAGTACAAGGCTACTAGGGGGTTATATAGGACAAAAGAGCTATTTTTGGGTCATTTACACCTTTTGTCTTTTGTAATTGAGCTCTGAGGAGAGAAGCATGGACCAGATTCCCCAAGCTTCTCACCATGGTGAGAGAGTCCAAGAGCATGAGAGAGATTTAGATGTTGGACCTATGGTGAGTAAAATGACATTAGATCTATTAATTTTGTGATTTTAGTTAATTTTTGGCATATTTAGAGGTATATTTGGTATAAAAAGATGTTGGTTGCTTGGTCGGGCAATCCTATAACTAGAATTTTTACCCTTAGTCATGTGGTTGCTGACACAAGTGGCATGATCATCAAATATAATTATGGGATTACAATCCCACAAGTAGTTAATGGTGGAATTATAATCCCATGACTAGGGATTCATGGGTTTATAACCCCATGATTGGGTAGTCATTGGTTTACAATCCCATGATTATTGAATCATGAGTTTGTCAAAACTATAAGTGTGGTAAATTTATAAGTAGTGAGATTATTAGTACTAAAAAAATTGGGGGTAGAAGATGGGTTAAATAATATGTTTTGGATAGACTTAGGGTGTTAGGTTAGTTAATTAACTAAGTGAAATAGGTGGATAAGTGAGTTAGGTGAGTTGGATGAATAAAATGCAATTAGATTGGGGAGGGTGATTAGAGGAATTAGGATAAGAGGATATTTGTTCATAAGGTGATAGGGGATTGGGATAGCATGAGTGAGTTAGAGGGTAAGTTAGGTATTTTAATGTTGAGGATAGTGATATATGGATGATTATTGGTGCAAAAGGATTTGGGAATACTAGCATCATGAATGTGGCATCTAGAGGTGTTACATGAGATGTGGTGAGTGACACTAGAGGAATATAGGGTACTACAATTGGTAAGAATACATGATGTTGTGATGATGTAATCAATTCATATAGACTGATCCTTGATCACAACATTAGTGGAGTGATGGCACTCAAATATGAGTACCTTTTATTTCATGACTAGAGAGATGACAATGATGCTGGAGGATGTTTATAATATTTTTCATCTACCCATGTAGGGAGATATGATCTATTGGTAGTACCATACATTTATTTGGACATTATAGTGATTGGGTAAGATTTTTTAGATAGGGTTGTAATATTGTTACATTGATATAGATAGATGCCATCATGAGGGGGCTTTAGATAGACTAACACTAGTGATCATGGCTCTTTTTTCTATCATTATCCTACCAAACAAGAGCAGATGGTGGTTCCATCTTGGCTCAAGTGATATGGTTGTTGACATGATCCATGATCACCAAGTATTTTCTTAAGTGCCCATTATATTAGAACACTTATATAGGGAGCTACATTTAGGGGCCTATAGGGGAGTTTGGAGCCCTAGACTATCATTGCTACTTTAAACTTGAAGCTGGGAGCACATTATGATCCAACATCCCTTAGGTAGACTTGTAGGGATTGAGCCTGGATAGCTGATGGTTTTTTTATGGCACATGGTCTTAGGAGTATATTTAGGTCATGATAGAGTGGTGCACTACTACAAAGAGGTGTTTGATACTTTTCACCATGATCACATTACATAGATGCCTTATAGGGGGATTTGATTTGGTTAAGTATATGAGGCATGGGCACAATACATGCTTACACCATGTTATGTGATAGGATGGAGATATTATGCCATCAAAGATATCATATAGATTGTGTAAAACATCAGTTTGGCTTTATTTAAGATGTGTTAGGCCCTGAGCATATATTTACATGTAGCAAGTGAGAGAGGCCACATTAGGGGAGACTAGTAGATAGAGGGGATGCCTGCATAGCATATGATAATTTTCCACCTTTTTAGTGGGATTTTTACACACCTATCCTAGATCCTAGTATTACATCAACATATTAAACATGGTGCTAGCCTTATATTTTGATTAGGTTGACATGACCTCAGTGGTAGTTCAGAGAGTTATAGTGAAGAGAGTGATAGAGACATGGGCCAACATACAAAGGATGGTGAGATAGAAGAGATAGATGCAAACATGGGGGAGATAGGATAGAGGAGGTGATGGGATTAATGTTATATATGTAGATAGGGGAGATGGTGATCATGTAGTAGTAGTGGCATAGGTGGGGCCTCAAGTATAGGCATAGGTAGGGCCATAGATATAAGGAGTTGCCTAACCCCAAACATAGGTGGGTGGTAGTAGTGGTGGTACAGGTCCTTCATAACCACCAAATTTAGTTGAGGATTAGGATCTAATAACATGTTTATAGATATATATCTAGGCATTTTTATTAGAGATCATAGATATTACTCATGAGTGGTACTAGCTACATGCCCATCTTCAAAGTATGACTACTTAGAGTGATGGTAGATTAGTGTAGGCATAGGGATAAATTACAACATTATGGGCTCATGTTGTATAGAGGGATGGGAAAATTACATAGCTATATACATAGGTTACAACATTATAGTTCCAAGTGATTCAGTGGGTTACATAGCTCACCTAGGCTCAGGGATAGATTACCACTTTATAGGGTTAGGTGATAGGCTTATAGGGGTAGGTAACACAATAACAAAATCATATTCAAACATTTATTGGTCATATAGTAGTGGTAGAGAGGGATTAAGATGAGGTAATCGAGGCCTTAAAAGGTTAGGGTATTATGGGGATGATGGTCTATATTAAGCTGCTGACATGGGAGACCCAATACTATCAGACATTATGGGTCAACATGTGTTTCATTTTTTTTGGAAACTAGGGTCTAGTTCCTAAACAATAAAGGGTTTGGAGTAAGGGGAAAAATCCAATCAAATACAACAAATTAAAAATACTTATCAATTTGATCAAATTAATTACATAAGGAGAGAAGTAAACTTATATAAAAAATAGGTTGAAATGAATGACTCAGGAGTTGGAATATAGTACTCAAGATTGGAATGATGTCTAGAACCTAGATCTGGCTTTCATTTTATGATTGTATACGAGCATCAAAATAGGACACCTTGGTGTCTAGTGATATAGTCTTTTTATACCACAATTTTATTGAAGGTATGAGCTTTCCAAGTTTTGTTTATTGTCTTAGTGTGAGCCTATGTATAAAATTTCAAAGGTTGGATGTCAACAAAGCTTGTTGTATGCCTATTTGAATATCCAAACCTTGTGTCTATCTACACACATGAAAACAATAAATACATAAAAGTAAAAGGGGGGAAAACTAGGTTAGGGGAAGAATGATCACATAATCTAGAACCCCTACTATCCTGATCACTACCTATATTAACCCTTAAGCTAGGGTTTTAGATCAAATATAATTCTCCCTTAGGGAATGTACATAATCAATGTGCATGGTAGATGAAAGAATGAAATCTCATCTAGGCCCTTTCTTGATCAATAATACAAGTCTATGTGTGATGCAAAATTTTGAGCTATACTATTGACTAATTTTTAAATATGTAATGTACCAAAGTAGTAAGTGTTAGATATAAAATGCCTTGTGAAGTCCTTTATATAGGAGACTCATTGTTTTAAATTTACTAGTTTTATTCACATTTGGATGACATTGGAAACTTAAGGATGAAGCTAAGAAAGGGGTGAGACTCATTTAATGATGGAAACTTACCATTTAAGCTCAAAATGACATTGGATAAGAGTAATGGAAATGGACACCCTAGGGTCTAGCATTGTAGTCCAATCCCAACACTCCTATCCTACAAGCTAGGGACCTAGGGGGATGGAAAGAGCATAGAAAATATGACTTGGCTAAGGTGTAATGACTATTTGAAAGGATAGAGATGATCAAAAATAATAAAAAAGGTGACTCAATCATGAAACAAGACCAAGATGAGTAAAATGAAAGACATCGCTAAATTTGAAAAAACTCATATTCTCCAATCGAAGTCTCCTATGAAAGGACTATGAAAAGACATGATATGTGTGGTTGCTTGACCAATTTAGGGTGTATACATTTCCCCCCATTTTATTCTAGTGATGCAATGAAATGAATTACTAGAGTAAAATAAAGAAAAGAACATTCATACTTGAACCTACCTACATGGAGATAAGTGTGCTAAAAAGGGTCCAACTCACTTCTTGGCCAGGGAAGTAGATGGAGAGATGAATATGTTATGATCATGATGGGTAGATTTCACTAACACCTCAAGGTTTTGGTGTAGCAGTTTTTTACATGTGGTATCATAGCCTCCATTTAAGTTCAAGTCATAGAGCGGGTGGCTACACCAGCATGGCAGTGTTCATCTAGGGCTCATACATGTAGGGGATCCTGGTGGTATGGGTGCAAATCCAGCCCAGAGTTTGGGCTTTAGAAGTGTGGTGGGATGTTATGATCCTGATGGGCAGATTTCACTAACGTCTTGAGGTTTTGGTGTAGCAGTTTGTGACAAAATAGTACCTATGGAAAGAAGAAATCCTTGAAATAGATGCCCCTTATACTAAATCTGAATATGGAATCCATTTAATCATGGAAAAAGAGGTAAATGCTTGCTCCCTATGTTGAATCTAGCTAAAACTAAGAAATTATTGGAGCCCAAAACTAATGTCTACCCTTTATCCCACATAAACTCATGTAATCTAGAATGTGTGCATAGAATTTGTATACTATGAAGAGCAAAATATATCATGCCCCCACTCTGAATAATCTGAATTAGAATTGAGAAGTGCTCAAAGGGCCAAAAACAATGTCTTCCCTCTATCTCACACAAACTCATGTAATATGGGTCTGGGTAATGTTATGGACCAACTGCTACAAACTACCATATGATCCAACTTGGTGACAACATGGGTATAGATAGGTTTAATCTAAAACTTTGGCCAATGTGTAAGAAGAGAATGGCATATCTTGCCATTCGATATGTATAATATTGGATGATGAAGAACATGATCGTCTGTGTCATGCCCCCAGATCTAGTATGTGAGTGATGCATATATATAGTCTAGTAATCTATATAACCACATATTATATGGCCTATCGTGCCATGCCCCATGTGTAAAATTGGAGATAAAAATAATGTGCTTTGCACTATACCTATAATCTATTATTTTGTCTTGTAACTATGTCATGTTGTATGAAGCTATATGTGTGAGATGTATAGTAATGTACATGCCCCTAAATCTAGTATCCAAGTTTGAATCTATATCAAAGTCATTATGAATCCATATATTCTAAACCACTGTATCTGACTAGTTTGTGTATTTATAATATAAAATCACCATGGATCCATGTCATCTAAACCACTATATCCAAATAATCTATGTGCCTATAAGCTGAAGGTATATCCTTTTGAATGTCTTAAGTAATGCTAAGTGCCCCATGTAATCTGAATCACTGTATATTTTAACTAATTTGAGTTAAATCTGATAATCTGAATTATATAGGTGTACTAACCATGTTGCATCCATCTATAAGAGTGGATATGCATGTTGGGTAAGTGTAGGAATAGGAATAGTAGGAATGATGCAACCCTTTTGGGGAGAGGGGTGAAATTTGTGATAGAGGAGTTTGAGCCAAAAGTGATGACTAGTGGTGTAAGTAAAAACAAGGTTGGATTGTTGTGAAGAGACTAAAATCTTGTTTGATTGATTAGACTGAGTTGTTGAAAGTGAAACAAGTTTTGATTTGTATGTCTAGGTATAAGAGAGATATAGAGATGTGTGTGCCATAGTAGGAATATGATGTAGTAAGAGAGCAAAGATTACATGATGTTGAAGGTATCATTATCATGATTCAATAAAATAAACTAGTTTTCAAAATGGTGTCATGGGGTTCAAGTTATGATCAAAATGGTATTTTGCTTTGGATGAAAAAGTTGTTTGATTTAAGAAAATTGGATTAATTCTTGATTCACTTATGCATTGACTAGATTGAGATTTGGATCTCTAGAGTGAGAGATATGTTGAGGAGATGAGAACCTTCCATGACCTAATTTTAGTAGTTAGCAACCTAGGTTGAGGCTAGTGGGGAGGTTACCCTAGTAAGTAGACAAAATGTGTGATTCTTGCCAATTTGGAAGCCTATTTTTTATGTTTGAAGGCATTTTAAAGTAGCCTAGGATAATTTATACTATTTATAGCATTCTTATTTAGGAGTCAAAACTCTTATCTAGTGTTCAATGTTATTATCTAGGTTTTGGCATTGTTGTCTAGCATTGGTGTCCTTTCTGTAGTGTTATTATCCACTAGGCCTAGTTTCCTAAGATTTTGATTTTTGACATATTGTTGTATAATTTGGATGTTTAATTTGGCATGGCTTACCAATATATACATTTTTTTTGGTGTTTTTAGGGTGAGTTGCAGATGAGAGAGTTCTACAAGGGCTAGGTGATGGAGACACTAAAGTTGTTACCATTGTCAATTGATGAGAGAGTTATGATGGATAAGGTGACATTGGGTCATGTGTGTGACCTAGGCACTATGTAGTGAGATAGGCATCTGATTACCACCTTATGTGAGAGGTGGAATGTAGACACTTGTACTTTCTAGCTTCTTACAAAGGAGATTATTGTGACTCTAAAGGATTTGTACCATATTTTGCATTTATTGGTTAGTGGATGGTGTGTGACATTTTAGGATGACATGGGTGTTGATGTTATTGATCATGCATCCTTGTATTTTATTGGTGTGCCCTTAGGCATACACCAAAGAGGCAGTGATAGTGATGTATTATTTTTAGTTATTATGCAATCAAATATTTTGAATATACATAAGTGGTTGGCCATGTTGTTGGCTTTATTTGTTTCTATGGATGGGAGTGGGGTGTTGATTGCATATACAATACATAGGATCATGCATATTGTAGAGGTATATGGCACTGTGTTCTCATGGGGTAGGACTATGCTTTCCCACTTATATAGGGAACTTTATAGGTTTACTTAGGAGATATTCAATGGTGGTGTGAGTGTAGCTACCTTATTGCATTATTGGGATTATGAGCACATAGTAGTTGTGAAACCAATTGGATTACCTAGGATAGAGTGGGCACCTTTGTGACCATTTAGGGAGTGGTGGATGGGTACAATGACTATCTAATATCATAGGATAGATCACTATATATGATTTTTAGATAGATTGGTAGCTTATGATATCATATGGAGGCCCTATAGAAGATTGCCTAGGTGGTCTAAGGATGAAGCCTATTTATGGTATATGAGGGTCAGTTGTTGATTACATGATTGCTACGTTGGAGTGTATGAGTGATTTCAATATGTGCACGTGATGACATAGTTTGGGGTAATATAGGATGTGACCCCAAAAACATGGGTGTGGATGAGTTCATAGGCACCAGTAAAATTAAGAGCTCATGTGAGGCTTATTAAGGCTAAGTTAGTACCATTAACTTTAGATGCATGGGATGTGGCTATAGATATTCTTGATGTAGATGATGTTGGATGCATAGAGGCATATACCACATGGTGGGCTAGGCATCAATGGGATCCATTGTATCTTATTTATGGAGGGGATACTCCTTAGTATGAGGATCCCACGTCAATCTAGATGATGGGAGGTAAGTATCAATTATATTTGAATTGTGTACAAGTTTGTGCTTGTTTAGTTTGTTTTGAAAGTGTATGTCTAATGTAGTGTTGTACTTTTTCATGCAGGTGGAGTACAAGGTGCTCAATATGAGGCACCTACTAGGGTAGGAGGTGGAGATGATGAGTATTAGGATACTATCATTGAGTCTACACTCCATGAGCTTACACAACATATACCTAATGATGTTATGGGGGAAGGTTTGATAAAGTGAGTTATATTTTTAATTTGTGTTTATTCTCATTTTTTTGATATGGATACTATAGATATGGTTGCATTTATTAGGGCAACAAGAGAGAGAGAGAGAGAGAGAGAGAGAGAGAGAGAGAGAGAGAGAGAGAGAGAGAGAGAGAGAGAGAGAGAGAGAGAGAGAGAGAGAGAGAGAGAGATTAGTTTTGCATAGAAGCAAATTATCACCTTTTAGAGGTTCATTTGGAAGTGCATGACTAATTTATTCATTTGGTGCAATGTGCATAGGAGAATGAGGTGAGAAGTATCTTTCCCATTTATCAAAATTATTTTCTTTAGAAGAAGGAATAAAAGACATAGGTTTGAGAGAAGAAGATGCATCTACTTTTGTTTCACTATCACTTTCAAATTATCACCATTTAGAGGTTCATTTAGAAGTGTATGACTAATTTATGCATTTGGTGCAATGTGCATAGGAGAATGAGGTGAGAAGTATCTTTCCCATTTATAAAAATTATTTTCTTTAGAAGAAGGAATAAAAGACATACGTTTGAGAGAAGAAGATGCATCTACTTGTGTTTCACTATCACTTTCACATATATCATCATATTCCTCATTACAACAATAGTAATTATCTTCATTGTAAATGAAATCATTTTCCACATTTTTAGTTAATGTGCAATTTTGTAAATTTGTCCATTCATTGGCATAATTATGAGAAAAAATTAAAAATTGATCTATGGGATGAGAGGGAAGAAGTGCCTTAATGGCCATTTTATTTCTTTTATGAAAGAGAGTATGCAAAAGTACTATTAAGCAAAAAAATGTAAAAATAACTACTAACATAGAGTTTTGAAATTGATTTTGACAATCTAAAAAATTTGCAAAAATTTCAAAATATTTTTATAAAAATTATAAGGGAGACAAACTTGGGTTTTGAGGACCTAGTTTGGAAATCTAGGGTTTTGAGTTAGGGTTTTAGAATTTTTGAAAATTATGTCAATAATTCAAATTTTAAAAATAAATTTGAATAAAATAAATGCATAAAAATTGATAAAAATTTGAGAAATTTGAAATTGATTTTTTTTTCAAGAATAACTATTAAGAGATTTTGAAAATATTTTTGATACTCCAAACTGTTTGAAAAAATATTAAAATATTTTTCTAAAAATTGTAAGGGAGGAAGGCTTGGGTTTTGAGGACCTAGTTTAGAAATCTAGGGTTTTGAGCTAGGGTTTTAAATTTTTTTGTAGATAATTGTAATAATTTAAATTTTAAAAATAAATTGAAATGAGATAAATTAAAAACAAATTATAAAAAAAATAGAATTTTGAAATTAATTTTTTCCACAAAATATGAAAGAAAAACCCTAAGTATACCTAGGGTTTTAGATTTTTTTGAATTAAGTTGAGTTCACCAAATGTTTTTTTTTTTGGGGGGGGAACTAAATAAATGGTCTTAAGTAAGGGGGAAAATCCAATCAAATACAAAAAATTACAAATACTTTTCAATTTAATCAAATTAATTGCATAAGGAGAGAAGTAAACTTATATGGAAAAACAAGCTAAATTAAATGACTCAGGAGTTGGAATCTATTGATCAGGACTAGGAAGAATTCTAGAACCTAGATATGGACTTAATTTTATGATTGGATAGGATCACCAAAATAGGACACCCTAGTGTCCAATGCTATAATCCTTTTCTATCAATGGTGTCTTGAAGGTATGAACTTTCTAGATTTTGTTTTTTGTCTCAATGTGATCCTGTGTATGAAATTTTGGAGGATGGATGTCAACAGAACTCATTGTATGCCTATTTAAATCTCCAAACCCTATCTCTATCTACATGCATTAAAATAACAAATATATCAAAATCAAAATGGGGGAAACTAGGTTAGGAGAAGAATGATCACATGATCTAGAACCTATGTTGTCCTAATCATTGCCTACATTAATCCTCAAGCTAAGGTCTCAGATCAAAATTAGGTCTCTCTTAAGGAAGCATAATCAACATGCTTGGAAAATGCAAGAATGAAATTTTATCTAGGCCCTTCCTTGATCAAGCATGCAAGTCTATGTATGATGCAGAATGTTGAGCTATACTATTGATTGATTTTTAAATATATAATGTGCTAAAGTAGTAAGTGTTATATATAAAATGCCTTGTGAAGTCCTTTATATATAAGACTCATTGTTTTGAATTTGGGAGTTTTATTCAAATTTAACCAATAATGGGAAACTTAAGGAAGAAACTAATAAAGTGGGTGAGACTCATTCAATGAGGGAAATTGACCATTAGAGCTCAAAATGGAATTAGATATGAACACTAGAAATAGACACCCTAGGGTCTAGCACTGTAGTCCAATCTTAGTGCTCCTATCCTATAGGCTAGGGACCTTGGGGGATGGAAAGAGTATTGGAAAATATGACCTAGTTGAGGTAGAATGGTCATTTCAAAGGCTTAGGATGACTAGGAATAATAAATAAGGTGACTCAAGCATGAAATAAGACCAAGATGAGTAAAATGAAAGACATGGATAAATGTGAACAAAGCTCATATTCTCCAGTTAGAGTCTCTTACGAAAGTACTATGAAAATACATGATATATGTGGTTCATTGACCAATTTAGGGTGTATATAGCATACAAGGTCATTTTATGTGATCTAAGCATTTGTCCAGTAGCCTTCTAGAGGAGATCAGGGGTCATAAGCACCACTAAGGCTGTCAGGACCACAACCATGATTTTGGATATGTTTATTCATGTACAGGGGATTTTTATATTATTATCTCATTTTCCCATGGGATCATGTGATTGTATCATATATTTTAGCATATATTCCATGTGGATAGTGTATTCTAGATATTTGATATATATATATATATATATATATATATATATATAAATGATGAAGATTTATGCTAATGTATGGATGTTGTACATTGTGTATTGTTCATGGATATGTGATGTATTTATTTATTTTATATGAAGATGACATTGATTATATGTACATGGTGTGATTATATTTATATGTTATGGATTGTATACATATTGATTCCATGATGCATGTATCGATGGATACTATAGATGTAGCATAGATATTTTGTATATGCTATGATTCATTATGGATGATGTTACATATGAGATATTGTTTTGATTTTATGCATGTTATTATATGATGTGATTTGAAATGTTTATGGATGCATGATGATATGTGTATGATGTATGTAGGACTAAATGAAATTTGTGTATAAATCATGATGGTTACACATTATGCCCCTATGGGGTGGAGATGTTAGTAGAATAGTGATCCCCTGTATAGTTCATTGTATCATTAGTATATATGGTATAAATCCTCTTGTACCATGGACGTAAGGTGGTAATGGAATGGGTTTAGGTTCAGACTTAGGATGAGGGTAGGTATGATAGGGATTGGTTAAGATGGGACTAGTTTTTAGGAAGATTTTCAAGGTGTAGATATATGCAATCATTTTAATGTTGCATCTTTATGTTATATGCCAAGGACATGACAAGTCCTAGGCATGGTAACATAGATATAGGGTGAATTCCATTTGAACTATGACCTTTTCTAAATAAACCTTTAGGGGTCATCCATGATATCCTTGTTCCCCTAAAAAAATAATAAGATGAAAGATATACATGTAGACTAATGTAATAAGTAGAACATTCTAAAATGTACATAGAAATGCAATATACATACAAGACACACAATCACACAAAATCAATCAAATATTGATAGTAAGAATTGATATCCATGAGTGATGAGATGACTAAGGATGGGTACATATAATGGATCAAGTGATGATCTGAGGGTTATCTACAAAATATGTGGCATCAAAATTTTGCTCATGTTAGGGTGAAAGTTCAACCAAGTTACAACATTGGGTTTATGGTGACCCTTTAAGAATTAGTGGCATAGTGTATGCTTAGATGCTTAAAAAGAGAATTTTTAAACCTCATGACCCTCCAGAATAATGACTATATGTGGGAAGGTGTGGACCTGAGGCTTAGTGGCAAAAATGGATGGATGGTGATGGAATGTCATTTTGAGGCTAAAAGGAGACATACGTGTCAAAGAAGATTTGGGAGGGTATTATGGGGATTATGAGGATATTATGAGACTTGGGGATATATATGAACCAAGTTTGGATAAGTGACTCTAGAGATCCTTTAAATAAATTTTTTTGACAATACATGCCCTTTCCTTTTACTAAATTAGTTATCCAACATTGTTATCCCAATCCTGATGTTAGATTCCCATAGTTGAGACTAGGGTCAAGGTGATTTTACCATGATGTCAGGAACTAGTTTTCATCATGTTACTTACCCAAGGTTTTAGCAAACTAGTTTTCACCATTAGATGGATTTGTTTTTTGTAATGATGAGGAGGGGTGATATATGGATGGAGTGGATGTATGGTGTCACATAGATGGAGGATGATGATACCTGAGTTAGGTGTAGAAGCACTTGAGATGCATAATGTTCATGGGATCATCTAGTTCTTCTCCATCAAGTGTGGCTAATTTATATGCTTCTAATCTGAACTTGGTTATAATGACATAGGGACCTAACCAATTAGATTCAGACTTCCCCTTCTTCTCTCATTCTATATTGGTTTTTTTCTTATACTCCTTTAAGACTAAGTCACCAATTTTAAACTTTGTAGCTTGAATCTTCTTGTGATATTAGCTCTTCAATTTATTTTGATATGCTCATAGGTGATTCAAGGCCTTATATTACTTTTCATCAAGGACTCTAGTTCCTGTAACCATTCTTGTCTTAGATTATGATCACTAATGATACCTCTCAATAAAAGTCAAAGAGAGGGGAGTTATACTTTTACTATAATATTTCTTTAGTCCTACTGACCAAGGCATATGGAGTTACCCTAGTAGGTGTGTGGATACTTGTTCGATAAGACCATAGTGATGGATATAATTTATTGTGCCAATTTCTTCCAACTTGATTAATAGTCATCTTCATAATCTTGATAAGGGTCTTATTAGTTACTTCTACTTGTTCATTTACTTAGGGATAATATGGGGAGGAGAAATGATACATGATGTGATATTGTTGACATAGGGCTTCAACTTATTAATTCTTGAATGATTTGACATTATATGAAACTATATTAGTAGGTATACCAAAATGAAAAATAATATGATTAAGAATAAACTTGGAAATCTAGAGCCCTGTTGTATAAGTAAGTGGCATTGCTTCTTCCTATTTGGTATAATACTTCATAACCATGATAATAAATTTATGACTATCTGATGAAGTAGGATTAATATCACCAATTATATCAAGGCCCCATATGTAAAATGTCCATGGGATCATAATAGGATATAATTCTTGTGATATAGCATGAATAATATTCCCATGTTTTTAACAGGCCACACATTTATGCACATATTGGCAAGAGTCTTATTCCATTATTGGCTAGTAATAAGTAGTTTAAAGGAGCATTTTAGTTAGGGCCATTCCATTAATATTACCTCCATGTATACCATCATAGACTTATTTTAATTATTTAAATGCCTCTTTCAATGTTAGATACCTCAACAAAGTTCCATCATAGCCTTGTCAATAAAGCATGCTATCAAGGATCATGTATCAGGTGGTGTGATGGATAAAGGCTTTGCATTGATGATGGTTGAGTTTAGGTGAAGGATATTATCATGAAGGTACCTATAAATATCATGGTATCATAGAATATTTGGGTTTTTTATTGCAAAAATTTTAAGAAGATCAATTGATTGATAGGCTAGGATAATCAGATGCTCGATCAAAAAATTACCATCCAAAACATCTTCAAGGAGGTCAATGAATGAGCCAATAATGGCCACAAAATTAGATACTTTATTTCTTCTTTGTGGGCCCTATTAAAATTTTATAGACTAAAAATTAGTATTTAATTGATCCACTAATTACTTGTAATAAATCAATTTTTCATCTTTTGTTTGGAATTCATCATTGACCTGTTTGATAATTAATTGCAAGTCCTCAAATAATTGTAAGTGCTAGATGTTCCATTGAATATCTAGGTGAAGACTTGCTATCAAGGATTCATATTATAAAATATTATTAGTACATGGAATGTCAAGGTAGAATTATTTTGGAATGAGATCACCCTAGCGGATGACTAGAGGATGCCTGCCTTAGAACCATGCATACTGAATGAGTCATAAGAGTATAATTTCCATCTATCTAATTATGAAGTAATAATTATGGACTCATCCAAGAAATTGGTTGTAATTGGCTCAATTTATTCTAAAGGTACCTCTACTATTTGATCCACTATAACCTATCCTTTTATATATTTTTGATTAATATACTCAATGTCAAATTTGCTGAGCAACATTATCCATTTTTCTACTCAACCTATAAATGTTGATTTGGATAGTAACTATTTTAAGGGATCAACCTTTGTGTTGAACTATAATTGATTATTAAGCATGTAATGTTAGAGATTTTTTGATGCAAAAACTATGGATAAACATGCCTTTTCAATAAGAGGGTAATTCAGCTCATAGGATATCAATGTGCGACTGAGATAGTATATAGCTTGCTCCTTACCCTGATCATTGTGTTATGTTAGGAGAGCACTAATGGCACATGGTGTTGCTAAAATGTATAGGATAAAAATACCTCCAATACTGGTGGAGATAAAATAGATGGATTATCTAAGTACTATTTTAGTCTTTTAAAGGCTTGTTGGTATTCTACATTCCAATAAAAAGTATTCCCCTTTTTCAGTAGGTGAGTAAAGGGGTGACAGTTATCTACAAGCTAAGAGATAAAACATAGTATAGACTAAAGTTTTCCCTAAAGACTTCAAAGCTACTTAAAATTACAAGGTGGGGGCATTTTTGTAATTTCTTTGACTTTTTTTGGAACCACCTCGACTCATTCTTTAAACTATGAATCCCATTAATTTTCCTGAGGTCATTTCAAAGACACACTTTTTGGGATTTAGTCTTACTTTATGTTCTTGTAATCTTTCAAAAATTCTTCTGATGACCATATGGTGCTCTAACCTTAAATGAGACTTCCCCAAAATATCATCTACATAGTCCTCAATAATGTATGCATCATATCATTAAAAATGATGGTCATATCTCATTGATATGTTGCTCTTGAATTTTTAAGACTGAATGGCATGACTTGGTACTGAAATGTCCCCATGGAGTGATAAATGATTTTTTATGTTGATTGTTAGGGACTATTTTAATCTGATTATACCTCAAGAAGCCATCCATGAGGAAAAACATTTCATACCTATTTGTTGAATATATGATTATGTTAATATGAGGGAGTGGGAAAACATCTTTAGGACATGACTAATTGATATCCTAGAAGTCTATACAAAACTTAATTCTACCTTGTGATTTCATTATAGGAAAAATATTAGAGATCTAATCTAATTAATCTATTGCATGGATGAATCCTAAATGAGGCAACTTTAGGCACTGATGGATATTGGATGGTACAACTTGAATTTCATGAATTCATGGTCTTATGAGAAATATGTTATATGGTAATTCCACATCCACAACATGAAACAATGTTTGATAAACTATAGGTCTCACAATGATAATAAGATAAATGGTCCTAACTAATGGTCTCTCATTATCATCATAAGCTTTAATCATTATTAAAGTGGGCCCAAATGATGTCTCAGAGTATCCTAATTTCTTTTAAAATTCCAAATTACACAAGTTGAGCATGGATCCTCCATCTATGAGGACATGGTAAACTTGATGGTAGGATATCATGACTTCAATGTATAAGGGATAATTATGAGATGGGCTAGCTGAAGGTAGATCCTAGGCACTAAAATTAATCTACTATGATGGGTATAAATCTGCCACTAGTGCCTAAAATTGATTAGTATCCAGGTCACTAGGTACCTTTAAATCATTTATCACTTGATTCAATATTTCCTTATGTAAGGTAGATGTTTTAAGAAGTTCCATCAAGGAAATTTGAGTGGGAGTATTTTCTAATTATTGAATGATATCATAGGATTTCTCTGAACTACTTGAATCTTTCTTGGAAATATTCCCCTTTGGGATAATTGATGAGGTAAAAAGATCTTGATAAGGTGTCATGGGAATTATTATCTTATTACATTGAGTGTTTACTATACAATCAGTAGTGGCCCTATTAATTTTTAGAATGGGGGATGAAGGTGGGGTAGACTCTTGGATTTTTCAAATTTTGATGGTATTAATGTAATGGTAGGGATAATTATGGTAATTAGTGTAGTTGAATGATGATTCTTAACCCTAACCCCTTTAGGGTTTTTAATTCCTCTGATCATGCTTTAGGAGTGGCTCTTTGTAAATACCAAGTTACCCATTTGTTGACTAATTTGGGTTAGCCTCTCATTCAATATATATATATCACCCCTTTCAATTAAATCTTGGATATAATGTTTTAATTACATACACCACTCAGTGTCATGTCATTTTACCCTATGGTATTTACAAAACTCATCTTCATGATATGAATCTAGTTTTGGTTGATGGTCATCCATAGGGTTGATCTTAGGCAAAGTAATCATGTTAGTGGAAATGAATTGTTCCAAGACTATTTTTAGTAGGACTCTCAGGATTATAAGGGGAATTTTCCTTGTGTGAGGCTTAGGTTTGCCTCAAGGGACTCTGATGGAAGAGACATTAGGGAATGATGTGGGGCCATTCCTTTGGATAGTTTATACATTTTATTGCTTGGAATATATTACCCCATCACCCAAAACATTTTTTTTCTTATTGAAAATCTTAGATTTTTCTAAAAAAGATTTTTTTTAATTTAAAGTGTGCTCATTTTAGGAATATAGTTTGATGGTCCCTTTTTCAATAAGGTATTTTTCTATCTACATTCCCTTTTCTATGATCTTGTCAAATGTCTTGGCACACTATAATTTTAATTGATACTTCAAATTTTTATTAATATTATCCACAAATATTTTAGCTAATTCCTTTCTAAGTACATTGCCTCTTAATTAGCTTACCAAGCTACACCATCTTTGTAAGAAATATACTGGGCTTTCCCCAATTTGTTATTTAGTATTTTAAAGGTCAATGATGGATATATCATGCTCTATATTAAAGGATAAGTGCCTAGTAAATTAATCTATTAATTCTTCAAAATTTGATATTGACCCTTTGGTTAAGTGCATGAAACACTCCAAATTTGGCCCTGTAAGACTTTTGGGAAATATACTCAATAGATAAGCATCCTCATATAGATAAGCTACATAAAAATATTTAACATGATCTCTAGGGTCTCCTTTTCTTTGATATTTTTCAAATTTGGGTACCTCAAAGTGTGAAGGGAAGGGAATATATAAAATGCTCGTATCTAATGGTGATGAACAAAAGTATTCATACTTGTATTTAAGGGATTGAGATCATGGATCCACTTGTTTAAGGGTGCCTTTTGTCATTTTCCATTCTTGGGCAAAGGCAGGATCCCCAAGAGGGCTGGTAGTTTGATTCTAACTACCTTGAGGGATATGAGTGTTATGTGTATTATTATTGGTATTGCTAGTGTTGTTGGTATTATGGTCATCATTGATGGTGTTGTCTAGGAAATGGTGGGCATTAATTGTGAATTAATATGTTAATTTGTTATGTAAATTAGTCAAAGTGATCTTTAATGACAACCTATCTTCTATTATCCTCAATGTGGTTATTAAGAAAGGGTTGTGGGTCTTCTGCTTCTTATTTAAAAAACCCATGGTCCACACCTTCTTCTTCTTGGGGTATCTAATTAACATGTTGACATGGGGTATTTGGTCATGATGGAAGTTAGAATAAATTATTCAGGAGGGTATGATCAAAAGTGAAATGTAGGGTTCCCCCTATTTCTATAGCTCAAGTTAGGACATGTTCATCATTTTCATATAAATAATGGTCAATGAGGTTTCTTACCTCATCATTATGGAGGGGGTTATATATTTCATTCTATCCCCTAGGTATGTGCATGTCACTATGATTTTCATCATATTCCTAGGTTGGATCAATCATATGTCCTATTGGATTGTTATCTTAGTTGGAACCTTGTCTAAGTTGGAGTTGGGCTCATGTGTGGATAGCCATTGTGAAAGGGTGATGAAATGAAATGTGATAGATGAGATGGAAGTCTTCAAATGCTAATTCATTCTAAAATTTGAATTACCAGTGGTCAAAGGTGATGATGTAGGAAAATGGGATGACCAAAAATTACCAAAATACAAGGCCTTTTAACAAACCAATATAGCAAGGATGAAGGAAGAGTGATGAGATCAAATAGCTTTGTCTACTAGCAAATAGATAAGATTATGGGTGTTAGAGGCCAAATATATCTGATAGAGATGAATATAATGATGGTTCTAGATTGGGATCTTACAAGACTATGTATAGTGATAATTTCAAGTCAAGAGAGTGTGATGACTAATGATTCAAGAAAGATGGGTGACCACTAAAATTTTGGCTTTAGGACAAAAACTAGTATTTGAAGAGAAATGGGATGGGTGGAGGACAATAAATGTATGATGTGTATGAAGTGTGATGTGAAGGATTGGAAAATACCAAATATTTAATATTAATTATAAATAAATAAAAGGGATAGATGTGAATGAACTATTTACCAAATAAATATGGGAGTAAAATGGATGGGGGTTAAATAGATGAGTAGTGATTGTAGGTGATTTATAAAAAGGTGGGTGCATAAAAGGGATGAAATAGGAGTCTACAAGATTAACTATGGATGATAAATGGGATTCAGAACAAATAGGATAGATATGGAAGATTTAAATAAGGATCAAAATGGTATGGGGTGGATAGACAAGATACACAAATAGATAGTATATAAAATGATATGTACACAAGCTAATTTATGAATATGTGATTTTGAATGGATTTATGAAAGTGTTGTCATGTGATTATGGATAAGATGGGTAATTAATGATCAAATTGTAGTATAGAATGGGTATGATATTTGAATGGGTATAAATAATTTTATATACAAAATTAGCTTAGTGATAAAAAGAGATATTACTATAAGGTAAGAAGGGTGAATTACTAGATAATATATGTGAAAGATGGGCTTGAGAGGATATGATAATTACAAGAAGATTAAGATGATAAAATTAAAAGAGGGGTGGATGTAAAGGATTAATATATACATGGGTATGATGTGAGAAGATATATTAAACTATTCTACAAAGATGTGAGAGGTGATTACTATATGAAGGTGTGGATGAGGATATACACTAGGTTCAATATGATTTGGGTGGATAGTGGGATGTATATATAAAAAATGGGTATGATGATATATAATATATTCACAAAAAATGAGATGGAGAGGGAAAATAAAATTTATAAATGGAATAAAAGGGATGGATATGGAAAATGGATGAATACTAGGTATAGATAGGATGATAACTATAGGATGAATGAGGGAGGATAAAGTAGATGTGAATGTATGATGGAATGGATAAGAAAAATTTATAAAATATATACAATAATTGTATGAAAATGGGATGGATATTAGATGTTATGAATATAAATGAAATGAATACTTGTATGATGTAGTATGAAATGGAAATGAAGTAGTGTGATAAAAACTGATCAAGACACATAAGAAAGGATATGGAAAGGGGATAGCTACTAAGTATTATGAAATGGATGAATATTTTTAGGATTTATTATGTAAAATGATAGAATAAATGTGGTGTGAATATAGGGTAATGTGTTAGTCAAAAATTGGCCAAAATTATTATGAAAGAAGTATGATATTATATGAATATATTATGGGACAACTAGGATGGATGTAGGAGGTGATATGAAATGGAAAAGGTATGGAAAATGGATCTCTAAAGAAAATATTATATGAGTGGTGTATGGAGTGGAAAAGGGAGGTGGTAGACTAGTATAATATGACTATCTAGGATAGGATGATGATTTAAGTGAGTAGTGAGGAATGGATAATGACAAATGATGATAGTATGATAAATTTTAGCCTATGGGTTTTCTAAAGTATCACACAAAGTATGGGTGTGGTTGACTTAGATAATAAATAACATGGGTCTAGTCATAACACTCAAAAAACATGCACAAGTATGATCCTAAATTATTAAACTATAAGGGTGTGTAAGCCAATGTCTACACCACCTAATGGCTACATAGATAAGGTTATAGGTCAGTGGCCTATTATGGAATCTACTAAACCCTCTTAAACCTACTTGCACATGATGGCTAACTTTAGAGTTTTTATTACCTCCTACAATGGTACACATATTATGGATGAATCCATTACTATAAGGTATACAAACTGATATAGGTTCATCCACGATATACATGATGGTACCTTGGGGCCCAAGTCTATGTATAATATTTTTTGATTACCCTAGGCTTAGAGCTATATTTCCCCTCACTCCATGGAACCCTTTATGGGGAATTTTGCTCAGGCCATAGTGATAACTCTCCTAATATATAGACTCTATTGGAACACATATTTTGGTTAGATCATGGTGGTTAAATCCATGATGTATCCTTATATACTAAGACCATTCATGGTGATGAAATCCACATTGCGTTCTATCCTAGGGGAGGACTTAATAAACAAGCAAACACATAATATAATTAATTTACCATTTTAATTACCTATGTGTGGTGAGCATGATATGAAAAATTATCAATAACACATTCATACAAAAAAAATAATGATTTTCACAAAAGAGACAATGATATATTAAAATCAATCAAAGTTTCAAAAATAAAATTAAATCTAAGATGAAATGCAAAATTGGCACCCCTCCCTATAGATATAGGGGTTAGAAATCTGATTGGGGTGCCAAAATATTGAAGGGCCCTATAATAAAAGGGTTATTAATTCAAAATAATAAAATATTATGAGTTCTTACAAAACCATGACCCAAATACACAATACCATGACTGGACTATCAATCTTACAAGTTGTGAGTCATGATTTTGAAAAGTTTAACAAAATGCTATAGTTAACTACAAGATCATGACTATCTAACAATACTGCTACTCTAAATCATAAAACCCTAATTATAAATATTGTATATGCTAATAAAAAATAGTAATATGTCCTAAGGTAACTATGTAAATATCTAATGATTACAAGGCTTTAGTTATTTAAATACAATTTTTATGATAAGATGTGATTTTAAAACCTAACACTAATCTAAATGAGCCTAAGATACAAAGATATGAATATGGGTGATAAATTCACCATTGGTAGCAAAACATCACATCAATAACCCCTTTAGTAGGTATGCACTAAACTATGCTTGCCCCACTAATTATACTAGGAAGTATGGAAGTTAAGCTAAATTAGTAGGAATTAGTATAATTAGTGGTGCAAGCATAATTTCGTGCATACCAATGGTAGATGAGTATATGATAATATTTATTATGTTATGAAGACCTTTTTTACCAATTTTCATGATTAGATAACATTAATAACCCCTCCAGTTCTTCTAAACCCTTAAGGCAGATTGTGTAGCACTCACTGTGTGCAAGTTTTATGTGTCAATTATAGGTTAAGGCTTGAGCTTAGTTTATACATCTATTTAATTGTCCTAATTATATTATGAGGTTTTTATAATGGTGGTGAAGGTTTTATAGCCATTTTTAACACCCATTCTTGCTTTTCAACTCCTAAAAGTACACTCTTTACTGATCTAAGCTTAATTTATAGTCAATTGTGACTGTGTGATTACTTATAAAAGGTATGCATGTAGGTTAATATTTTATCTTATATCCTTATATACCATGTCCCACCATCTTCTTGAAGTAATTAATACCATCTTTAATTCATTTACACATATTCACACCATATCTATGCTAGGCCATCCTCAAAACTACCATGATCTAGTGCATTGTCATACTATAGTCAACTGTAGATGATCATTATTGGAGAAAAAGAGGTCTTTTAAATGATTTGAAACATGTGTTAAACATACTAAGTTTTATTTTAATCCTTTAGAATCATCTCTAACCTACATGTATTCATGTTTTTAGGGTTCCCTTTTCTTAGTTCACACCATGAACTTGCAAGTACCTATAGTCAGACTATAGATGAACTTTTTGAAGGCAAGGGTGCACTTGTATATGATGATATAGGTCAATAACTTGTACTTAAACTATTATTTATTTTATTTGAAACAATAGTGTGCTTCTTTCCTCAATATGGTAATTTGACATGGAGAGATGCTTCTATCATTCTAATTTGGACTTTGAGATCATTTGAAGTTCAAATCATTGTAGAGAACATTGAAAACCTATAGTGAAAGAATGTCTAGAATGGAGGCTTCCTCTACATCACTTATTGGAGTCAGACATTCACTCTCTTTGGTTAAATCATCACTCCTATGATATATATTCATGATGGAGGAATTAAAATTAATCTAGACTCTATGTAACCTTATTATATGATAGCACAAAGAATGGACAAGGCCTTATTTTAGATTTTTTAAGGTAATGGATCCCTAAAACTCTTTCTCCACATATGAAAATGACTCCTTGAGTTTTATTTCCACTCTATGTATTGACCATTTATTTATATGACATTCCCCAAATTTTCAACCTCTATTAAGGTCTCCAACTTGCTCAAGTTTCTCCATGTAACACTTTTAGGCCTATGTGAGAACCACCTGTATGTGCATATGTAGGTCACAGGGTAGTGAATAGAGATATAGACAATATACATAGTAGATGGAATTATGATCAATCCTAAACCTCACAAAATTCTTTAAATTAATATTTTTAACCTTTAAATACTTAAATCAAGTCAAATTCCTTGTTTCAACGTGTTTATTCTCTTATAGGGCACCTATAGGTGTACATTAGGCTATATGACTGTGTATATAGGAGAACTAGTTGTAAAATTCAATAATTTATCATTTGAATAGATTATATTTGTTTCTCATGTTATAAGAGTGTGTTCAACCTCTTCAAACTCCTCATTACATCTTCATGACTACTATTCAAGCTTCAAAAACTCTCATTGACCTGGTTGTAAATGGTTATTTACAAGAAGTTGACTGTGTGACATTTATGTTTGAATTAATCCCTCAATATGTTAGTATTTGTTACTAAAAATCCAAAGAATAATAATAACCATGACCTTGAGGAGCATGAAATATCAATACACTTTTGTTTGAATCCACTTTAGGAAAGAAAAATCTCTATAGTTGATGAATATGCCTGCAACTCCATTGGTGATCTCAACATGTAACTTTATATGTTTGGATAATTAAATAAACTCCACACATGGAATAAAATATGTAAAACATGGAATAAATACATCCACATATCTTATAAATAATTCCATCAAGTGGTTTGTATAGACCAGCTTAAATGAGGAGAAAACATGTAGGGTGTTGGGATAAGCATGTAAAAAGGAGCAGTCAAATTCTTAGCATTGGTTCATAAATCATGGGTAACTAATATTTGAAATCCTAACATTAATATAAATTATATTAATTTTTATAACATCCCTAAGAGTTAATTGCCCTGAAATAACTCCTACTATTCATACCATGAGAAAACTTGTTGACCAATTATGTATGCCAAAAATAATGATGGAGGATAAGAATGGTTTTAAAACAATTTTGAGACTTTAAAAGCATATAAAACATTTAATTTAACTTATTAAATCTGAATAATCATTTCAAAACCTTCCACACATGCCACAACACTTGCATAGGTCATATAACTACCAAAACTTCTTCTTTTCTAATTGTTTTATTGATCTGACTTAATACCTAAAAGTTTTTCAATTATTACTAACATGATTGATAATAATATGACATGAGGGATGTTTAGGAATAATTTGGAACACTTTTATACCAAATTAAATTATACAACCTTCATTAATGGCTAAAAAATGACCTTATGTGACATAAAATAACTTAGGACTTGATTTGACTATGACCAAGATTAATAAAAAATAAAATGATATCAATTAAGTGTTGGGTCATTTAATGATCCAAAGTTAGTTTATTTTATATTGTTAGATTAATATTTAGTTAGTATAGTTAGTATTTAATTTACTATTATGCTTTGTTTTAAATAAATAGTTGGTTCATGGGAAAGTTGGTTTTAACTCATAATCACCAATGAAAAGCCTATAAAGCTTTTCACGTGCTTTGTAAATAATGATTCGAAACAATATAATTAAATATTTTATGTAAAATATTTTGCCTTAAAATGTAATTTATTCTCATTTCTAGAGCCATCAGTGGTATCAGAGCATGGTTTTTAGAAACATGGAGAAAGCAAAGTGAAAATTTGATGTGAAATCAAATTCAAGAAAATTAATAAGGTATTCTCTTTGGTCAATATTTAATTTAAAATAAATATTTTACATTATATTTATTTAATTATGTAAATACATATTTGGTGTAATAAGCTTGAGAATTGGTTTGTACTACCAATGCTTGGAGAAGTAATAAAAAATGAACAGGAGATTCCATTTACATCATTGTAGAAGCTTGTTATGTGCTCCAAAAGCATAAATTTCTGCCCAAATTTGTCAAATAAGAAATTTGTATGGCCTATTTGAATCTAAAAACCTCTGTGAAATGTGAAGAGTACATGAAACTTTTATTCAATCAATCTGATCAATGTTTGATCTGAAAACTAGTTTTTAAAGATCAATTTTCAACACCAAAAGCATTTGAGGGATTTTTTCGAGCCATTTATGTAGTTGTATGGCCATTTGTAAAGATTTTTCATTTTGAATGTACCTATGACTAGATGAAATGATTTCTATATTTTTATTCAACTTGATCTAATAAGTGTTTGATTTAAATCTGAGTTTCACAAGCCCAAAAATCATTTTCAAAGACATCTAGAAGATTTTAGAGCTAGAAAATTGAATTGTACAACTCAAAATTATAGAAGTATAGCCTCTAAATCCATCCCATATCCTCTATATCAGATTTTCTCATTTAAAATTCTTTCTAATAGTCTCTATCCAAGCTAAATAGTGAGATAATATAGATTTGTATGGTCTTGCACAGCCAGAGATAGTTGCAGACAAGTTTCAAAATGGTCCAGGGTAGCAATGGCATTGGAAGCATGAAGAATGGAATTGGAATATGTAAATAAATATATTTTTCCTTTGATTAAATTTTTCATAATGTCTTTCAAACATTTTAGGGTTTGACTAGGTCCCACCAAAAGCTTCAAAGTTTGGAGTTTTACTTTGAAAAATTACCTTCATGGGAAAAAATATTTTCAAAAGTTTCAAAAAATATTTTTTGCAAAAGGATCATTTGAATTAATTTTGAAACCCAATAAAATTAGTACCAACTATGACCATCTCTACCATATCTTCAACACATTGCCATATTATTTTGTCAAAGTTCTCTTTTTGGAAACTAGACTCAAATAGTTTTTTAGTGAGTATAAGCAAGGAGGGGTCCATTATGTCTTGATATGTAATTTTAATCCCCATAAAATAGTCAAATTTTCTGAATTAGCATTGAAGGGAGGGTCTCATTAGCTTGACAGAGGAGTAAAATTTCAAATTGTCATATCTTCTGCACATGGTGGACAAAATCTTCAAAAGACCACTCATTTTTCATGGAAATGGATTTTTAAGATCATCAATGCATTCAATTTTTGATTTTGACATGCATAAATATAATGTTTACATACTTTTTTATAAATTATGCATTATAATGAAATTGGGTGCATTTTTGGTGGAATCTAACACCCCAAGTTTTACTCAAATAGTAAAAATGTGTTGTATACATAGAAAAATATTATAATGATGTGTCCCACCACTTGTGTTGTCAGTGATGATGGTATTACATTTTGGCATTTACAGGTCCCTAAGGATCCAACAAGGTAAATAGATCAAACTAAAGGTTGGAGGATATTTTCCCTTCTCTAGTTTGCTATTCACTTGGAATATGGCTTCATTACTAGGATAGCAATCTCTGGCTTGTGTACTTTGCTTTCATAGATGTAGTGATGATATGATATTTGATGTGGAGAATTTTAGTGATTTGTACTTGGTTTAATTATTGTACAGTGTCTCACCTCTCACCTAATAGGGGGAGAAGATATTGCATATTAATTTTTAAATTAGTCATTGATGATATGTGGTATGAGTCAGCATTGTGTTACTAGAATTGTTAGTGTTGGGAAAAGGCCTAAAGGAGATGTTGGTGATTGTTGGGCACAATTTTGAGATGTACCATACATAGTACAGAGGGTATTCACTTATTGGATGAATTCTGTGTGAGGATCGATGTAGTTGGATAGTGTGTGATCATGTTTTATTACAATGTGAGGATGAGCAGGGTGTAAATCAGTCTAGGATGTATAGTGTACCAATTATAGTTGTGATAGAGTTTACATGGATGACTCACAGTTCCTTGCTCTAGTCTTTCTATACCCCTTTGGATCAAGGGGGAATTTATTGGGTCATTTAATGATCCAAAGTTAGTTTATTTTATATTATTAGATTAATATTTAATTAGTATAGTTAGTATTTAATTTACTATTATTATTTGTTTTAAATAAATTATTGGTTCATGATAAATTTGGTTTTAACCCATAACCACCCATGAAAAGCTTATAAATCTTTTCATGTGCTTTGTAAATAATGATTTGAAACAATACAATTAAATATTTTGTGTCAAATATTTACTTTACAATGTAATTTCTCTGTTATCTACTCCCATTCTTAGATCCATCATTAAGACTATGGCACACCCTTTTACATCCTAATAGACCCCTATATCAGGTTTTTTACTATCAGGGTTGACCTATTTTGGCTTGTGGTCAAAATAGTCAAAATTCTTGCTAATTTCCTAGCGGTGATATATTTGATATGCCAAGACTAGTAGCCTATTCCTATCCATTGGGATATGGAGTCACCTACTCATAATTTTTACACTGAATTTCCTTTGAAACCACACCAAGAAACAAATAAATATGCACAAAATCAGACACACCAAAGGAAACACACATGTGTTTTTAAGAACACTTATGAAACACACAGACACACACAACTTAAACAAAGATGCACACCTAACCTAGTATTTACAAGACATCACTTTTGAAGTGAAAAAAATATTACCATGATTTAACCAAGGTCAAATATGATTCCTCTTTCATTGTTATTACTCCATGAAAGCAAACTATCATGTGAGGCATGCTTGTCATCAAATTCTTGACTATGTAGATGGTGAAATGACTTACCATCCTTATATCTTCTCATGCTTGCAAGTGAACTACTTTGAGATTTCATGAATTCTCTCTTTTTCCCTCCAAGGACCTTGATTAGTTCCAAAACTTGATTGATCTTTGTCATATCTGATATGCACTCCTCAAATTGAGTATTAGGAAGTGTGACAACTACATCAACTTTATTTTCTTCTAGAATAGAATGTACTTGATGTGTATGATAATCAAGTTCCTTTCACCTTATTATAATACCTATAAATGTCATTCTACCTAAGTTTTAATTATTAGCTATTTTTTGAACATAAAGAATACTACCTTGACTTCACTAGGCTTCTCTATGATTGCAAATCCTTAGATACCAGATTGATGTTTATCCTTATTTATAACACGAAAAACATTTTTAGGCTTGATCAAACACTCAAAAAAATTCTCATTAGGCTCATAAACTAACCTAAGATCAGATGTGAAATTCTTTGGAAGAGGAATAGCCTTACCATATTGCTCAAACTCTTAACTTATTGCATTAAACCTCGCCATAGGTCATATTATTCCTCATGAATTCCATCTTCAAGGGTTACTTTATCAAGTGTAGGTAGAATTACATGGTTATTCTCATCATATTGGTGTATCATATTCTTCAATCCATCATCATCATACACATGGATCAGATAGTTACTTTTAGTAACTTGTGAGAAAGAGTTCTCAATGCTTACCTTAGATTGCTCAAATGCTCCTTCATGGATGATATAGGTGCCAAGGTCAATTTGTTCAAAATAGGTGTATGGATCATGTTCATAATCATATACACCATACTCATCTAAAAAAAATCATAAATTCCTTCAAGTTTATAAAAATAACATTCATCCACAATAGACTCTTCTTTCTCATTGATGGCATAATTCAAGTTAGAGCTTGTTTATTCATAGGGTTCAATGTGAAACCTTGTAAGTGGTTGAGTTCTTATGGTCACTTTTGTTCCATATCTTGTACTAAAGACTAATAAGGACCAATCATCTTAGAGATAACCTCCCATCTTATTTTTTAAATCTCTTGAAGGGCATATTACAAAATGAGCAAGCAAGTCAACAACCATAATGTCTTAGAGGATGGGTAAACTAAGACAATCATATAAGAAAAACTTCAACACTTTGATCAATAATACTATATTTATAGGTGTACCATCTAATTAAAGTAATAATTTTCTATGTGGTTCATACTTTAGGCCCAATTTTTTAAATACAACATTGGGCATCACTGATGTGCTAGCTCCACTATCAATTGTGTAGTTATGAACTAGTTTATTCCCCATAATGAGAGTGAGGTAGAAAAGTGGAGGATTATCAGATTTGGTAGATGGTTCCATAATTATATTAAGGGAATTAATAATATATAAATGACCATGACCATGTATTGAATATGAAGGACTAACATGAATAGTGGATAACTATCATTCAAGAGCTCCTTTTGGCTAGGCATATGAAAGACATCCTAAAGGGAAATGGATGCACTCTTCAATGAATCTATAATTTTTAGAGAAAAAGAGCTTACCTTTTCTTGAGTCCTTGGATTCAAGGAAGTGTTTTTATCTTTATTAATTTAATCACTTTAAATAGAGCTTCTAACATTCTAATTTGGAGGAGTTGGAAGATTGTTAGGAACTATCATACTAGCAGTCATGCCTTGCTACCTTATAGGAGGATTAGATGAACTTGTAGGTAGACTATTAGAATCCCCTATAGCCTTTATCTTATCTCTTTTATTTTATAAAACATAATTTCCTTCATTAATCACATAAGTTTCTTTAACTAAGAAGTTATTGAAGCTTTCTCCTTGAGGTTACCAACCTTCACTTACTTGCATTAGGACTTCATCTTTTGTTGATAGTATAGGAGTGATTCCTCCTTGAGGAATTATATCTTGTTCTCCACATTCATTAGCATCCATTAATTGGCCTTGTTTTCATTCTTATCCTTGGATGAGATTGCTATGCACCAGTACCATTTATCTTGTGTTGGATGTTAAAGTAGGATTGTACACATTCATAGGCTTGTTGAAGTTAGGTTACCCTTAACCTCTTCTTTGCCCATACTATTGACATATTTCTAATGATTGGGATATGGGTTTTGAATCACACCTTTTTTAATTCTCTCTTTCCTAATCTGAGCTTCTAACCATTGAATTTTTGCATCTTTATCCATGGCATCATCTACCTTCTTAGGGGTAGATATATGCTTGGTGTTTGTATTGGGAACTTGGGTAGTGTTTGGAGAATTAACAAAAATATTTGGTAGCAGAGGCATAGACACTTTTATAATAAACTTTCCTACTTGAATGAGGCAATTCTCAACTTTAACAGTAAGTTCATATGCCTCAAGTAGAGTAAACCCACCCATGGATTGTAGTGTGATGGAAATATTAGTAACAATGGCCCTCAAGTATGTAGGAAAGACAATGATAGTAGGTGGTCTCATGGGAGGAGGAAATATATACAAATTCTTTTGGAACCTCTCATTGAAATCATTATCACCTTGGGGGATATTTTGATCAAATTTAGCTAATGAATGAGTGAAGTTTGGCCACTCTTGTCCTCAAATATTGATGGTAATAGCACTCTAAAGTCATCCCATGTTGTGATGTAACCACTGGGAAAATTCTTATACCAATAAAATGATTGAATTCTAAGTGACATGGTAAGGATTATAATAGCAATTTTAACCTTAGTGACATTGTGAAAACTATATAAGTTTGATATATCACAAATGTGTTCACTAAGAGAGACATGGCCTTCACCATTGATTGTAGGAACATTTTTTGTAGTGTTAATGGGAATGCCATCATAGGCATCAAGATGGATTGAATTTTTAGTATTAAAAGGATGGGAAGGAATGTTGTATAGCCATGTTTTGTTCAAATTATTACTCAATATCGTGATCCTCTTGGCTAGCAAAGTCCTCTTTCTCTTTAAAGGGTAGAATAGGATGTGGTTGTTGAACTTCAAGAGGAAGTTCAAGTTGAAGAGGTGGATTGATAGGATTGAAAACTCTACTATAATATGACTAGTAAGGACCATGAAGTAAGAACATAAATATATGACAAAATAGTGGTCTAAAACCAAATTTTACCTTGAAAGGAGTCACCAAATGTTGAGTAACACACCATATGCATTGACGAGTGTCATCGAACTCCTCATTTAACCAAATATTCAATTGGTGTCTTATCAACTAGGGCTGGTGTCCAAAGCTATCTGTAGTAAGTTATGGGCTGGTAGATCTAGAAGTATGCTTATGGGGGTGTTTATTGATCCTATTCTAACTTTGACTAAATTAATTGATTCACACTTTTGCTAAAAAAGAAATAAATTAAATCAATCCATTCTTTTGCTGGAAGTAAAAGATCACACTCTTATTTTACATTTGGAGAGAAAGTAAATTCACACTTATAAAAATAAATTTACTTCATGCTTCTGCTATAAAAGGAAACATACTTTGTGTAGAAAAGAAAGGAAATAAAAAATACTCTTTTTAAACTATGAATTTGTTTTGATGTTTTTATAAATAAATTCAAATAGTAAAAATATTCTAACTAATAAAATAGAACATAAATACCGTACATAGTTCCTGGTTCTAAGGAGAGTGGGCCCTTGCTCCTCTCAAACTCAGGAATAAAGATTAATCAGTGCTATAAACTTGAAGTATTAATTCATGGAAATGAAATGATTACAATCTAATTGAAACCCGTATGCTTCTAAAATCTAATTATTGATTTTCTATTTTCTCTATATCCTTTATTTCTTCTCTCCTTTTCATAGTTGAAAGTCTTACACTTTATACTAATACAATCAACTTAAAATAGGATGCAAAAGAATAGGACTCCTGATTTATCCCTTCATCCAAAGATAAGATATTAGATTTCTAAGAGATCCAATTATTTTGATGAAATAAATATCCTATCCTATAATAGTCCTAAAATTTGATTACATACAAATTTATCAAAAAAAAGTCCTTTAAAATAGTAGGAATTTATTTTCCTTATTTGATTCCAGCTGGAAAGGTTCTTTCTTATCCTATCTAGTCTCCAACTTCCTATTTATGGCATTGTCCTTACAGAATTCTTGGAATTGACCCTACAGAGTCTATAGAAACAAGCCTACAGAGTCTATAGAAACAAGCCTACATAGTCCATAGAAAAAAACCTATAGAGTCTATATAAATAAGCCTATAGAGTATATAGAAACAAACCTATAGATTTTGTAGAAACAACCTTGTAGAGTCCATAGAAATAGGCTGTAGAGTCAACAAAAACAAGCCTGCAGAGTCTGTAAAAGCAAGCCTGCAGAGTCCATAGTTCTACTAGATGGAGATCAAAATGGAATGTTCACTATACATCACCTGTGTCTTCTTCTTGAGCATTATTCACACTAAATATCACTAAAACATGTTATGTATTATGCATTTAATGACAAAGTAAAGGTTCAGTGTTTGGTTTAATATAAACAAGACAAATATCTATTTTCCATGTAATAGCTATCTAAGAATCTAAGATTTGTATAAGATAATATCCTTTGAGAGATGATTTTAAGGAAATAACATGTCAATAATGAGCCATATTTTTGAGCTCATCATTTTTCCCAAGCTTTACCTTTTGCAAGTCCCATTACAAACATTGTTCGCATTCATAGCTCTAGCTTCTGCTTTCAACACTCTGACTCAGATCATATTCATCAAACTCATCTGTTATGTGTTTGTCTAAATTTTTGGTAAATCCATAATGTGCTTGAATCATTTTTTTCCATATACTAAATTTCTCTTCTGATTGTGGAGCCCAACTCTACCATCCTGGAATAGGTATGATCATTAAAGGGGGTCTATATCTCATACCAATCCATTTTTGTTCTCCTCCAGAGTTGATTACCTCTATTAAATTTTCCAAAATTGAGGATGTTCTCCTTGTAATCCTTATTAAGTTATTTGGGGACATGACTTCTCACCTTTTAAGAGGTACTAAAAGTTGGTCCCATCTGTTTACACTTGCAGCCATTACTGAATCAAAACTTTGTCTTGAAAACAAATCAAAAGAAATAGTAAAATCATATAGAGCTTGTAAGTAATGTGTTTTAACCTCATCATTTAACAAATCATAGTTAAAATTTTGTTTGATCAATTTGGGAATAGGAAAGGCTGGTCTAACACATAATCTTGTAGTCTTAGCATAATTTGTATAGTCCTCAAATTTGCATTTCCATGGTATTTGATTTTTGAATGTAGAATGTAATGCTATCATTTTAACTTCTTCTACATGAATATTTTTCAAAAAATTATTGTGCTCATGATCTCCTAGAATCAATTCATGCAAATAAAATTCACAAAGCAAATCCTGTTGATCAGGTTTAGCACTATAGAAAATTTCCAAAAATGTTGTTGGCTGCAAAATTTTGTAAGGAAGATGATAGGAGATCCACAGAAGCTACCATCTATAAAATTGTTCAAATAAAAACAAACTATGTGTAGGAGAAGGATTCCTACATGCCAAAAGAGTTTCTCCTAATTTTCATGCATCCTGTGAATTTTCTTTTAACTCTTGGACTTTAGCCTCAAATTCTTTCTTTTCATTTCCAAGAGTTTGTTTGAAGAAGTTGCATATTTTTTTCTATTTAAGTATAAAATATTCTTCTTCAATTTGATATAGTATTTGTAAGGGAAGAATATTTGGATCACTTATTTGACAACCATGGTAAATAAATGCCTTAGGAGGAGAAAGTGCAATAGTAGGTGCTTTGGAAGAGTTTACCAAATTCTGCAATCTCCTATTTTCCTTCTTCAGACTTTCTACATATATCCAAAGACCAGTCTATTCATCTTCATGTTATTTTATTATTTCCTTTAATCTATAAATTTTTGTTGCATGATCAATAGATAATGTATCTAATTTTTGCACCAAAGATGAGTTAAGATGATCCTTATTTTGCAATTGACTGATCAAGTCAGCAATGTTATTTGTTTGTTGTTGTTTAAAAGCATGAGCTTGAGAAAGCTACAAAGTTAGCTGCATAATAGGATCATTTAGATTTAATGAATTGCCTTTCTCATTGGTATATACAATTTTCCCTTTATCTATTGTAGTTTCAATTGGAATAGGTGGTTGTTCTTCCATACTTAATTCCTCTCCCGTGTGTGGCTCTTCTTTTGGATTTGGTTTCTCCATTATGATTGGAGAGTTCCTTTTGGAAGGAATTTCTTTAATATCTGTAGGTGCAAGAATATTCTGATATATAGGGGAATGAGACACCATTTTAAAACTATATAAAATATATGTAACTTCTTGTTCATTTGTTTCTATTAAAATGAACTTTATCCTTCTTTTAGTTACTCTTTGAGCTACACTTGGTTGATTTTCCTTCTCAACCACCAAACCCTTGGTCATCTCAAGTTCTGTAGTGACCTTCCATCTCAATTTTATTCTTCATATCAAAGGAACTAGTTATACTATAGACTCATGAGGTTCTTGTGGGGACCTTGAAATGTCAGGGTTTTGAGACCTTGTGATTCTTTTTAAAGAAGAATAAGGGATTTTTGTGGAGACTACAATTTGAGATTTTTTTCTTGGTGTTATTTTCTCAGTTGATGTGGCAGGTAGAGATGAGTGTTCCTATGGTATATTTGGGGTTTATTGTGTAGGAAAATCTAGCATTTGTTGTGATATACTATTTTGAAATTCCTCCTAGACCTCTTGACCTTGCTGAAGGAAATGATGTTGGATAATAAGTTGAACAAGGCCATGATGCCTAAGAGCAGTAGTAGGGGTTGTAGACATAACTTGTAGAGCACCATATAAGAAAGATGTGAGGCTAATTTTGTATTGAGGGTTTTGTCTCCCATGCTTAAGATGTATTAACATTTTCATGGTGTCTCCCCCTAAAAGACTGTGTTGCCCTTCATAAATGATATATTTAAGTACCCACTTGGCTACAGATTTCCAAGGTTTAGGAAGTGAATTTATTTTAATCTCTTTTGATTTTCCCTTGGAATATAATAGACATGAGGTTCATGTCTGATTATTAACATTAAACTGACTAATTAAATCACTAAATAAAACTTTTCTTGTAGCTCTTATTCCTTCTTCTATAACTTGTATAATTTGGCTTATGATTTGAGTTGTAACAGGAATAACAATGCCTTTTATAATTTAAAATTTAGGGGTGAGATTGGTAATGAATTCACTTACCATTATTTCATCAAAACCCTAGAACTTTTCAATGAAAGGTAGCTAGCCATTGGCTCTAAACACTTCTACATAAGCCTTGTCTTTATGAAACTTTGCTAGATCCTTCAACTCTAATCTTGTCTTCTATCCCATTTCTATGCAGAGTCACAGTCAGCTCAGTTCCTTTAACTCCAATTGAGGTGTAGATTAGTCTTTTGTTGAAGTTGGTAGGCAACAAACCTTGACGATTGGTATACCAACTTTTTTGGAAGTCTGTAGAAAGTAAATGGTTCATTTGAAATGCTACAGCTACATGAGTTCGTAGTGTGGTATGATGATTTCATATAGTTAGGTGACGCACATTTCTATGGAGTGTGCCAACCATTTTGTCTCATTAATACAAGTTATGTAAAATGATGATGCATCATATTGATGATGACAGTGATTCATTACTTTATTTAAAACCCCTTTTTATGGCATCCCTTCATTGTGATACTTGATGACTCAATTGATGATATCAAAGTTGCACACTTATATATACTCCTTTGGTAGCTCAATTGCATGTTTTTTCATTATGGCATATGTCATTCCATTTTAGAAGTTTCAAATTTAGGTCATCTCTAGAGAATAGGATCTTAATCAAATCAAAAATAATTAGTTAACTAAAACATAGATAAATAAAATATATGTCTTACTTACTTTAACCTTAGACATTATCCTTTGCTCACCACATGTCCTACACAAATAAGTTTGCATGGATTAGTTTATTGCATGGAGATGACCAATCATAGTGTCATGATGAGATTTTCTTATAAATATTTTATTTTTTCCCTTTGGCTAGCCATTGCTAGTTTTCTAGCCAAAGCCCTTTTTTTGTAATGCATAGCTAGCCAGCAAGCTGGTTTTCTAGGCATGCATTGTCAATAGCATCCTTGGAAGGATTTTCACTATTGATTTTTTTTAATTATTATTATTATTATTATTATTATTATTATTACTATTTTTTTTTTTTTTTTGGATTATCAAAGAGCATGTTCACTGGAAAAAGTAGAGCTTTCCAAAATAGCTACTTGATCCTTTACTTTTTGAATAAATTCATCTTTATTTAAAGGTTTTTGATAGATATTCAATCTATGTCCATTGAATAATAGAGCTCTTCTGCTATCATCAATAGGTATCAGCTTAACAGAACCATTTTCATAGACCTCTTCAATCTCATAAAGTCCCGACCATCTTGTTCGTAATTTTCCTTTGAACTGTTGAAATTTAGAATCAAACAACAGTGCCCAATCTCATTTTTGAAACTTCCATTGCTTGATTTGTGCATCATGCCAAAATTTTCTTTGATGTTATACCAGTTCATTTCTTTGTAGTGCTTCCATCCTCATTTCATCAAGTTGATTAAGTTGTAGGAGTCTTTATTTCTATATTTCTTCTAATTCAATTCCTAATTCTATAGCTATTTTTAAAGTTTGTAATTCAAATTCAATAGAGAATAAAGGATTCTTACCATAAACTAATTCATAAGGTGAAAATATAGTTGTTGTTTTCCAAGTAGTATTATAGGCCCAAACAGCTTCTGGTACCTTATCTACCCAATCCTTTTAATTGGAATTAACAACCTTGGTTAAAATGGTTTCCAGTTCTTTTTTGGTGACTTCAACTTGTCCATTCACTTGTGGGTGGTATGGAGATGTTTTTATATGTTGAGTTTGATACATTTGCATGAAATGCTTTATCATGTTTGACATGAACTATGGTCCTTGATCAGAGACTATCTCTCTTGGAGCACCAAATCATTGCATGATTTTAAAATATAAGAAATCAACTACCATATCCTCTTTTGCATGAGTTAGTGCTTCCACTTCTACCTACTTGGTCATGTAGTCTATACATACTGGGAGATATTCTTTTTCTCTTGAAGAAGGATCCACTAGATTGATAAAATCAATTCCCCATTTCTCAAATGGTTCTAAAACTAATTGAGTATGAGGGTGTAGAGGCATATCTATTGAAAGATTAGACTATCCAATTCACTGACAAGCATCACAGTGTCTGACATATCATTTTACTTGCTGATGAGGATGAGGCCAATAATATCCTACTCCCAAGATTTTATGTATGGTTCTTTGAGCTGAATAATCACCTTCTCTTGGTTCATCATGACAAGCTTTGATGATATCATAATCTTCACCATTTGTCACACTCTTGCAAAACACATGATCAGGGCCAAGTTTAAATAACATTCCATTAATCCATTTAAAAGAAGAACTTTCTTTGATTAAATGTTTCTTTTCTTTTTGTGAAAAGTGCAGAGGAAACTTCCCTGAGGTGAGGTAATTGGCTATATTAGCAAACCATAGAGATTGTGCTAAAATATAAAATAATTACTCATCTATAAAGTCATCTTCCACGAGTTCTTCTTCACCTGTAGTGTTCATTCTTGACAAGAAATCAGCAACCACATTAGACTTCTCTGGTTTGTCTATAATAGTAACATCAAATTCTTGTAAGAACAATAACCATATAATAATCCTACCTCCCACAATTATTTTTTTGGTAAGATATTTAATTGTTGAATGGTCTATATAGACAAATACCTTGTAGCATATTATGTAGTGTCTAAATTTGTTGATTGCATAAATTATAGCTAAGAATTCCTTCTCAGTTGTGGTGTAATTTCTTTTAGTAGGTGTCATGTTTTTGCTAATATAATATATAGCATACATGTTACCCTCTTCATCCTTTTGTCCAAGAACTAATCCAAGTGTTGTATTGGAAGCATCTATGTATATATGGAATGGCTTAGTCCAATATGGTCCTCTCAATACTGGAGCAGTAACAAGTTTAGCTTTAATGGTCTCAAAGGCCTACTGGCAACTATCACTCCATTTGAATGTATTGTCTTTTGTAAGCAAGGCAAACATAAGGGTAGCTATTTGACTAAAGCTATATATGAAGCATCTGTAGTAACTAACATGTCCCAAAAAACTCTTAACTTTAATTTGTGTTTGTGGAATGGGTAATTTGGAAATTATTTCAACTTTCTTTGGATCTACTTGAATGCCTTTTACAAAAATATGGTGTTCCAGGACTATTCCTTCATCCATCATCAATAAAAATTTATCATGGCTCAAAGATAATTGATGTTCCTCACATCTAATCAGTACTCTTTCCAAGTTGGTAAGATCTTCTTCATAACTTTCACTATAAATAGTGAAATCATCCATATATACCTTAACACAGCCATTTGTAAGGTCAGATAATATTGCCAAAACTACTCTTTAGAAGGTTGCTAAAGTATTACAGATTCTAAATGGAAGTAATCAGTAATCAAAAGTTCCCCAAGGGTATGTAAAAATGGTTTTCTCTTGACCTTTAGCTACTACGGTTATCTGGTTATACCCATTAAACCCATCTAGGAAAGAAAAATATTTCTTCCCTGCCAAGTTATCAAAAACTTGATCAATGAAAGGTAAAGGAAAGTAATCTCTTGATGTTGATTTGTTTAGTTCTCTATAATCTACACATACTCTAAAATTTCCATTTTTATTGGGCACAATTACCAGAGGTGACACCCACTGGCTGTCTGAGATGGGGTAAATAAACCCAACTTCTAGCAACTTTTGGATTTCTATTTTGACTATTTCCTTTAATACTAGGTTTATTCTTCTTTGTGGTTGTCTGACTGATTTGATAGATTCTGTGTAAATGTGATGAGTGCATATGCTGGGGTGAATTCCTTTCATGTCAATATAATCCCAAGCAAAAGCCTTAGTATGTCTTTCCAATACTTTAAAGAGTTGATCTTCCTCTTCATTTGTCAACCAACTATTGATGTTCAAAAAAATTCTAGGTAATACCATGATTGGTTTTATACCTGGATAGTTGGGTTTTATTTGCTTAAACTCACTAATTAATGAGTTTAGAGGACATGGATGAGGAATCAACCTATGAAACATAGTTACATTATCAACAAACTCTTTTTCTAGGAGGAATCAGTCTTGCTAAGGAACAATGAAATGCATCTAAGAAATGAGTTTGCTATTGTTCTGCCAATTTCCACACAAATTCCTAAATCAATCTATGATCATATGATGAATAAGTAATAGTAGAAGTTGAAGTGGAGGTTTCAAAATTTTCCAACTGACCCAAGAATCCTATACTAAGGTAGTTCATAGCTTTCAAACTGGCAGAGTTCGTAGTTTCAAGACTGGCATAGTCCGTAGTTTTTGGACTACCAGAGTCTATAGATTCTAGGTATAGGTCTCCATTCAATTATTCCAAGTGTTTTTTAATTGTGATCATGACTAAGGAGGAAATGTTTTTTAATGTGTTGTCTGATTCATCCACCCAAAGTTCTTGTATACTATTTGTTGATGGCTTTGTAGGAGGATACAAGGAGATGCATTTGGATTTTAACCCATTGGAAATGGTCATGTCTCCTAACCTACAATCAATCAATGCTACTACAGTATCCAACTATGGTCTACCTAAGATTATAAGATATCCTAGATTCTTTGTTTTGGGTTGCAAGACCATGAAATATACTAGATATTCCCAAGATTCAATTAACACTTCAACATTTTCTATAGTTCCCTCTAGTTTCATTACCGACTGGTCCGCTATTTGAAGAATGGTAGTTATGGGTTGCATTTTCATAAGAGATAATGCATGGAGAGTATCAGTTGTTATGACATTGATTGCTTCTCATAAATCTACCAAGATGTTAGGAATTTTTTTCCCCTCTAATTGTAACTGTGATCACTGGGCTTCCTAGATTTGCATATTTTAGAACTAATAGTTTTCTAGCTAGTAAATCATCAACTTTTCCATCAACATGAATGGTTCTTGGATATTTTTATTTTCTCCTAGGTGTTTTGATACAAAGGTTCTTGATGATCTTATTTAATTTAGGTATATCCATAATGGCTTGTAGAAGGGGTACCTCAATATTGATCTTTTGCAACTCATGGACCAAGTTTGAGTTTGGTTTAATATCAGTTTCTCTTAATCTTTTAGGAAAAGGAATTACTAGTGTAGTAGTGTTTCCTTTATTTACTTCAGGGCTCATTTTGATTTCAATTTCTTTAATGCCTACTTGAGAAGATTATATCTTTTCATTTTCATCAAGTATCTTAGAAATAAGTACTGGAGGTTTTTGTATAGTTTTTTTGATCTCAAATGTATGTTTGAACACTCAATAGCTCCAACATTGATTGTTTCTTCCTGTTCATTAACATAAATAGGTGCTAGTTGTTTATTTTTTGGATTTTCTATTGGTTATGTAGGCATTGAGGGCTAATTGATTTGTCCTTGTTGCTAAATAACTGGGGGTGGCATAATGGTTTGCTATTGAAGTGGTCTTCTTGGTTGGGTGAATTGTGACTGTGGGTTCCACTGTTGATTCAATTATTGATATGGTTGTGGCATCCAATGCTGCTATGGTACCTATTGTTGTTGTGGTTGTGGCACCATCCATAGAGATGTTGACATCCAATCTTGTCCTACCCATGGATTTTGAGTTGATATAATTTGGGGTTGATTCCAAAATGGTGTAGGAACTGAAACATTCCATGGTGCCATCCATAGGTTAACCATATTTCTCACATTAAACTATCCCTGAGCGTAGTTTTGTGGGGCAAAATTTTGTCTCTGAATATAATTTACCTCTTCAGTGGACAAAATTTGGGTTTTTATTTGATTCTTTAAAATAGGCAAAAGGGTACACTATTTGGTATCATGATCTATTGCATCACAGATCCCACATGATGAGATATTAGTTTTATTTAGGGGTAGTCTCCAAGGGCATGTTTCTATCTACACTTAGGATAGTAGATTGCTAAAGGCTCTATTTCATTTATCTTAGATTTAAGGTCATCCAAAGTACTATTTAGTGTAACTAGAATATCTATTTTGAGATTAGGAAACTCTTCCATTAATTTACCCACTTCATTAGATTTCCCCAACTTTCCTTTCCTAATTCTAGGTTTTGTTTGAGAGTAATTGGTACAAAGCTCAAAAATCTGATTGAAAGCCAATTTATTTATATCTCCTCAACCCATCAAATTTAAGGCATCTCTAGTGTCTTCATCCAATCCTTTTAAGAAAACCAACTTCTAAACATCTTCAGTGAGTGGATAATTGCTTCTTTTATGAGTGAACATGAATCTATCTAAGTAATCCTCTAAATATTCATCCTCATTCTATTTAATTTTGAAGAAATCCTCTTTTCTTTCTCGCACTCGACATTAATCTTGGTATTTGTTCAAAAATTCTATTTTCATGTCATCCCATATTCTAAGAGAACTACTAGGTAAACCCATAAACCATCTCATAGTTGCATCTTTAAGTGTAGAGGGAAATAGTTTTAATTTTTGGCTATCAGTTATGTAATCATATGTTTGACATAGCACCTTAAACTCAAACAAGAATTAATCAAGACCTTATGTATATTGTCCCTAGAAATTTGGTAGATTAGTTGGTGAAATATTTTTCATGGGGGTTTGATCATTAAGATCTGCAACAATAGGAAAGGAAAAAGTCCTTGTTTATATGAATTGTTTATTTTATTAGAGAGACATTTCTTCTTTTGATGATATTTAAAAGCTGGGATAATCTCCCCACTGAATTTTTGTGGTCTCATTTATAGTTTGTTCCAAGTTATCAAAATTTTCTTTAGCTATGGATCTTTGAAATGCTTCTTCTAAGTATTTGGCAATCTCTAAATAATGTCTTCCTACAAAATATTGATCTTGAGGAATTTTTCCTATGGGGCTTGCATGTGGCAATAGCTTGGTTCCTATCCCAGTTTCAGAGGATTCCTACAAATAGGTTTCACTTATATCTTCTGGTTCACTACTTAGAGATGTTGAAGGAGTGTCCACTTGTGTTCTTGGTGGAAACTTTGGAATAAATCATCCTTAAGAATCTCTATGATGGTACATCAATTTATTAATTATTTTGGGATTTTTATCATTTTTTACAATTTTTTTTTTGTTTTTACTCTAGATCAATAATTATTACCTTACTAACACCTTTTATTCCTCGACAATGGCACCAAAAATGATGAGTGTCATCTAACTCCTCATTTAACCAATATTTAATTAGTGTCTTATCAACCAAGGATAGTGTCCAAAGCTATCTATAGTAAGGTATGGGATGGTTGATCTAGAAGTCTACTTATGGGGGTGCTTGTTGATCCTATTCTAACTTTGACTAAACTACTTGATTCATGCTTTTGCTAAAAAAGAAAGAAATCAAATTAATCCATTCTTTTGCTGGAAGTAAAAGATCACACTCTTATTTTATGTTTGTAGAGAAAGTAAATTCACACTTCTACTTATGAAAAGAAATTTGCTTCACACTTCTGCTGTAAAAGGAAACATACTTTGTGTAGAAAAGAAATGAATTAAGAAAATACTCTTTTTAAAATATGAATTTGTTTTGATATTTTTATAAATAAATGCAAATAGTAACAAGATTCTAACTAATAAAATAGAACATAAATACCGTACACAATTCTTGGTTCCAAGGAGAGTGGGCCCTTGCTCCTCTCAAACTTAGGAACAAAGATTAATCAGTGCTAGAAACTTGAAGTATTAATTTATGGAAATGAAATGATTACAATCTGATTGAAACATGTATGCTTCTAAAATCTAATTCTTGATTTTCTATTTTCTCTATATCCTTTATTTCTTCTCTCCTTTTCATAGTCGAAAGTCTTACACTTTATACTAATACAATCAACTTAAAATAGGATGCAAAATAATAGGACTCCTAGTTGATCTCTTCATCCAAAGATAGGAGATTGGATTTCTAAGAGATCTAATTATTTTGATGAAATAAATATCCTATCCTATAATAGTCCTAAAATTTGATTACATACAAATTTATCAAAATCAAGTCCTTCAAAATAGTAGGTGGTTATTTTCCTTAATTTATTCCAATTGGAATGGTTCTCTCTTATCCTATTTGGTCTCTAGCTTCCCGTTTATGGCATTGTCCTTACGAAATTCTCAGAATTGACCCTGTAGAGTCCATAGAAATAAGCCTATAGAGTATGTAGAAACAAGCCTATAGAGTCCATAGTTCTGCTAGATGGAGATCAAAATGGAATGTTCACTATACATCACCTGTGTCTTCTTCCTGAGCATTCTTCACACCAAAGATCACTAAAACATTTTATGTATTAGACATTTAATGACAAAGTAAAGGTTCTTAGTTTAATATAAACAAGATAAATATCTATTTTCCATGTAATAACTATCTAAGAATCTAAGATTTGTATAATATAATATCCTTCGAGAGATGATTTGAAGGAAATAACATGTCAATAATGAGCCATATTTTGAGCTCATCATGCATCTGATATTGTCAAGACCAACATTCACCTTGACAAGTTGTCTTTTAGATAATGGTCCCACAAAGCATGCCAGAACTATTGTCACCAAATATTTCACCTTAAAGGAGGTTTTTCAATCCTACTCTAAGATTTTGGAAACATTGGAATACCTTTAGGCATGTGGGTTACCTATATTAGAGGTAGACCTCTAAGTTTAAGGGCTAACTCCCTAGATTGACCTTTAAGTGCTTATCACCTACACTAACTAATTGCTTGTGGGAAAAGAGATATAAGTATGCATAAAATTATACTATTCTAAAGTAATGATACACCATAAGGGTTTCCAAAATTTTATCATACTTATTTCACTAAGCAACAAGACTTACAATACTAGCTTCAAAGTCTTAGAATAATCTAACATTAGTATTTCAATATTGAGGTGATATGCATGAAGGTTATCCATGGTAAGTGAACCATAGATTAGTTTTAGACACTAATTCTACTTTTACACTTGAAAACAAACCCATACACTTTAAAATAATTCATATAACCTGCTAGAGTGGAACAACTTGCATCAAACATGGAAAGATTGAGAGAAAGCAAGGATAGATGAAAATCACTTGACTATTCACTATAAATCTCTTTAAAAACTTTGAAAAGATGATATATTAAATAAAAAATAGATTTTATGTATTATTCAAAGGCAAATTAAAACATCAAAATAGTATGGCTTTATCATACATGGTGTGGAATTAGCATACAAGAGCCAAAATGGCTAGTACTTATAGAATGTGAAAGAGGATAGAGAGTTTGAAGCTCAAGAGTCACAAGAAAAGGTTTAAAGGTGAGATTAAGAGTTATTTTTGTATTATAATGGATTATTCAATAGATTATTCAAGATTTATTTGGACAAATGTCCCTCTAAGTCATGAAACTTCTTAAATTTGGCATAGGACTCTTCAACTGGCTTCTTTGAAAATTGCCTTCATCATTGGCTTCTCATGAGCACTTCAAGGTATACTAGGGACAATTTACACACATTAAATATTATTAGGGGGTTAATAAAAATGTATAACATACATTTAATGAGCCTCTAATCATTTATCTTATTTTGGACAACTATTATTACTACCTACAGTCACTATCATCCTTTTACATACATGTCTTCACATTTGGCTCTAAGATGTACATCAATTATTTAGTAAAATCCATACAAGGTATTTAATTACACATATAGAGAGTCATAATTTCCTTATATACATTATTTATACCTTAAAATGCCTCCTAATTGGATTTATCACTTTCTCACTTGGTGATCACCTTCCATTCACTTTACTAGTTTGTACTACCTGAAGTTAAGGTGATTATATAGGTATCTATGTGATTATGTGAAGAAATAAAAGGAAATTTTGAGTTATATTATGTAAAACTTATCCTCCCAAAGTGATTACCATATTTTGACTATCCTTTGAACCTGGAAAACATCAAAAACTATCAATAAAATCCATTTTTTACCTGTCCCTAAAAATAGGGTAGAATCCAATCTAGTGGGAAGAAGCCTAGGGGAGTAATATATAACTAAAAATCATCTTCTAATTCATAACATATCATATTTATTCTTTTCTATCAACTTCTTCCACATTGGGTCATTAAGAAGGGTTTTGGAGGGTTTTAAGTAGGTTAAACCCTTAAGGGTTGTTCATAAAATTATGATGTTAAATCCTCAGGAAAATTTCACTAAAACCTTTTTTAGGACCCTCTCCAACATATCATATTTCATCAAGCCTCCATTCTATGTATTTGTACATATATGAGCTTACAAACATAGCCTCTTGATCTCTTCCTTACATTTTATGCACCTTGTCATGTTTCTAAGCCAAGAAATGGCTTCTCTATTACCTTATATACAAACTAAAGGTTATTACACACTTAATATCTCCACATGAGTATGTTCAAATGAATTATAATTTTCACCTAGCCCTATAAGTGGCATTAGACTCCTTTTAGGCATTAGGCCTAGTATAGGCCTAATAGGTCTAAATACACCTATGTGGATTTGGACCACCATGTTTGGCATCTAACACCTGTGAGGCCTTATCCATTTTCATTCATGTTTTAAAAAAATTCTTAAACCTTTATTCAAGGTTATATCAGTCTCTATCTCTCCTTCTCATCATTTACTTATTAAGCTTGTAAAGTTTATTTCCCTAGGAGTTCCATCTATCTGAGATAGAATATAGGGCTTATCCCCTATTTTCTCATGTGAAAAAAGTCTATGAGATGATTTAGTATGTTATTGAGACATTTTTTACTATTTTTAATGATTATATCACATCAATAACCCCTCTTATTCTTCAAAAACTCTCAAGGCAGACAATGTAGCACTCACTATGTGGAGGGTTTATGTGTCGACTATAGGTTAAGGCTTGAGCATAGTTTATACCTATATTTACTTGGAATAAGTATATTATAAGGTTTTTATAACCATGGTGAAGGTTTGATATTATTTATTATGACCCATTATTTCTTTTCAACTCCTCAAATTTCACGTTTTACTAACCTAGGCTTAATTTGTAGTCAACTATGATTGTGTGTTTACTCAAAAAAGGTATGCACATAGGTGAATATTTTATCTTAGACCTTTATTTACAATGATCCACCATATTATTTGAGTCATTAATATCATATTTAATTAATTTATACATATTCAAACCATATCTATGCTAGGCCATCCTCTAAACCACCATGATCTAGTGCACTATCATACTACAACAAATTGTAGATGTTCACTCTTGGAGTAAAAAAGGTCTTATAGATTATTTAAAACCTTAAAAACATGTGTTACACATATTATGGTTTATTTTAAGACTTTTTAATCATATATAAACTATAGGTGATCATGTTTTTATGGCCCCTTTCTTAGTTCACACCATGAACTTGCAGGTACCTAAAGTTAAACCGTAGATGAACTTTTTCAAGGCAAAGTTACACTTGTAGATGATGATATATGGTAATACCTTATAATTAAACTATTAGTTATGTTATTTGAAATAATAATTTACTTCTTAACTCAATATGGTCATTTTCTATGGAGAGATGTTTTTATCATTCTACTTTGGACTATGAGATCATTTGAAGTTCAAAGCATTATAGAGAACACTGAAAACCTGTAGTGAAAGAATGTTTAGAATGGAGGCTTCCTATATATCACTTATAGGATTAAAAAATTCACTATATTTGGTCAAATCATCACTCCTATGATATATCTTCATGATGGAGGCATTTAAATTCATCTAGACTCCATGTCACCTTATTATATGATAGTACAAAGAATGGGCAAGGCCTTGTTTCAAATTTTTTAAGTTAATGGATCCCTAAAACTCTTTCTCCACATATGAACATGAATCCTCAAGTTTTACTACCACTTTATGTCTTCAAAACTTATTTCTATGACATTCCTTAACTTTTCAACCTCTATGAAGGTCTCCAACATGCTCAAAATTCTCCATGCAATACCTTTAGGCCTTTGTAAGAGCCACATGTAGATGTATATGTAGGCAAAAGGGAAATGAATAAATATATGGATAACATGCATATTGGATGGCCTTATTATCAATATTATACCACCTCAAATTCTTTTTATTTATCTTTTAAAACTTTAAATACTTCAATCAAGTAAAATTTCTTATTTCAATGTGTTTATTCTCATGTAGGTGTACATTAGGCTGCAAGACTATGTATATAGGAGAACTAGTTATCACATTCAATAATATGTCATTGGAATATCTTAAATTGGTTTCTCATGTTATAAGAGTGTGTTAAAAATCTTAAAAATCTTCATTACATCTCCATGACTACTATGCAAGCTTCGATAACTCTCATTGACTTGGCTATAGATGGGTATTTGTAGGAAGCTGACTGTGTGCCATATATGACTATATTACTCCCTAAAGATGTTAGCATTTGGTATTAAAAATCCAAAATATATTGATCACCATGACCCTAATTATTATGAAACATTAATACACTTTTTTTTAAAACCACTTTAGGAAATAAAAAACCTCTATAGTTGATGAAAATGCCTGCAACTCCATTGGTGATCTCAACTTGAAACTTGAGATGCTTAGATAATTAAATCACCTCCATAAATGTAATAAAATATGGAAACCTTGGAAAAAATACATCCACATCTCTTAGAAACAATTCCATCAAGTGGTTTATATGGACCAAATAAAACAAGGAGAAAACTTGTAGGGTGTGAGAATAAGCATGTAGAAAGAAGCAGTCAACTTCTTATCATTGGTTCATAAAGCATGGGTAACAAATATTTGAAATCATACCATGAATATAATTTAGAATAAGTGTGATAAATATCTCAGAGAAATTTGACCTGAAATAACTCCTACTGTTTGTACCATGAGACAACTTGTTGACCAATTTTAGATGCCAAGAAGAGTGATGGAGGAGAAAAACAACTTTAAGCCAATTTTAAGACTTATAAAGTAGATAAAACATGGAATTGAACTAATATAAGTTTAAGAGTTATTTAAAAACCTTTCACAAATCCCAAAACACTTGTATAGGTCATAAAACTACCAAAAATTCCTCTTTCCTAACTATTTTATTGATATGACTTAATACCTACAAATTTTTTAGTTAGTACTGACATGAATGACAATAATATAGCATGAGGGATGTTGAGGAATAGTTTGGAATACTTTTATAAGAAATTAAACCATACAAAAATGGCTCAAATATGACCTTATGTGACATAAAATAACTTAAGACTAGATTTAACTATGACCAAGGTTAATACACATAAAATGACATCAATTAAGACAACACACCCTTTTACATTCTAATAGACCCCTATATCAAGTTTTTTACTATAGGGGGTTGCCTTATTTTGACTTGTGGTGAAAATATCCAACAATAATTATATAACCAAATTAAAATTTGTCATTTATTTCAATTGTATGTATGTGGAATCATGTTTGTATGACATGCCTCCACTGATATGCCCCCCTTTTGAGGTGAGGGAATGGAAAAGTGATAGTCAGATTATCTCAAAAAGATTATATGAATATGTAAAAGTTGTGTGAATCATATTTTAAAGATTCATATAGTAGTATCATATCAAAGTAGAGATATCAATTAAACTCATTGTATACATACATAAGAATCCCTAATATGCATGATATGGACCATGGCAACGTATAGAAGATAACAAGATCAAAATAAAATCAATAATACACATAATATCACTCAAAATTCACACAAAGATGGGTATAAGGAGACCAAAAATAAATGGCATGTTCAAATTCCACACATTCAAGATGAGGATATATGCAAATATCCACACACCAAAGAAACAAGCAATACTTAAGGCACTATGGCCAATAAGAAAGGAACATGTTCAAATGTTATATAATCATGATAAAAGAATAAAATAATAAGTACACTCAAATAATCCATGTGAAGAGATGAATTAAATGGAATATAAGCAATTATGGTAAGCATGTCATATTAGTCACTACATACATGTGTTATAAAAAACTATCATGTATAATAGCATATTAAACTACACTATGTAAGATTAAAACATGAGTATAAGCATGTGTAAATGTCTTTATATAAGTTCAAATTGAAATGATCATAAAAAATAGAATTTGTGTCAATAATGATCATATAGAAGCAATATTCACCCAATGTAGTGTGTCATGTGGGAATAGGAAAGGTCCAACATCTGAATGTGTAGGTATCATGGCTATAATGTATACTTGTATCACACTCAAGCACCCATGGAACATATATGTGTAAATAAATTATATGTTATCTACTAAGGTTTGTTTGAAAATAGAGTGTTAGTGATCCCATCTAAGGGGTGATCATAGGGTGATTTATAACCTAAATATGATAAAATAAACTGGTCATGCTACCAATAATAATGTATATGTCCCAATATAGAACTAGAGAATCTATAATACTTGGTGTATGCCTCACAATACTATATGGTATTTTTTGGTATAATTGTAACTGAAACATGTTTATTTGGTATTAGAGTGCTTGAAAATGCATAATATATCAAATAATATCAAGCATAATATAATTATCTATAAGGAGTGGTAATTGAATAACATTTAATAAGAAAATGTGCCATAGGTATGCATAGTAGAATCAAAAATTGTATCATGTTATATTGATAATATTGTACTTGTTATCTTTGCTTGAGAGATATTAACATTCATTTATACTAACCATAATTCTCTAATTTTGGAATTATATTGAGTCAAAATTGAGCTAACATGTAATAAAATAGAGCATATTCCTATCCAAGTGACATTCAATTAAATAGGTCCAACATAAAATTAGATGTAGTATATTTATTCACATGTTCCATGTCGTACCCTAGAGATGTAAATAAATTTCAAGTACACATTGAATTCACAACCTAGGATAGTTATAATATTTTGAAATTTCTTTCCATTTATGTAAGGATTAGTGATATGATGCTTTGTGGAATGATTTTTAATTTCTTCATATGAAGGCACACCTATAACATTACCCATTTGATGCATGTCTTGATTTTGAATGTTCTTTGTTAAAACCTTTTATTGAGAATTATTTTAGGCTTAGTTTGTGTGTCTTTTTGTAACTTGTATATATATATATTTGTAATTATTCTTGTTGAATTCATTGTTTGTGTATTTTCTCTTTTTTCAATCTTGATTTTTTTGGAACATGTAATGTTTAAGTGGTGCATTTATGTACCCTTAATACATTAATTACAACATTAAATGAAAAATATGATTTATTATTTATGAGGTCATGCTCATGCAATAATAAATTATATTATTGTTAATGTTGGAATTATTGGTCTAGGTTGGAATCATGACCTATGGTCAAATATGCAAATCCATGTGACAAAGGGGACACAGTTGGGCACATTTAATATGACCATTGAAAAGGGTTCACTTCTCTAAAATTCATATTATAATGTTCAGATGGATTTTCCTATATTAAATATGTTTTACATTATAAAATCTAATGTGAATTCTTATGTATTCCATTCTATCCATCTTGGTTTTTTAAAATTTTGTGGAGAAGTGAGAAGAGAAATTTTGTATTGGGTACATTTTGTTTCTTAAATAATGAATAATATTGGTGGATTTTTTATGTCTTAATGAGGTTTTTCCATGCTATATTTGGAGTTTTATGGTGAATGTCTTTGATATTAGTCTCACATCTATATCTAGTGTTCGTATGCAATCATATTACTTGTTATATCATGGTATTAGCGCTGGTTGATGTGTGATCAAGTGAAAGATCATAGATCAAAGTTTTCATCCATTTTCAATCCAATGTATGTTCAAGAAATAATTTGAAGCTTCTTCTTTAGTAAAAGTAAGTTATTTCATTTATTTCTTCTCTTAGAACCTAGAGATTTTAGATCTAAGAATTGTATCAAATTTTAAGCTTATTTTCATAACATAGATCTGCATGGGTGTCTTGAATATGCTATAAATGCTTCTTTGAGCATTAAAAATCATAGTTTTTTTCTATGTTGTATAATGATATTTGTGAAGGTGTTTGAAGATCTCTAGTTGTATATCTGAGTAAATAGAAGCATTTCAAATCGAGACCAATCTTGGGCACCATTTTTTGGTCTATTGAAGGCCCTTATATCATAAAAATTAGTAAAGATTTTAAATTTTAAATTTTTTACAGCTTGAAATATATTTTTAAATATTAGATCTCTATTTTTTTGGCTACTAACACTTATGTATAAGTCCTTGAAGCTACTAGTTGAAGATCTATAATTTGAAGTCAGTCTAGGGTGCCATTTTTTAGCATAAGAAAGCTAAAAGTGAGTAAACAATTTGTTTTGAGGAATTAAATCTCTATTTTAGTCATTCAATCCACTTAGCTTTACCTTTTTAAAATGTTTTTCACCTTTACTTCACTTGATTTGGACTTTTTTAGGTGATTTCAAATATTCCCTCTTTTCAAGTGTCTTTGTACTACATATAAGGTAGAAAATTTTAAAAAATTAATACCTACATATTTTTTAATCTTTCTATGGCCTAAAATAGTTAAATTAAGTATATTTGGAAGTATAAATCCTCTAGAGACTCTATGAATCACTAGTTTATCTCATTTTATTTTTTCTCTCCCCAAGCACCATTTTTTAGCTTAGTTATACTTGTACGACCCCTGAAAAAATTATTAAAAAAAATAAATTTGTAGTCTTTTTTTAATCTGTGAAGGTCCTAACCTCTTAGTTTTGAGATTTTAAGGAGATTGGGAAATTTTCAAACCTTAATATGGTCATTATATGCTCCTTTTAATTTTTCTCTCTACTCTTGTCTTGGGCACCATAGTATTCCATACTGGCAACAATAGCATTAAAAATCAATTCCCACTCAGAAACTCTCAAATTTGGTTCCCTTGAAAGCAGCATTTCCAAGGTAGATTGGAGATTTACTTTGTCAAAAATGGAATCCTATAGCTCCTTCCAAGCATCTCATCTCCTCCACCTATGTCATGCTTCTACATACTATGTGTTACAACTAATACAAAGAGTTAGTAATGTCAATTTGAGATTATAAAAAAAAAATAAGTCTTTTATTTTATTCTCCATTTTCCACCTAAGCTTGTGTATCCCACTTTCCTTTAACCTTTTCATTTTAAAAAATAAAAATATTTGTATGTATTTATTTATTATCATGAAAATATTTATTTCTATATTATTTATTTTTAAAAATAAAAACCTAAATTAAAAAGGTTTATTTACAAACTTGTGTTTATGAAATGTGAACAAGCTTAATGGGTGAGTTGGCTAACCTAATTTTGCTAGTATACTTGTATCAAATAGATCTTGTGTTGAAATCCACTCAATTCTTTATTTTGATCAAAATTAGTTTTTATTATAAACTATTTTTTTAAATTTTCATGTTCATTCATGTGGGAACTTGTGCCTTATTCGACACTTAAACCTATCAACCTCTTGTAAACCATAGTCATATAACGAGTATATTTTTAGGTTTTAGCACATTTTGGACACATTAGGAAGGTCACTTATTTTATTTTAATCCACTTAATATTAATTTTAAAATAATTTGGTCAAATAATAAAATTTATGACACTTACAACCACTTTTGCAACTTTGGCCCTTGTTGTAATTCTTTGTGTTTTTGAATTGTTTTGAAATCAACTAAAGTCGCTAGTGTTGTTTACTCATTAAATTATGTGTTTTTATTTTAAAATCAAGTATAAACATGTTAAAATGTTTGCTTCATAATCCCTTGATTAGTCTCAGTTTAGTCTAAAATGCAAACTGATACAATACTTGATTTGACATCGAGAAGGGATGTAATTTTGTGTTATTTTTGGTGAAATATGTATCTTGTTGCAAATCTAAAAGGGTGAATTTAGACTTCATATTTCTCTTATGGTAGTCTTTAAATCATTGATGAATGACAAATAATGCTTTATTAGGGCCTTACATAGTATTTTTTTTAGTACTATCATAGTGGATGTGGATTTACCACTATGTAAAATTACAAGAAGGCCTACCTATGTTATCCTACTACCATGATACAATCTTAATATTCAGTTTGATCTAAGTGTTTCACAGCTACTTATGATACCACATCAATGGCAAGACCCTTCATAGTTGGCATTATGTGTTTATATACTTTGACTCCAAAATGTTTTATTTTGTGAGTTCCCTTTTGGGTTTTTGGAGAATTAGACTAAAATAAGCCATTTTTTCATCCATCATGACAATATATTACACACTTTATTTATAATTGGATTCCCTATCATAGTTATAAGCTTTTCATGAAGTAGACATCCAAGGTATATTGAGAATCTCTTTGTTATAGATAATGTCTTAATGAGACTTTTTACTATTTGGTCAAATAACTCATTGTGTTGATGAATTTTCATTTTTTATGCTTTAATGAATTCATTAGTTAACCATTATGTGAACCTATTTTAAGTAGTTATATCTATGTTAAAATAGCCCAAAATAACTTGAAAAGGGTATTCAAATATATACTTAAACTTAGTGTTTTATACATCTAATACTTAGAGCCAATTTACCTATCATACTAGTTATGAAAACAATAACCAGTATGAATATTTATGAAGCCTGCATTCTTTTTTTAAGATCAATTTTAGAATGAATTGAAGGAAAAATGTACCATGTTTGGTTTTTTAACTTATGAAGTCACTTCAAAATCAACCTAGTTAAAATATAAAAAGTGAAGTTTCACAAAACAAAAAATTCATTCAATTTCATATTAGATTCATAATACTCGATAAACTTAGTTTTATCTCTTTTAGGTAAGTTTGCTACTTTTAGCAACCCGATTCCTAACCTGATTTAATCTAAAATTTTGAGTGAAACAGTCAAATTTTCATCAAAACCCACTTTAAATGTCAATTTATTTTGTAATTTTATTTTTATGGGTTTTATTATTTGGTTTCATAATTATAACTCATAGATGAGTAAATTGGTATTCGCTGACAAAATGTTATTTATCCTTATGGAAGCATTTTTTCATTGTCATGTTGTCAGCGGTTTATCATGATATGAATTAGTTTTGAAGTGTGCTAATGAAGATGGTTTGTGTCATCATATTGGTGATTTTTTCATGTCACACTATTATTTTTTTGACTAATTCTTGTTCACTTTATAATTTATTTTGGCCTTTCTTCTTTATCTTCATTATGAAGCTTGTTGGGAATGCTTGTGTGATAAGCATCATTCCAAAATTATACACGAAAACAAAAATTATGATATAAGTTCCTACTAAATCATTGCATCCTTCTACACTCTTATAAATCTAGACTAATATTGAAACTTGAGTCATATTTAAAAAATAATGTTTTATATGACTTGACAAGGAATTTATGCATAAGGCTTGACATAGAGGATTGTATGGTACCTAGACCACAATTTGGGCACTATTTTTATGTTTATATCATATTATGTGCCATTATAATAGTTTAGTAAAGCTATCTTGTTGTTAGTGAACCTTTTTCTAAGTTCTTTAAAAATGCTAACTAAATTTATATTGTAACATATTTTGGTCTATAAAGGAACTTAATATTGCTCACATTAGGATATATGGTAGCACTGCTTCCATTTTTTTATTCCTAAATAAATTTTCATAGGCGATGGAGAAAAAACTAAAGGATTAAGAGTGTAAGACTAATCTTTTAGACAAATCATTGAAAATAATAATGTGCATGTCCTTGAAAAATCTTTCTGTGAGCCTCTTGTGAAACCTCCTTTGATTTCATCATTTGATGAACCTAACTCTCCTATTTATCCTTATGAATAAATATATGCCTTAGGGGGAGTTGATACAATTTTTGATAACTTAGAGTATGAGGGGGAGCCTCTTTTCACTTATTTTCAATTTAAAAAGGCCTAAGTGGGAAAAATCCCTAACTAAATCAAAGAAAATAATATTGATTTCATATTTTGATTACATGAGTTAGAATTTTATACATATCATCATGCTTCATTTTGATTATGTTTACTTATTCTACTTTATAAAAAGTATCTTTTATGCTAACATTCTTAGATACTCTCATTGTAATGATGTATCATTTGATTGTTTATTCTAATTTTCTTAGATACTTTCATTTGATAAGTAGAGCAAGTTTATGCCAACATGCTTAGATTATTTAATTTGATTGTTGTATAATTTTATTGTTTATACTAACATGATTATATGATTTATTTTTAAATGAAAATGTAAATGAATTTTGCATTATTGGCTCTCCATCATTTAACTTACCAAGCATTCTATTCATACATCTCTAAAATTAATTTCAGTCTTAAATATATTTTATTGGATGATTGCATATTATGTTAATCTCTATTTGATGTATGAGAAGCTACATACCTCAATTTTTTGATTCCAAATCTATATCATTATAAAATTGAAGCATATTAATCTTTCAAAGTTTTGATACAACTTAAATGAGTTATTGCTAATAAGATATCTAAATGATTTAGTATCATATTATTAGTAAAATTATTATATGTGCATCACATGACATATGGGGACGTTCATTTTGTCAATATTGGAGATGTCCAATTATGAATTGCATACAATAATTTGTGTTTTTCACTATCTTTGTAATCAAATTAGTTAACTTGTTTATGATTTGATGGTTTTAAATGTGCTTTATCACATAAAAACATATTATTTTTTATATTTATGGATGTGGTTATTGTGGTGCTAACCATTATATGATATCATGAATCCATTGCTTTTGGATATGTGTTGTAAATTTGTGAAAGTGTTAAAGTTGTATAACTCTAGAGAAAATTCTAGTGTAACACTAAAAAACTATGCATATTGAAGTACATGTATAGGTTATCTAAGATAAAAATCCTCAATGATGATTTGAATAATGTCCTATAGGCACATAGGTAGCAAATATCTTCATAAACCACTTGGTTCCACCAATTCTTATCAATTTTGTACAATGTTAGGCCTCTGAGAGTTGTCATTGAGGGGTATTGTACATGGCAATGTCACTTCCTATTGGCCTTATAGCTTTCTTCTTCTCTATACTTCTTCTCATTGTATAGCATTGTTATAATCACTTATGTGTTTTAGTAAACTTCATATGAATATTTACCTTTTTATCCAATACTTGTAAGCATGTATGGATGTCCTTATGTTATAAAAGGATTTAATGATTTTTTGATTATTCATGAGAAACTATGAGTGGTAGTCTCATAATCATGTTATCCTAAACTTACTCTAAGTAGTTTATGGATTATAATTCCTTTTATTTCAAAAGTTGATGTTGGCATGATGAAGGTTTTTAAATCCTTCACCTCCTAAACTCATCATAGATAGTTTATGGAGTATAATTTATTTATTTATGAAGGTGACTATTTTTAGAATAATTAATGATTAAGGTGTGTTATTCATGTACCCTTAATACATTAAATTATATCTATTTTGGAAAGGTCACCTCCATAAATTATAGAATATTTTTATGACCATTAGAAACGTTGCACATGGATGGGACCTTTCATGAGTGTCATCACTACCTTTATCCATACCGAATGTGATGGATTTTTTCCTTTATTATAAATGAATGACTATATGGATATGTACCTTAAAAATCCCCACTTAACATTAAGGGGGACTATTGGAACATGTAATGGTTAAGTGGTGAATTTATGTACCCTTAATACATTAATTACAACATTAAATGAATAATATGATTTATTATTTATGAGGTCATTCTCATGCAATAATAAATCATATTATTATTAATGTTGGAATTATTGGTCTAGGTTGGAATTATGACCTATGGTCAAAGATGCCAACACATGCGACCAAGGGGACAAAGTCAGGTCCATGTAATGTGATCATTAGTAAGGGTCCACTTCTCCAACGATTGAATTACAATGGTCAAATGGATTTTCCTATATTCAATATATTTTACAGTGTAAAATCTAATGTGAATTCTTGTGTATTCCATTCTATCCATCTTGGTTTTATGAATATTTGTGGAGAAAAGTGAGAACAAAAAGCTTGTATTGGGTACATTTTATTTCTAAAATAATTAATAATCTTGGTGGATTTTTTACCTCTTCATGAGGTTTACCCATGGTATATATGGTGTTTCATGATGAATGTCTTTGTTACTAATCTCACGTCTAGATCTGGTGTTTGTATGTAATTGTATTTCTTGTTATCATAGATATTTCTATTTTGTATTTATGTACTCTTTCTTGCTCCATTTATTTGACTTCTTGAATATTTTATTCTCTACCTTGTTATTTCCTTATTCCTTTTACTCTTGTAATTTTGTAAATTTCTCTTTTTTTAATGTCATTTGTTCCATTTTTTCATTTCTTCTTCCATTTTTATCATATTTTGTTCCTCTTATTATAATTGATCTTATTACATTTGTTCTTTTTGAAATGTTACCTTTTATATTTGTGATTTATTATTGGATCTAATTCCATTTAATGATTCTTTTTATTTTGTAGTAATAAAATGAATATTCATCTTTGAGTTATTTTCTTGAGTATTTCCAATATATCTCAACCCTTGTCAATCATTATGATAAGATGTGGAGATAAGATGAATGATCCCTTGTGCATATTTTCCCAATTCTTGACCATGATAACCAAAGTGTTACAGATATTTGTATCCAAAATACTATTGTTTTAAATTTTGATTATTATTATTTGTGGTATATTTCTTAAGCACAAATCTTGGTGTAGATGAAATTTAATCTCTATATGGATTTAACAATGTAAATTTGAACTCAAATATCAAACTATGAATTAAAGTGATAGATCCATTAGAACTAAAATATCAATGGATGAATATAATTTAAAACCAACACTAAGATCCTAAAGCTAAATGCTCTACACCATGACTAAATGGAATTAAAATAAGAGGACTGGGATTAGGATTACCTTTAACTCAAAATCTTGACATTATGATGTTTCTTGATCAAGGATTGGTGGATGGATAGTTAGACATGGATATGTTATGGATTTATAAGTTAGCTTTAATGGAGGAAGTGAGTTTTTTAAATAGATTTTGGAGGGAGTAATCAATAGTGGAGATTTGAAGTTGGATGAGGGAGATAAAGGGTTAAGGTTTAAAAGGAATTTAATTTTTCTTGGAAGCCTCTATATTTAGAGGCTTCTAAGAGGGAGGGGTGAAAATAGAGAAGTTTATAATTTGGAGGGTTATAGAATCCTTATTAGGACTAATGATTATTATGTGGGGGATTAGGTAGGTGATTAAGGACTAGGAGTGTAGGAGATCTTAGGAATAGGCTTAGTAAGAGGATCATTCAGAATTTAAATTTTCAAAATAATAGGTAAATGGGATTAGGATGGGATAATGGGAATTTGGGATAAATTAATGATGAAATGGGATAGAATAAGGTTAGTAGATGATGGATAATGAAATATGATATTATATAAATGGTTAGGAAGGGAAGATATTAGAATGAAATAATTAGAATCAATTAAATGAGTGAAATTATTGTTGATGAAAATTATTATTAGTGAAGATACATCTAAATCAAGATAATATCAAGGGATGAATTTTGGGCATAGATAACTCCTTCCAGGTCTACACTCAAGTTTAAGGTGTGGCCTATGCTTCTTGCCCTTCCTAGGTGAGATGAGTCTCATCCTAGTCTCCTTTTTTCATTTTTGAGCCTCTTTGAGCTGACTTTTATTATGACTGTAATGTGAGTAGTAGCAAAGAGTTTTAGTATCTTTGAAAATAGGGTTTGGTCAGATAATGTCCATCTTATGGAATCAACAATTGAGTACTAAGGTTTTATGCCATTTTTTTAGCCATAGAGTTCTAGGATGAAAAGATACTCTCTTTAGAGTTGGTTGATTAGTAGTTCCCTATCAAAGATTTAGAGGCTAAGGTTTGCATGAACATCTCAAATTTTGAAATGAAGGTTTTGAATCTTGTAGTGGTTGACTTTGAAGGTAAAGCTATGGAAAATATTCTTAAAGATGCAGCATGGTATACAGAAAGAGGTTTGACTTGTCACTTCAATAGGTTTTGGTCATCCCTTTTGACTCGACATAAGTGGTTTTTATGTTCTTGAAAGCTATTATTGGTCCATGATTTAGAAAGTTATCCCTATGCTAAGGGATTTTTTATAGTGGCCTTTGATTATTTGATTGATAAGATTAAAATTCTTTAATATAAATCTTGGATTTTTTATAATCACCTACTATTCATGAAACATTAGTTCCCTAAGTTCAATCCTTTAACTAAAAATCTTTATATTCATTTGGTTTGGGTTAGGTTACCATACCTACCTCTATAGTTTTAAATCAAACATGGGCTTTCAATGATTGGTAAAACTTTGGGAGAATTATTAGAAATAGATGTCACATCACTTAATTTCTCCTAGATAGCTTTTACCAAATTATTGGTATGTTTAGATATCTCTAAATAATTACCTGAGAATATTGACTTAAAAGTGCAAAAAAGGTGTTAATTTCAATAGATAGATTTTGAAAGAACCTCTTTTAGATGCAGAAATTGCTTTCAATTGGGACATGTTTCAGCTTTATGCTCCAAATCCAAGAGAAAAATATTTTATTCTTGGGAAAAAGATAATAATGAGGAACTGTTGATATTAAGTCCCATTAGTAATCCTAACTTGTCTTCAAGTAATGTAGTAGTGTTTTCTTTAGAGAATCTTCCGGTTCTAGGTAAAGAATTAGTTGTATCTTCTTCACTGATTGCTAAAAAAAGTGAGAAGAGAGAGAGGGACTTGAATCCTCAAAATAAATTAGATAAATTTGAAGAATTTATTATTTTAGATAGCTCAGTCTCATTAAAATTTACTAGTGAAGAATAATGGAAAGTTGTGAAGAGTAGAAAGAAAGGCCACATCATTATTAAGTCCCAAGAAAGGGATATGAGTTCTCATGGTAGATAAATGATTGTGAAAAAGTAATTTTAAGATTTTTTTTCATAATTATGTGTTGAAAGTTATTTCATAAAACTTTCAAACGTTTGTCATTATTATTTTTAGTTCTAAAATTTTGTCATTGTTGGTTTTAGTTGGCCATTTGCCTTAATAGTTATTTTGTTAAGCTAGGACTCTTTGGTTTTTTGGAATTTTTTGTTAATGGGATAGGGACCCATTTTTCCTTGAGTATCAATCACAAAAATAGTATTATTAGCGATGGTAATGTAGTTTAGTGATTTTAGATGCATACATTTTGACCCTCTTTGAAAGGGAATTATGAGTGATGAAGTGAAAGGAGTAATGGTCTTTCAAATAAAAACCATGTCATGCATGAATGTTGATAGATGATGTTAGTGGATATGATGTCCCCTTGATGGGACATGGAGGGATGAATGAGATGGATGGACACTCAAAATAAGAAATAAGGTGTGGGTTTTGATGGATATATGAGGGTATGGGATACTAGATGATGAATAATATAAAGGATTAGACTTAAATAGTAAGCTAAAAATTGATGATGCCCTTTGAAAAGACACATGAATATGGATTCGAGGTGATGGGTGTCATAGTTATTGACATATCCCAAGGAGAAATCAACCATAATAGGATGATGAAAATATTAAAATGGCACAAGATTTAGACATATCCCAAAACACATGCAAGGGAAAGCTATAAGCCAAGATGATTTGATAAGATTAATGATGGGTGTAGCTTAGAGCTAAATCAATCAAGATGATGTAGGTCATGAGAGATAATAAATGATATGGTATATTTACCAAAAGATAATAAATAATAATTGGACTACATGGCATCAAATCAATTAGCTATCGTTAGGTACTAAAAAGTAACCAAGTGTTACCTACATAGTCTGGAAAGACTTTAGGCTGATGTAGTTTTAACTAGAATATGATGATGAAGATGAGGATGAGGATTAATGATTAAAAAGTGATGATGATTTGGATGATTAGACTTGTTAGTGATTTAAGGATATGGTTTATATGATGAGACAAGGATAAAATATTGGATGTTATTTGAAGGAGTTGATAGGATTAGATTAGTGATGAGAAACAAGGATTATTGATTAGAGGATGAAGATGAGGATGATAAATGATGATATTATAGGTGATAAATCCATCAAAATTTCATAAGCCTCATCATAGTCTAAGTAATCTAATAAACATAGCACTTGATAATACACACCATGATATAAGGATGAGCAAGAAGATATTGTGCCAAAGCACATGGGTAAATAGTAAACTCTTCATCCTTGAGGGCACTTTGTGTGTCCTCATAGAATCCTCCTTCATTTCCCAATAAAAAAAGAGATATTATGCAAATAAAACATAAGGAGAATAATATATACATGATAGTCAAACAAGACAAAAAAATTAAACAAGTAACACACATAAATATCTACATGCAGTGTTACAATCTCTTATCTAAGGATGGGATGAGTGATTATACTAAGTTGGTTATGATGATGATTGGATACTTGGATTTAGATAGGATGATCATGATTATGATTATGACAAGGTGTCATCCCTAGTTTAGGATCAAAGGATGGGTGATGTGATAAGGTCTTTGAATATTGATTTGGTCTTGAAATTGAATCAAAAAGTGGCTAAGGAAGGTGGTTTAAAAAACTGATGACTAAGGATTACCAATAAAAAAATACCTACAAGAGTTAAATATATCAATGAGATTAGGATATGATGGGATCAAATATCATCCATACTAGTGAAATAGTGATTGTATGGGTGATAGGTATGGAGAGGCAATGATAGAGAAGTGATGGGATCATATACCTTTTATACTATCAAAATAGTGATTATATGGGTGATTGATATGAAGAGGCAATGATAAATAAGTGATGGGTTCTAGAATAAATTATTTGGCAAGGTTGTGCATGTTGATAATGCCTTTGTCATAAAGGATGATGATGAAGACATAGGTGGGTGGCCACTAGGAGTGGGTTCCAATATGAAATAATGGATGGAATATTAGACATCATTTGGGATGAGGATATGGACAATAGGATAGATAAGATGATTATTAAATGTGGTTGATTATGATGTGATGTATATGGATGCAACTAAGAGATAAGGCATAAGACAAGACACAATGGACTATTTTTGGGTTTTTCAAGTTTTTATGATTTTTAGGGATTTTTATAATATGTATGTACACTATACAAATGGGGTTAATAGAAAAGGGAATACCAATATTATCTAGTTCACTAAAAAAATTCTTTATTTTCCTTAGAAATAAAGTTGTAAAATTTGAAAGAAGGGTGAGGTTAGTATAACTTGATATGTTACACATGCATTGATCCAGATGATTGTGGAGACTCCACTTTTTATGGGGAGGAATGACTTGCAAATAATAAATCACTAAATCAATGGTTGATTAGTTGGGTAGTAAGGTGGATTTCCTAGTGTGATCTAGATCCAAGAAGCACAAGTTTCCTTGGAGGCTTTCAATCCACACTTTTAAACAATTAAGTTATGAAAATGAAAGATAAATTACTTTCATAAATAATAGAGGATATTGAAATCAAATTCAAGAAATGATTGAGAAGAAATAAGTGCTTTTCAATGATTATACTAATAAATGATTATATATCAATGCTAAATAAATCAAACGTGGTTTAGAAGATTGAGTGATCCTTTGTGAAAAGATATAAACTCCAAAAATGGTATTTGGTCAAGATTTGATAGTTGAAATAAGATACCATCAATAGTTAGGGTCAAACCAGAAATGGTAAATGACTATCAAAATTTAGGGTCAAACCATCAGTGGTTAGGAAACCATCAATGGTTATTATGGTATCTAGCTTACAAAAATAATTTTGGTTGGAAATATCTTAGAGAGGTTATGAAAGGTAAGTTTAGGTTGGCTACTGATTACGCAATAGAGGGTAGTGTTCAGAAGTGTCTAGTTCAAGTAGAGGGTGCTTAGATGATTGAAAGAGGTTTTGGGTGGCCTTAAGGAAGATAAGTGTCTAGAGTTATAGAGATATAACATAAGAAAGTGGGATGAAAGAGAAGGTAACACAAGGAATGAGACAAACAAACTGATTATTGAATCTTAATAAGGAACATCTACTCAGCTTTATTATTGTTGGTCTATAGAATGTTGAGGTTGGTTGAAATATTATTGTATGTTTTGAAGCAATTTTAGTAGAGTGGCATTACCTTATCTATTAGTTGATAAGTTACAGTAGCACTTTTGATCTCTATCCTGGTTATTGGAAGTAAGAAGGATACCTGTGCAAAAAGCTCTGATATATTGCACCAAAAGTTTTGATCTCTTACCCAATAAGTTTTGATCTCTTTCCTAATACTTTTGGATGATCTCTTTCACCTCCTCTTCCTATTTTAATATAGTGGTAAGTGAGTGATGAAATAATAAGTTTGACAAGGTGTCTAATAAGCTATCTAAATTTCAGCTCACCATGTGTTGATTATGCAAAATGGTATATCAAATAGCTATTAATAGAAAATAAAGCTAGAATTTTAGTTGAAGTTAACCCTTGAGGTGGTTAAGGGAACATCATTGATGTTCAAGGTTAACCATCAGCAGTTAAGGGTTGACCATAGATGGTTAGGGTCATAGTCACAAATGGCTAAAATTGGCCATTTCTACTAATGATTGGTGGGGTAAATGGTTAGTAAATGGTCCCAAATGGGTCTAGGGATGGTATAAGTGTCATTATGACATCTAAAACCATAGTGTATAGTTTTTAGTGTCTAAAATATGCCCCTTTTTGTTATGCAAATTGTATCTTTAAGCTATAAAATAAAAAATGTAAGTTTGGTACACGGTTAGTTGCCCCAAGTGTGGGAGGATCTCCCCCTCAAATTGGGAATAGATAAGGTGAAACAAAGTCAATGGTGAGTTTTAAAATTGGATAATTGGGTGATAAATATGGATGAACTAGGTCAGTGGATACATTGGGCATTAAAGTGTAATTATGTACACAAAATGTGATTAATTATGATAACATAGATTGTGCATAGACTAAGCTCCCATAGTTGAGGTAATTGGTAAATCATGGTTGGTACTAGAAATAAAAGTGATAAGTGGAATAAGTGACCACATTTAGGCATGGTATTTATGGTTTCACTCATAAACACAAGTCTCCTAGGCAAGGTCAATGTGTTCATAGGTATCCAAGGCAAGATGTGAACTTGGAAAACACAAAAGGGTTGTAGGTATTGGGACCATAAAGGGTCATGATCTAAGGTACCTAATAGTTGATGCATAAAATTATCACAATTTCAAGTTGTTCAAATATGGCAAAGGAGTCTTAGTGATCAAAAATGACCAAGGTAGGGTTATCACAAAAAGTGCAAAAGTTGATCTAAAATAACTAAATCTTGGTGGCTTGGCTAGTTAGTGGGTTGGAAGAGAAGGTGATCTTGAATAGGTGTGGTTAATTGTGGTGAATATTTGGTAAAAAAATTAGTTTTCATTCCAAAAATTTAGAGGGATTGACCATCGATTGTTAGGGTCAACCATTGGTGGTTACATAGTGACCATTGGTAGTTTGACATCATGCCTAAAAGAGCAAGGTTTAAAAGTCAAATGAGGCATTATATTTCCTCATTTATTAATTTATGGTGATTCAACTATGCTTATGTGATATAAAATGGTGATGGTTGGAGATTCATGTGAGCTGAGTGAGTTAGTGATTAGGTGAGATTGACTAAAAAGGTGATTGGGTCATCTTGTGGCTTAGAGTGAAGTTGATCTAGTGAGGATGTAGAGAGGTGGAGGTAGAGTCTGGGGGAAAGCAATGGTGGTTGAAAGAGTGCCACCACAATGATGGTCATGGAATGGGGTAGATGATGTAATTTAATTTGTTAGTTTTGAAGAATTTGTTGTTTGCATAGTTATTATGGGTAGGTAGGGGTAAGCATTTTGATTTTAAGGGGTTTTAAAGATTTGGGTATGATATTGGGTATGGGGTGGATAGGGGTTGTCTGGTAATTAGTGGGGTGATAAATATAGTAGTGGTAGGCTAAAATTTAGAAGTTTTATTAATTTTTTGGGTAGTTAGGTAAGCCTTAGGGCTTGGTGTGTCACTGATGGTCACCACATAGTGGCCATCAAAAGTCATTATTGACCATCACTGATTGATAGTCAATCATCAACGAGAAATAGGTGACCATAAAATTGGTTAATGTGTAGACCATCAATGGTTCACCATCAAACTTTAGAATTTAAAGGTGATCAATTATGGTTCCACAAAAAACCATCACTCATCGATACTTGATCGTCAATGATTTAGGATAAGTTGAAAATATAGTAAAAAGATGGGTGAAGGGTAAGGTAAATGTAGGTGGTTGAGGGTGAATTAGGTGAGGGTATATGTGTATGAGATGAAGGTTAAGGTTAGGTATAGGGTAATAGTTATAGGTGGCATTTTGATAGGTACAATATACTAAGGAACATGTCTAACCTTATAATCTAGGTAGTAGTTGTAGGTGTAGGATCGAGTGTTGTAGCTCCTAGATGAGGTCATTTGAGTGATGATAGACTAGGAGTAAAATAAATTGATAGTATTGGGCCTAGGAGGGATTAAATATTATCATCACATGACCATATATGTGACTATGTTAGTGGACCTCATCGAGAAATGGGACCCAACCACTAACACATTTTTGCTACTAATTGAAGAGATGATGATTCTACTAGAGGACATCCACCAAATCATGAGGCTACTAATATGAGGTGAGTCAATAGAGTACATTAGTGGTAAAGAGTGGGATGAGCTCATGGATATGTTGTATAGGGAGGAATTAGTACACATGACATGGCATGCAAGAGGCATCCATTATAAAGCCCTATATCATAAGGACATGGGATCGAGATGGGTCATCATGATGATTATGGCCATGACATGTTATATATTTATAGACTCTAGTAGTGGTATATTTCCTTTGGTGTTTCTAGGAGTTATGGTAGGCATGATGATGGATCAAAAGGTGTATGCTTGGGTGCCTATCCTACTAGTACATATCTACTAGGAGTGTTGGGCTATATGTCATGTAAGAGGTATGGCATCAACATCAGGTTTGTGTTATACTATTGGGTGTTTCAGCTAGGTGGGTTACCATGGTATACATTTGTTTAGATAAACTACAGAGTCAATTTTATGTGATGATTATTTACTCATAAGACTAGGGTGTGGGGCTTGAGACCTGGAGTGGTACCAAGATAAGTTAAATGCACTAGTAAGGGTGATGTCATATGGAGACCGTACATCATATTTTTTTCATGGTTAGGTATTAAAAGGTAGATATTGTCATTATAGATTTATGCATTGATAAAATAGAGGAGATCTAATATTATGAGACACTGCTATTTACCTTCTAGATAAGCCATATTTTTATGAGTATGTGACACAATGAGGGGGTGATGGAGCCAACATTGCTACACTAGGTCAATGGGAAGCATCCATAGGTGCACATAGAGGTCCTAAAAGTGAAAATAATAGTGCTCTAGCACCTTATATTCTCATGAGAATATGGTTTTTGATGTATTATATGATTTTAATACTAGCGTATGAGCTGATGTAGCAAGGTGTACATGTTTTTGAGAGATTTAAGCATTATTATTATTATTATTATTATTATTATTATTATTATTATTATTATTATTATTATTATTATTATTATTATTATATACATATATATACATATACATATATATATATACATATACATATATATATATATACATATCTATATATATATATATATATATATATGTATATCTATATATATATATATGTATGTATATATATATATATATGTATACATATATATATACATACATACATACATATATATATATATACATATCTATATATATATATATATATATATATATATATATATATATATATACATATCTATATATATATATATATAGATACATACATATATATATATATATATATATATATATATATATATATGTATGTATGTATGTATGTATGTATATATATGTATGTATGTATATATGTGTGTGTGTGTGTGTGTGTGTGTGTATGTATATATATATATATATATATATATATATATATATATATATATATATATATATATATATATATATATATATATATATATATATATATATATATGATTATGTTGATTATGAGCTCATGATGTGGTTATGGTTTTGGATATGGCTTATGGATATGTTTTTATTGTTATGATCATGATATTGTGATGATTTATTATGATTTAGCATTTATATTTGAGTAGATGTATTAATGAATTTGTGTTCCTTGATATCTAGATAGACATGTGTGATGACTCATTGATTTATGATGGTTGATTAAATGTTAATGAAATGATAGATGGTTTATGATTATTTGATGTGATTGGTTAGGTAGATGTTATTTATGAAGATGATAATGATGAAATTGCACTCATGGTTTGATGTGTGACTTATTAGAAATGTGGATGTTTTTAGATTAATGAATCTATGTTTCCCTACCTAGCTAGGATAACATATGTGGATGACTCATGGATTATGATATGATATATGGTGATGATGTGATAGATAGGATTGGATATGATTATGGTAATGTGATGATTGTATGAGTATTATGATTATGGTTATGATATTATGATATGATAATGTTTGAGATGGTTAATTCATTAAAATGTTTTGTTTTGAGTAAAATACTAAAATAAATAAGACAAGATGTCAAACACAAAATTGGCATTTAAAATTTTTTAATGGATTGCATTAGATGAAGGTGAATAAATATTAAAACACATAGAGTAAGTTAGATAACAAAACTAAATGTGAGGAAAGATGAGAAACATGATTCAATCAAAGAGATAATCATCTGAATGAATGCATAAGTATGAGAGAATAAGAAGATAAGATGCCTCTTCTTTGGAAAGGACTCAAAAAAATTGAAGTTATATCAAATTATGAATAAAAGACCTTAAAATACTTTGAATTAGTGTTTTTTATTTAGTTAAATAATTTATTGATCACATAATGTCAAGTAAGCTCAAAAATCCCTTTTCATAGAGGGACGATGGATGATAATGGAATATTCTTGTGAGACTAGCATGCTTCTTCAGTGTGTTACAAAAGAGCTAGTATAAATAAGTCCATGTCATATAAGGTGTAGAATGATTGATGTGGGAAGTATACTTATGAAAGCTAATTACAGATTCCAAAATTAGTGTTGCCTTTTTCTGATTTTGATAATGGGTCTTTTAATTGGGAGGTTGATTGATGCGAGAAGGTTCCTTGGAATTGTCATGCTTTGATAAATGCTTTACTCGGCCATCCTTCAAGGGAGTGTTCTAAATTTGTGAAATTTGTTTAAGTATTTTGAGAGTTGTCCTTCAAGGGAGTAGTCTACCTTACATTGAGTAATTTTGATTAGTTTTGGCAATTTTCCTTCAAGGGAGTAGTCTACGAATGTTTGGAATGACCCATAAAATATATGATTTTTTGCTTTTTTGTGATTTTTTTATTTTATTTTGTTTTTTCTATTGACATAAATTTGCTTATATAGGCTCAAAAGGTTCACATTCATAAAGGTAAGACTAAATTACCAAAATTTTGATAATGGGTAAAGGAGTTTTAAGCAACAATGACCATGGGAACCCATCTTGTAAAGGGGCAAAGAGTACCATGAGAATCATGCCATGGGTAGATCTATGGTACCCATGTTCAAGATCAGGATAAGGGTGTGATGGATAATCACATGATCCAAATTTAATTAGTTTTCCTTAAAATAAGGAGATGAATGTGGGTGAAAATAAGGGATAAGTTTAGGTTATACAAAAGGTGAGTTTGATCTTTTTTAACAAAAAAAAGGATGAAAATACAAAACATTGAGGGGCTCAGGTTCTGATTTCCCTTCAAGAAAGGATAACTGGTAAGCTCCTAATCCATACTTGTGAGTTATGATATAAGTTCCAAGCTAATTAAAAACAAACTTTCCCTGCTTACTTTTTTCCATATTGGTTACATGTTGATTTTCCTTTAAAATGAGATCTTTGATATTGAATTCTTGTACTTTGAGGTGCTTGTTATAAGCAATATTTATTCATTCTTGATAGACATGAAGATGGGTAAGCATGGCTTAATGATATTTGTCAAGTTGCTCAAGTTGGGCTAAATGTTCTTGATGATAATTTCCCTCAAAAATGATGTCCTCTAGGGATATACAAAGAGAGGGGATTTATACTTTGAGATTCAAGACATCCTCTACTCCAAACACAAGAGAGAATTGGGTAACGCCCATAGGGGTTCAAATGCTAGTAAAATATGCCTATAAGGTGAAGGGGATGTATAAATGCCAATCTTGACCAGATGTATTGACCATTTTAGTTAGCATATTGTTGAGGGTTTTTTTATAAGATGCATCCTATCCATTTGATTGTGGATTATAAGGTGATGAGAAACTTAACTTAATACTGAATGCATCATAAATATATTGGAGTTTTTGTTCTTAAAAGATTTACCATTATCAATGATTATTTTATATGGAACACCGAAGCAACAAATAATGCGATGGTTGTTAAAATTGATAATATTTTTAGCTTTAGTTGAAACAAGAGGAATATCTTCCACCCATTTGGTGAAATATTCTATTGTATTGATGATATAATGATGTTTCTATGAATAATGGGGGTTAATTTAACTAATAAAATCCAAACCTCATTATGAAAAGGGCCATAAATATGTGGAGACTATGGCTAGGTTTGTGATGTAAATTGGCATGTTATTAAAATTTAACACACTTCTTCACATAATCACAATAATTTTGGTTAAGGATAGGCCAATCATAGCCAAAGTAAAGGATACGTTTAGCAATGCTTAGGCCACTAAAGTTCCCCCCATATATCCCATCATGTATTTCCTTAATAGCATGAGATATTTCATGGATACATAGGTAGTGGAAAATAAGGCCATTAAATCCACTCTTGTAAGGTATTTCCCCTAATATGGTGTAATGAGAGGTACCCTAAATTAATTCTCTTCATTTATTCCTAGAAAGATTGAAAGGGATGATGGCAAGGTTGAGATAGTCAAAGACAAAGGTCAGGTTGGGTTTCCTCTACATTAAAGATGGTTGGAGAGTCTAATTAGATATAATAAGGCTTGGTAATTTTATGGGTAATGATAGATATCTTATATTTAGAAGGTGCATATGGGATCTGGGAAGTGAGAGAAGCTATTATATCGATAAACTTATTTATAGATCATAGAATAGTTTAGATATGGTAGTGTTCAAATGACACCAAGAGTATATCAATTAGCTATTTTTAATCTTGAAAAACATCATTATTACATTGATAAGAGCCATTGATTTTGTTGACAATGATTTGGGAATCACTAAAGATGTTAATTATCTTGACTCCCAAGGCTAAAGCAGCTTAGAGACCTATCACTAGGGCTTCATACTCAACCATATTATTGGTACAATCAAATTCAAGTTTGAAGGATAAAGGAATAGGTTTAGTGTTAAAGTGAATAAGGATTATATTGGATCCCCTACCACATTAAAATTTTGATCTGTTGAATAACAAGGTCATTTTATATGTGATGTCTTCTTGAGAAAGGGCAGTGATAGACTCATCAAAAAACTCAAAGAAGGATAGTTGGCTATCTATTAAGGGTTCTTTGGCCAATTAGTCAATGATTACTTACCCTTTTATTGACTTCTACTAGAGTAACTCAAGGTCAAACTCAATTAAGATCATGATCCACTTAACCATGTGCTAGTTTTGGTATGTCTTGGAGTGCATATACTTTAGTGGGTTGGTATTGGTTATGACATAGGTTTTGTGATTGAGAAGGTAGTGGTGAAGTTTGGAGGTGACAAAGACTAGTGTGAGGCAAAGTTTTTTTATATTAGTATACCTAGTCTCATACTCTATAAGTGTATAGATTATGTAATATACATTTTTCTCTTTATTCTTCTCATCCTAATGGGCTAACATTACCCTTAATGAGTGGTTGGTGGTCGAAATATAAAGGTGAAAAGGTTGATCTTATTTAGGGGGGATGAGGATGGGTGGAGATAGAAGGTATTATTTAAGTGAATCAAAAGAATTTTAATAGTCTTTGTTCCACTTAAAAGATACATCCTTTTTTTTTAAATGTGGTGGAAAGGTTGGCATCAATCAAAGAGTTGAGAGATAAAGGGACAAATGGATTGGAGCTTCCCCTACAAGCTACATAGTTTCTTGAGGTGGGTGGGAGGAGGCATGTCAAAGATTGATTTTATTTTGATGAGATAAACTTTGATTCTTCAAAGATAAATGATAAATATAAGGAGATTTCCTAAAAAGACCCCAAAAATACACTTCTTAGGGTTAAGGTGAACATGGTAATGAAGGAGACATTTGAAGATAGTCTTGAGATTGAGAAAATTATCTTTACAACATTTAGATTTTCCAAGAAAGTCATCAACATAGTCTTCAACAATTTTTTGAATAAGGTCATGGAAGATATAGGTCATAACATAATGGTAGGTTACACCAGTGTTCTTCAGACCAAAAGGAATGACCCTATAGTATAAATTTTGCCAAGGGGTGATAAAGGTAGTTTTGTGTTTATTTTCAAGGGTAATTAAGATCTGATTATAACCTGAGAACCCATCTATAAGAGATAACATCTCATCAAACTAGTTAATGCATCGTAAAGAAAATTCATACTTTGGGCAAGCAATGTTACGCTCATGAAAGTCTACCCATATGCAAATTCCCCATATGGTTTTAGTGATGGGATGATGTTAAAGACCCATTGGGGATAATCAATGGGTTAAATGTAATTTACAGATATGAAGCATTGAATTTCTTCTTTGATGAGAAGGGCTATGCAAGGGTGCATCTAATGAAGTTTTAGCCTAGCTAGATTGGCATCATAATTGGTGATTATATTATTGATGTTGATGGAATGGTATATTATTGGCATGATGTTATAAGACCAAGCAAATGATATGTTTTGGTCTTACAGGAAGGAGGAAAAATCCTGAAGCTCCTTAGAATTTAGCGATTGGCTGATTTTGACAATGCATGGGTTACCTAGAGTACCCAAGTTGATATCCATGGTGGATTAATTCAACATGTTTGAAGTATTATAATGAATGGATTTATGGGTATAAGAATATTTTATGCCAAGATAGGTAAGAATGGAATTATCATCTTAACACCAAATGATATTAATGGTAGGATAGTCATCTCTTACCATCTAAGGATAAGTTAGAGGAATGGTTAAAATATCCCCATACTTTTGATAATTTAGGGATCCAATTTGATCATTTTAACAAAAAAAAAGTTAGGAAGGATGATGTAAAAATCCTCAGATGTCAGTGGTAGAGTGGACAATGAGGATGGGATTTCCTCATCAATGATGATAATGGGAGGTGAGTCTACGGGCTCTTTGGGTGGAATGAAACTGAGACCAAATATTTCAAAAGGATTTTTATTCTTAAATTAAGGTAAATCATGTTTTCCATACTCATAATTTCCTAGATTCAATCCATTCTAATCACACCTATGGAGTTATGTCTTAGCGAATTTGAGTTTATCTAGATAGGAGAAATTATAGGTGAATGGTCAAAGAGAAGAAGAGGTCAAGGAGATGGTGAGTGATTGATCAAGTCCCCCATATATGATATTTTTTTAGAGATTGGGAGGCCCATAATAAATAGTGGTTCTAGTATTGGGGTCATAACTAGGATTCTAGTCAAGGTTCCCATACTCTTGAGGAGTAGGGAAGGCATCCAAGGCCAAGAGGTGATAAAGGCCAAGAGGTGATACTCCCCAAGAAAGAGATGTTGGAATGTGGATTCCAAGGGGTCCTTTACAAGGATTTGGGTAAAATTTATGGATGATTTACTCGAGGCTTGGTTGGTATAAGAAGTGGAATCATCATTGGTTGATGAAGATTTAGTGGTGGGAAGGAGGAGAACATCATTCAAGTGGTACATCATATTTCATGATGTAAAAGGATTTGGGTCAGCATATATGGTCACTACTTGACCCTCATGTTTGAATTTGATGCAACAATGTATGGTGGATGGTACATAATTCATGAAATGGATCTAAGGGTATCCAAGTAAGAAATTATACCAGAACTTGCCTTTACTATGTAAAAGATCTTAGGAAGTGTACAAGTTCCTAAAATAATGTGGAGGAAAATAATTCCTAGGGTTATTGGCATAGTGTCATTGAAGGAACAGAGAACCACTATGGTTTCCAACATAATGTTCTCTAGTAGTTTCAATTGGTCATATGCATGGGATGAGATAATGTTGATGTAATCCCCCTCATCAATCATAACTCTCTTGATGTGGGTTTGATTGATGTAGGCGGTAATGAAGAGAGGAAAATTATAATCTTGGGGATAAATGGATGGTATTTCTAAATCTATAAAGGTAATAAGGGTGGAAAGTTGGAGGAATTCAATAAAGGCTGCTAGAGGTTGTGGGTCTTCTATTTAGACCTATATATAATGAAATGCTTATACCATTGCCTGGTGGTCATGGGATGAGGTATTGATTAGTTCATATAATCTCATTTTCACCAGTGTTTAATGAATTTGAATTAGAAACACTCTTTTGATTGATTTGGAAGGGTTGGATTGAGAGGTACCCAAGATGGATATATTGGGCTTAGGAGAAGGTGTGGGTGTTTGGGTTTGGTTGAGTTATTGGGTGGTAGAAGGGTATGTCCATGGAATGGATACTTTTACGTTCCCCTTATCCATTTATTGTGCTTGTGATTGTGTGACCACATGTATGGTATGGATTTGGGTAAGAGTTAGGCTAAAGGACTACTTTGGTTCCTCCTCACTCTTAGATGAGAGTGTGGGAGCAGGTAGGTTTGGGGTGGTGGCTTATGGTTCCTAGAGTGGCTATGGGGTTACAGATGGATCTTCTAACAATAGGTCATCATCAATATATAGCTGATGGACAATGACTTGTAGAGATTTATAGTTCTTTGTATCATGTCCTGACATTCTATGGTATGAGCAAATTAGATTGTCATGAAACCAGGATGGCTTAGCACTAACGGGTTCAAATGTTTTGATGTGAGGAAAATTCAAGAAAGAATCTTGAAATAATATCTATAGGATGGTTGAGTAAGACTTGGACAAATATGACAAGGATGTTGGATTTTTGGTTTTCACTTTTGGGGTGGAAGCCTTCTTAAGAGTAGGCTTAGTAGTGTGAATTTTGGGTGGTGGAGTATTATTAGTGGTTGGTGGTTTTGAGGTACTTTTTTAAGAAGTATTAGGCTTGGTAGTGGGTGATTTAAAAATAGAAGGTTTATAATTAGGATGTTTGGTAGTGGAGGGTTTGGAGATAGAGAGTGTAAAATGAATAGGTAGGGACATATCTAAAAGAGGAGGTTGGGTTTGGATTGTATTTTGGAGATGTGTTTTCTTAACAGAAGGATAAGGTCTTAGGATGGAAGAAGGATGTGGTCCCAAAATGGAAGGCAAAGTATAAATAAGTGGCAAGGTTCTAGCTTTTGTGATCCTAGGTGGCTCCTCCTTCTTGGTTAACTTGACTTGGGGTTTTTTAGTGAGTTAGGTGGGTCTAAATACAAATTTAATGGACGGTGAGTAAGGCTCTAAGTAGATAGTATACATAGGTTTTTGATAGGCTTGTCTAGGATGGGGGAAGATGCCTAGGTTACTTTAGGTGGAGTTGGTTTAGTTGGTTCAATGATGGCTTGAGGTGTAGAGGTTTTTAATGGTTTAGTTGTGATGATGGTGGGTTTAATAGTAGAATTGGAAGGTTAGGTTTACAATAATGTAGTTGAGGGATCTTTCTTGGTTGGATAAGGAAGCCTAAAATGGAGCCCAAATGTGGCATGATCCATGTTGGTTGGCATAGGTATTCTAAGTTTTGAACCAGTCTAGAAAAAGGCTCATAAATGGGTTTGATCCCTTTGGTATTGGTCTTAAAGGATAAATGGTATTGGTCTTAAAGGATAAACCAATGGGTGGAGAGAGGGGAGTGGTTATCTCATTCTTTTCCTAAAACAAAGTGTTGTCACTTGGATTTTCACCCTTTGAGGAGATAAAAAATATATCCTCATCCAAGTGGCATAATGGAAATACCTCTAGGCTTTTGGGTAGCCTAAGGATGAGGTGAATCTCTAGATAGAGCTAGCTCCCTTGATGTACCACTTTGGATTGAAACTACACTTAACTTGGGGATTGAAAAGGGATACAGATAACTAAAATTAAATTAGTCTAAGGGAGTTGATACACCATATAACATTTTGACATCCAACCATATGCATATTACACTTGAAATCAAAGGACCAACTAAACATACACATCTCCAATATTCATCTTCTCACATCAATGTTACATTGTGAGGTTATGGATGAATGTGAAAAGATAGAAGGACTAGACAAGAGGATTATGAGGGAAATAATGAATAGGATAACTCATTAAATCTTATAAATTTCCTAAAACACTTCACATCCCTTGCAAAAACAAGATTTCTAACTGTAAATAGATGATAGAATGAAATAATATGCTAAGGAATCCATAGTCTTCAATTATGCAAAATCAAACATTCCAAATGATAACACTAAGAATAGTCATGGAGGAGGTAAAAATTAGTAGTATTATTGATAAAAAGTTTTACATTTTATTAGGGCTTCACCATACTCAAGTGGACCATCCAATACAATGCCAAAATGGCTAGTTCTTATAGAACTTGAGAGAGAAGAGAAGAGAGAAGTCCAAGGATCACAAGGACACTTATCAATATGATAAAATCAGTTACTTGTGCATTATAATATGATTTGGGATGAACCATGAAAGGTTGGTAGATACAAGTGTCAATCCACATCATAAACCTCATGAAAAGTGGCAAGAAACTCCTTATCTTGGCTCAGATAAACTACATAAATGATTAGCCCTATTTGAACACCTTAAAACTAATTAGGACCAGATATGATTATTTTAATTAATTTTAAGGACATTTTACATGGATATATATGCATTTTTTGTAGGCCTGGTCATCTGGAATCACCTATAAAGGAGTAGTCATCATTTATAGTCCCAAAAAACACTCCTTTCAAGCACCTTGCATACTTGGCTTCCAAAAAGAGATAAATTTATCATTAAAATCCATAAAATTTAGTGAATGACATGTTTTAAGTCCTTACATTTCTTTATAATCATCAGGGACACCTTAAAAATCCATCCACTTGAAGTTTTCACACTTCTTCCTAGCTTGTCCATTAGACCAGTTTTGACTAGTTAAGTTGAATCACCTAGTTTGGATACTTAAAATTTTATTCAAGGTATTTAATGGCCATATGGAGTTATATAAAGTGTTTATCTTCTTCCCAAACTTAATTCATCTTCAAACTCTTCTTGTAGCATGAATGATACAAAATGGTCAAAAGTAGCTTGTTTATCACCCCACATATATAGTTCCATACATATAATTGACATGTGAGGGATATTATGTGATTCCTATGCATTTTACAATAGGTTTCATGAGAAAAATGTTCCATTAGATTAGTTTTCTGATCCATCTCCATCATCGGGTCTCTACAAGGGTTTTAAACCTATTTGCACTTTTAAGCTTCATTCATAAAAGATTGAAATCCAAGTTTCCAACCAATTTAGCTAATTTTATGTTAAAATAATTTAATGACTTCACCAAAATCATTTTTATCCCATTCATATCCTATATAAAGATATGAGCATTTAAATTTGCCTATTTGATCTTATTTTTCTCTTTCTTTCAGGTCTAAGTTAGATTTTGAGCCAAAAATGGATTCTTTTGTGCTTCCCCTAAATCCAAACATCTTTAAAACATTTTTATCCACCCCATAAACATATTCCATCATGTTTAAAATGATATCTCATGCCATAGATTTGACTAACTCTTCATTTGGCCACTAGGTCTAGACCTTGCCTAGCAAGTCTAAGTGCAACTTAAGCCCAAACTAGCCTTTGATGGATTTCTTACCTCCTGATAGCTTAAAAATTCATATATTCATCCCATTCTCATTTTCAATCATCTATATATCTCATCAAAATCTAAAAATGAAGATGACTTCCTCATATAGTATTAGGTTTCACCATTCCTCATAGCCCTAACTGCAACATCTATGGTTCAGACCATTTTATTGATATTCACCCTATCTATCTTGGTTATTCATGTTTATATATCTGTAATAAATATTTTCAAGCCTAATTTAAAGTTTTATATGTATCTTGGCTTCAACCTATCACCTATTTTCTAAACCTGCTAATGTTTGTGTATGAGGAAGTACCCCCTATCTGAGAAAAAATAGGGGGTGATTCCTCTACTATATTAATCAAATTGAGTACTTAAGATTATTCCTAAAGTCATGAGGACATCTCACACATAAATTTATCACATGGTGACCTCATTTACCCTCTCAAATCCTAAAAATCCCAAATAGACTATGTGGAGGAACATTGTGTGCAGGGTCCTTTATGGAAACTATATGTTACATTTGAAATGTTATTTATATGCTAAGTTTACAATGTATGAGAGTGTTGTGATCATGAATGAGGTGTTGAAATCTTCGCTCATCCTCCCAAACTTTTATATACTCCCCATGCTTTACTTGTACCCTTGTCTAACCCAAACTGAGCATGGCATAACTATGGTTATGTTTTGCCTATAGGGTTTGATGTAGGTATTCATATCCTTGGTTGAGGTTATTGTGATGAAAATCACCTTATTTAGTTCATATTTATGTAATACACCATTTTTTATCACTTTTTACTCACCCTATATTTCCAAAGAAAACATCATAACTCATGCCTATACCACTATTTGCATCAACTCACATGTCTGACCTATAGGTGTCAATTTTAGGCTAGAAGGGTGCCATGCAGGTAGTCATATAGGTCTACAAGTCATTTATAAGATCTATTTCTCTTGACACTTCATTGGTTTCAAATATTATAAATTTTATCTCCTCTAATGCATTATAACTTCAAAGACTGAGTTTTTTCTCCTTAACTGAGAAACTTCACCATTGACCCTACTTGTAGGTGTGTATTTAACCCCTAGGGCTTGGAAGATGATAAGAAAAAAGGTTCTACATGAACTAATGAGATACATTTGATAACCACAAAATATTTTAATCACATTTACATGCATTCAATATTGAAACCTCTACTCTCCAAACCTTCCTTCTTGAAAATTGGGATACCCCTACTATAGGTCACCATCTACACACTGTACATACTGGGAGTGTCCATGTAAGGCAAATATAAGTCCATCTATTCCTTTTAATATATTTTTATGTCATGAGTGTCTATTTAATAATTTTAACCCAATACCAAAGTTGTTATGATCTAGGATGGTCAAACTAGATCATAAGGTCACTTTTGGGTTTAGGCTTGTAGATATCTATGCCTAAATTTAGTAGTTTTGTAGGCAACTTTAGGGCATTGAATGACCAATCTCCATTTGATTTATACCCTTAAAATTTGGCATGGGTACTTTATATACTAGGGTATATAAATTAAGGTCATTGGATGCATCAAACACATTTGTATCTTTGTTATATGCCATTCTCAAAGCTCATGGGCCTCTATTTTTATTATTTTAGGGAAAGTTTCCCTAAACCCAACTTCATGTCTTTCAATCATGGTTTCACACTCCCTTTTGTCTTTTTAACACTTTATATGAGCTTTTAATGGCCTAAATACCATGCTGATGCATTAATGACATTTCTAATTGTTTCCATCTCTCCATGAAAGCATTTTAATAACCTGTTCATCCACTTGTAGGTGGTAATTCTCAATATATAGGTAGATTTAGCTTAGACAGTGGTCATGGAATGAACCATATTCATTATCATAATATTATATAGGTCCAAGTTCTTTATAAAAACCTTAAAATTATCCTTTCAGCTCTCAAAAATGTTGAAACCCATACTAAGTATCTAACGACATCATCATGGTTCTTGTATGTGTGCATTGGTTGTATGTATGAGCAGTGAGTGTTTAGAATGGAGTTACAAGGATGAGAAAAGGGCCTCATTGGTAGCTAAAAATTAAATAAACCTTCAAATTCATGATTCCCATTGAAAAAATCTTGAAACAAGATAAAATGCATCCTTTTCAATGTTAAGATCACTTGCATACATATGGAATAATGCTAGTAGAGTGTTGAATGACTGGTCTAGCATGGTGGAGACATAGGTTTTTTTAATAAAAATATGGGGTTGTGAGAAAAAAACCTATAATATTTTAACCCCATGGAATTTAAACATGGAAGACACCATTTCTCATTCATATGAATCCTTTGTATGTAATTTAAACCTATACAAGTGGGTCATTGACTGAAACTACTCATGGTGGTACCTTCTTGAAAAGTGAGATATTAGAATTATCAAATAAAATTTAAAGAATAAAATAATCATTAAAACCATTAGATTAAGAAACCAATATGATCTAAAACCAACTCAATAATTTAATTTTACAGACCTTCCTAAACGAGAGCAAAACTTATAGGGTACACAAATAAGTAGGTAGATTTGAAAGGTCAAATTCATGTGGATGATTTATGAGTAAAAGTACACAATTCATAAAACTATTTATATGAAATAAATGTCTCTAATTTTAAAAAAAACCTTCTAAAATCATTTTCCTTGAAACTTCTTGAGCTATCTGTACCAAGCAAAAACTTGCAAGTCACTATTATTTGCCAAGAAGGGTGAAAATGGATTAGAATGGTTTTGAGAAATAAATGAAACTTTAAGATAAATAAAAATTTGGAACTAATATTTTTAATCTAAATAGGCACTACCTTACCATTTCCCATGTGGGACACTTCCCAAAGAGGTTGTACAAGTGCCAAACTCTTCTTTTCCTTCAAGAAAACTACCCTTTTTTCTGCATAACCTACCATATTTTAGTTATGTCAGTTAATTAAGACCTATAAGGACACATTAGAAATTAAATAATTTTTTTAACCTTCACATTTCCTAAAAAACTCATACAAAGCATTAAATACACCTTTTTAACCACTAAAATGACTCAAAAGGACATGTTGGCTAATGAAATTTATGACCAAGGCTAATATATCATTGAATAACATTAAATGACCTATAAAACACCTCATGAAAATATATTATTCCAAAAAAAATCTATAAAACCATTTTTTTACCTAGGGGTACCCCAATTTAACCTAAAATTCAAATTCAGTCAACAAATTGGTGATTCATAAGGGGAGTATGCATGATATACTAACTAGACTAGTAGCCTTACCAGTCCATTGGGATTAGGAGTCATCTAAACTATGATATAAACAAGGAAACTTTTGGCCATTTAATTTTATCAAAACAAGACCACAAATTACCTCAACCACTCAAATCGAGGACATAGAAAACAAGACAACAAACATGTGCTTCATGAGCACTTATGGAACACACACACTAAATTGAACAAGCTAACTAAAACACTAACTAACCTAAGATGATAACTCCCTCCTAGATAAAATTGAAAGTTTTAAAATCTTCTTGCTCCATGGCATAAATAATTTAGTGAGACATGTAGCCTTTTGATCATTGGTATTGATGCCTCCAACTTTCTCATGATGTTTTCCAACTCTATTAGCATGATTTTAATTTAAAACTAGGTAGATTAAAACATTTTGGATATATAAATGAACTCTTATTGGATCCAAATAGCCTTAACCTTCACATGTGTATCCTCAATTTCAACCTCATCCTTAATTTCTATAGGGGTCTTAATAAGATTAGGCTTCTTTTCAAGTGTAAGTTCTTCTAGGTCATAAAGGATATTTGTATACTCTATCCAATATTGATCATTGTCCTCTATGGAATATTCCTTCTCCACCTTGTCATGTAATTGACCCTCAACTTTTCAAAGCTCTTCAAGTTCTTAAAAGAGCTTCATTTGCAACTACCAATCATGTTGGTCCTCTTCATCCTATAGAACCACTACATCTTTAATCTTATCTTCTTGATGTATGATGTCATCATGTTAATGTTATTCAATAAATAATGCATCTGATGGTGATTCAAGATCAGTCTGAGGTATTGGATCATCTTCAAGAGCAACAACTCCCACATTAGTCTCAAAAGATTCTTCTAGGACTGCCACCTCTTTAGGGATGACTTGAAACTATTTTTCATCCTTAATAGCACATTCATCTTCATGTTGGAGGTGATCATCCAAAACCTTTTGATCAGATGTAGAGTCTTCTTTAAGGGATGAAATATCTTCCATCTCTTTCTCCATCATGGTGATGCCAAGACTAGGCATCTTGATGCTATGTAACCTAGCCCAATGAGGCTGCCAAGGGGGTATGTCTTCTTCAAGCTAGAGTTCTCTTTCTTTATCAACTAGCTACTCCTATTTATGTTCCCATACCATAGGTCCATCAAGGAAAAGGTTTATGGGATGAGTACAAAAGGAACTAGTTGGTGGAGGTGGAAAATAGGGCTCAAAATCATATTGAGAATGAAAAGTTGGGAATTCTTTTGGGTGCTCTTGAGGAAGGGAAGGCAGACCTTGTGCTAAGACAACTTGATTTTCTTCCCTCCATTTGGTAACCACTTCATTCACATCTGATTTATATTGAGGTCTCTCTTGAGGAAGGGTGGATGGGGTGTGTTTAGGCATAGGATCTTCTTTTGGGTTTAAACCTTCCATCACACCTTGATTTAGCAACCTCATCTTTGAATCTAACTCCTAAATGTGCTTGGCTAAGTTTTCTTGGAAAAATGTCTCTTGAATTTAATAGGAAACATCATGAGCATAAGATGTACATGAGGGATGACATGGGACACAATAAATTTCTTGAGGAAAGGTAGGAGGAACTTCCAAAGGCTCAACTTCATTCACCACTTCACACTCCTTATCAACCAAACTTTCATCCTCTTTCTTTCCCCATGATTATACTATCTTACTCTAGATTAGAATGTTAAGATTATAATTATTTTCTTTAGTAATGGTGGGAGGGGTTTGTATAAGATCAAGATTATTCTCAACTTCACACTCTATGTCAAGACTTTTATCCTCTTTCTTTCCCCAAGACTCTACTAGCTTATTCCAACTTAGGATGATAGGATTAGAGGTCTCTTTTTGAGGTGGTGGGGATGAAATATGAGAGGGAAATGAGGAATTGAAATCCAATTCTTTGTCTTCTAACATGGACTAATGAAAATGCATATTAGCCAACTCAATTTGCCTATCATATTAACTTCAAACACAAGATTTTTCCTCTCAACTTTCTCTTCCAACTGATTGGGAATAGGATGACTTTGATATCTTTAATTTGGATCATGAGTAGGGGTCATATATGACTGATAGGAAACTTGGGGAAGTGGGTATGAAGGCTGATAGGTATGGTGAGGTTGCCTTTCATGAACTCCTAGCTTATTCTCTAAGGAAGAAACTAGACCACTCACATCAAGCATCTTGCTTATGATTCTTTGGCAATTGTCTCTCTCAATAGGTACCCACTCTCTTTTTATCAACTCTAATGCTTCTCTCACCCTATGAATAATATTATTATGAATCTCTAGACCACATACCCTTTGAATATCAAGATCCAACATATACCTGTCATAACCTAAGAGTGTCTTCTTGAAGTTGGAAATGGGTTGGCTTGGGGAGTAGCTAGGTTGATTAGGAACAAGACATGGAGAAGGCTAATTATAAGATTGATATACTTCAAGCTTGGGCTGAAAAGGATCATATTAGAGCTTATGAAATTAATATTGAGGGTATTAAGGATCATCACAAGATTAAACAAGGACTTGTTCATATTGATAGGGAATGGCACAAGCTTGCAATGTCTCACCAACTTGTTGAGAACAAAATTCAAAACCAAAGTCAGATATCAAAATTCATTGAAATAAAGAACACAAATAAAACATTTTTAACAATATTCAAAGGATAACTTGGGCTACTTGACCAGCTGATATATCTTTAGAGTTGCCATTGATGCTTGACTAGACGCCTCCAAAGGCTGATTGTTGAAAGACAACACCAAAAATCTTATAATCTCTTGGACCATGAGTCCCATCAAGTGTGAAAAAAATAATTTTCACTTGTATATTCACCCTTTAAGGATATAAAAAACCTCTCCTCATCCATGTGGCACAATGGAAACACATCTAGGCTTGTGGGTAGCCTAAAGATGAGGTGAATCTCTAGATAGGGATAACTCCCTTGATGTACCACTTTGGATTACACCAAATAACATGATGACATCCAATCATATGCATATTACGCTTGAAATCAAAGGACCAACTAAACATACACTTCACCAGTCTTCATTTTCTCACATTAATGTTACATTGTGAGGTTATAGATGAATGTCCAAAGCTAGGAGGACTAGACAATAGGCCTATGAGGTAAATAATGAATAGGATAACTCAATAAATCTTATACATCTACTAAAACACTTCACATTCCCTACAAGAAGAAGCTTTCCAACTATAAATAGATGATAAAATGAAATAACATGCTAAGAAATCCATAGTATTCACTTATGCAAAATTAAACATTCAAAATGAACACACATAGAATAGTCATGAAGGAGGTAAAATTTAGGTGTCTTATTTATCAAAAGGTATACATTTTATTAGGGCTTTGCCATACTTAAGTGGATCATCCAATATAATACCAAAATGGCTAGTTCTTATAGAATTTGAGATAGAGACGAGAAGAGAGAAGTCCAAGGGTCACAAGGACACTTGTCAATCTAATAAAATAATTTAATTATGAATTATAATATGATGTGGAATGAACTATGTAAGTTCAAAATATACAAGTGTCAACCCAAGTCATAAACCTCACGAAAAGTGGTAAAAAACTCCTCATTCTAGCTCAGAAAAACTACCTACATGATTAGCCCTATTTGAACACCTTCTAACTTATTGGGAATAGGTATGATGATTGGAATGAAGTTTAAGGAAATCATACATGCCTCTCTATGAATTAGTTGTATGCCTAGTCATCTAGAATCACCTAGAAAGGAGAAATCATCATCTATAGTTCAAAAAAATACTCCGTTCATGCACCTTACACACTTGGATTCAAAATAGAGATAATTTTCTCATGAAAATTCATAAAATGTAGTGAATTACATGTTTAAATTCCCTTCATTTCCTTAGAAGCATCAAAGACACCTTAAAAATCCATCCACTTGAAGTTTTCACACTTCTCCCTAGCTTGTCCATTAGGCCAGTTTTGATTGGATGTGTTGAAGCACCTAGCTTGGAAACTTAAAAGTTTATTCATGACATTAAATGACCATATGGAGTTATAATAAGTCTATATATTCCTCTCAAACTTTATTGTATCTTCAAAATCTTCTTGTAGCCTACACAATATAAAAAATGGTCAAAAGTAGCTTGTTTATCACCCCATCTATATACATTCATAAATAAAATTGACATGTTAGGGAGATTTATGAGTCCTCTACAAGGTCCAATAGGTTTCATGAGCAAACTATGCCACTAGATCAACTTTCTAGCTCCATCTCCATCATTGGATCTCTGTAAGGGTTTAACAAGGGTTTTAGTTCTATTTGCTCTTTTAATCTTCATTCATAAAATTTTAACATCCAATTTGCTGTCCAATTTCACTATTTTTATTTTTAAGTAACTTACTAACTTCCCCAAACTCCTTTGGATCCCATGCAGATCCTCTAGGAAGATATGAGCATTTGAAGTTGCCTATTCGAGCTTATTTTCCTCTGTCTTATAGGTTTGAGTTATATTTTGAGCCAAAAATGGATTATTTTGTGTTTCCCCTACATAAAATATATATTTAAAACCTCTATATCCACCCCATAAACATACTCCATAATTTTTAAATGCATATTTCATGTCATAAATTTGATCGGCTCCTCATTTGGCCACTAGGTCTACACCTTGCCTAGTAGGTCTGAGTGTAAATTAAGCCAAAAATATCCTTTGATATATTTCCTTACCTCTTTATATATTAATCATGCCTATATTAATCCCATTCACATGTTTCAATCATCTGGATAGCCCATCTAAATCTAAAAATGAAGATGACTTCCTCATCTAGTATTAGGTTTCATAATTCCTCATAGCCCTGACTGTAACATCTATGGTTCAGACCATTCCATTTAGATTCACCATATATATATTGGTTATTAATTTTTATATATTTGTAATAAATCTTTTAAAACCATCTTTAAAAGTTTTTATATATCTTGGCTTCACCCAATCACCTATTTTCTAAACCTGCTAATGTTTGTGTATGAGGAAGTACCCCCTATCTAAGATAAAATAGGAGGTACTTTCCCTATTATATTATTAAAAATGAGTATTTAATATTCTTCCTAAAGTAATTATGACCCTCCACACCAAAATTTATCCCCTTATAACCTCATTTACCCTCTTAAATCCTAAAAATCCCAAACAGACTATATGGAGGAACACTTTTATGGAAATTGTATGTTGCATTTAAAAGGGAATTTATATTCTTGGTTTATAATTTATGAGAGTTTTTTTATCATTAATTATGTTTTCTTATCTTAAATCATCCTTCTAAACTTTTATATACTCCCCATACTTTCCTTGTACCCTTGTCTAACCTATACTAAGCATGACATAACCCTAGTTGTGTTTTGCATGTAGGGTTTGTTATAGGTATCAATATCATTGGTTAATGTGATTTTGATGAAAAAAACATTCTTGATTTAATTTTTAAATCATACACCATTCTTTGTCACTTTTTACTCACCCATCATAACTCATGCCTATACCACTATTTGCATCAACTCACCTGTCTGACCTATAGGTGTCAATTTTAGGCTTAAAGGGTGTCATGCAGGTATTCATAGAGGTATACAAGGCCTTTATGATATCTATATCTCTTTACACTTCATTGGTTTCAAATATTATCATTTTAATCTCCTTTATTGCATTCTAAATTCAAAGACTATGTATTTTCTCCTTGACTAAGAAACTTCACTATTGACCCTACCTGTAGGTGTGTATTTAACCCCTTGGGCTTGAAAGATGATAAGAAAAAAGGTTATCCATGAAATAATGAGATAAATTTTATAACCAAAAAGTAGTGTATTCACCTTTTAATTCATTCAATATTTAAACCTTTACTCTCTAAACCTTCTTTCTTGATAACTAAGATACCCCTATTATAAGTCAACATCTACATAGTGTATAGACTAGGAGTGTCCATGCAAGGCAAATAAAAGTACATCTATTCCTTTGAATATATTTTTTAGGTCATTAGTTTCCATTGAATCATTTTAAATCAATACCAAAGTTTTTATGATATATTATGGTCAAACTAGAGCATAAGGTCACTTTTGGGTTTAGGCTTGTAGATATCTATGCCTAAATTTAGTAGGTTTGTAGGTAACTTTAGGCCTCTGAATGGCCAATCTCCATTTTCTTTCTACACTTAAAATTTGGCATTGGTCCTCTCTATACTATGTGTTATACATTAAATTCATTTTATGCATAAAAAAAATTGTATATTTGTTATATGCCATTCTCAAAATTTCATGGGCCTCTATTTTTATTATTTTAGGGAAAGTTTCCTTAAACCCAGCTTCATGTCTTTCAATCATGATTTCAAACTCCCTTTTTCCCTTTTAACACCTTATATGAGCTTTTCATGGCCTAAATATCCTACCAATACCTTAATTACATGTCCAATTATTTCCATCTCTCCATTAAAGCATTTTAGTAACCTACTCAGCCACCTATAGGTGGTGTTTTTTAGTATACAAGCAAATTTAGCTTGGAAAGTGGTCATGGAATGAACCATATGCATTTTAATAAGCCTTTATAGGTCCAAGGTATCTATAAAAACCTTAAAATTATCCTTTCACCTCTCAAAAATATTGAAACCCACACTAAGGTTCTGATGACATCATCATAGTTCCTGTATGTGTGCATGGGTAATATGTATGGGTAATGAGTGTCCATAATGGAGAAAAAAGAATGGTAAAAGAGACTCATTGGTATCTAAACTTAAAATAAACCTTAAAATTATTTATACCCATAAAAAATCTTGAAACAAGATAAAATACATCCTTTTCAATGTGAAGATCACTTTCATACATATGGAATAAGGCAAGCAGAGTGTTGAATGACTAGTTTAGCATGGTGGAGACATAGTTTTTTAATCAAAATATGGGTTTTTGAGACCAAAACATATAATTATGTGACCCCCATGGAATTTAAACATTTAATAAACCGTTTCTCATTCATATGAAGCCTCTGTATGTAATTTAAACCTCTGCAAGAGGGGAATTGACTAAAATGACTCATGGTGGTACCTTCTTGAAAAGTGAGATATTGGAATTATAAAATAAAATTTAAAGATTAAAATTATTATGAAAATAATTATATTATGAAACCAATATTATCTGGAACCAAACTCAACAAGTGAATTGCATGGACCTTCCTAAACGAGAGCAAAACTTGCAGGGATATAGACTAGCAGGTAGATTTGAAACATCAACTTCATAAGGATGGTTCGTGAAGTAAATTCCACCATTTTAAAAAATATTTATATTTAAATTAAGGTATATTATTTTATATAAACCTCCTAAAATAATTTATCCTAAAACTTCTTGAGCTATCTTTACCAAGCAAAAACTTGCAAGTCACTTTTGTTTCACAAGAAGGGTGAAAAGGGAGTAGAATAGTTTTGAGAAAGAAATGGCACTTTTAGATCAATCCAAATGTAAAACTAAGATTAGGAAGCTAAAAATGTACTACATGACCATTTTCCATATGGAACACTTCCCAAGGAGGTTGTACAAGTGCCAAACTCTTCTTTTCCTTCAAGAAAATTGCCCTTTTTCTGTATAACCTACCATATTTTAGTTATGTCAGTTACTTAAGGCATATAAAGACACATGGGTCATGAAATCATATTTTTTAACCTTCACATTTCCTAAAAAACTTGTAAAAAGCATTAAATACACCTTTTTAACCCTTAAAATGACTTAAAAGGACATGTTGGTTAATGAAATTTATGACCAACGATAATATATCATTAAATAACATTAAATGACCTATGAAACACCTCATGAAAAGATATTATGCCCCCAAAACATCTAGAAAACTAAATTTTTACCTAGGGGTGCCCTAATTTGACCTAAAATTCAAATTTGGTCAACACAAAGGCTCCAAGGTTTGGTAAGGTGAGTCTTCTACAGGAGAGATAGATAAAGTGACCTCTTCCTTAGGAAAGGTTTTCTAAGGAAGACTGGATTGTTGTATGATGGAAGATAAGGGTATGGTGGTAATGGCTACCTCTGGTATGTCTTCTAAAGGAGAGGTTTATAGACTTGCCTCTTCCTTAGGAATGCTTTTTAAAAGAAGAGTGGATTGTTAGATGATGGAAGATAAAGATTTGGAGGTGATGGCTACCACTTTTGGTATGTATTCCAAAGGAGAGGTTGGTAGCTCCACTACCTCAACAAGTGGAGGAAGGGGAATAGTTGTTTCCTTTGTTTTAGTTTCTAAAGGAATATAAGGTAACTTCACTACCTCAATAAGTGGAGGGGAAGGAAAGGTGATTTAGGAAATGGTTTCTTCAACAATGAGTTCATTGAGGACCACATTAATGGTATGGACCTCATAGTTGTGAGAGGATTCTGCTTTATTGTTTTCATTATTTGGGAAAGGGGCATGGTTTGGGAATGGATATATAAATATGTCATTTTATTTATTTGGGGGTGTATTAGGGTTATCCAACACAAGTTCCCCCTTATCAATTATATGTTGGAAAACATTTTTGAAAGTACACCTACTAACATCATGCCTAATGACATGGTGGAAGGCACACAATTCATTATCCTTATACCAACTAGGTATAGGGCAAGAGAAATCAAATTATTGTGTAGGCCTGATTGGTGGGAGTTGTATGATAGTTGATTTTAATAACTTTTCCAAGACCAAAGCATATGAATCCCATAGTAGATTAAATTACTTTTGTTTGTTATAGTTTTATTTTGTAGTGTTTTGATTGGAGGAATTAGAAGAGTTGGGTTGGTTAATAACTGGTAGAGGAGAAATTTTAAGGAAAAATACATTCTTGGTTCCCTTATTTTTTGGTGATAGTGTTGGTTTTATTTTTAGGTTTGGAGAAGGAATCCTCATTTGATTTCAAGGTGTAATTCTTGTTTCTTAATTTTAACTTCCCCTCATTAATGGCTTTATTCTCTAACTTTTGTGCCACGGTGAAATATTCATCAAAGGTTCTAAAATTTTTAAGCCCTAAAGTGGAGGAAATGCATTTGTCACAAGCCCTCAGAAAAATCTCAATTATCTTGGGTTGGAGCATAGAGAATGAGAGTTGGTTTATCAATATTCTCCAATGGAATACAAAGTTAGCAATGGACTTGTCATCAAATTGCTACATGGAGTAAAGATCAGTGATGGAAACATTCTTAGAGATGTTTATGGAAAATTGATCTAAGAAGGTTTAAGCTAGTATGGCAAAAGAAAAAAGAGAATGATTGGTAATAGCACTATACCAATCTAGTGTCAGACCTGATAGAGACATGGGAAAGGTATGCAAAAGGAGAGCATCATCATAGGCAATCAAATAACAAGATTGTCTAAATGTTCTCAAATTTTTTTGAGGGTCTTCCTTGATTTAAATTTTGAAAATTTCAAGAGCTCCCATTGAGGAGGATAAGGTTGAATGAAGATGGATGGGTGAATTGGTTTGTTATAGATTTGATCATATGATAAGAGGTTATGGGAACCAGAAACAAATGACTCTAAAAGGGTCATTTTATCCATTAACATCTTTACTAGATATATTTTCCATTGTGCACCCCCATAGTTATAGGGCAAATTATGTTGGGTTTAGGTAGGTACAGTATAAGGATGGCTAGTAGAAGATTGGGAGGTTATCACATATTGATATGTGGACATGGGTGGTTGAGAGGATGCCATGAATGGGTAGGTGGATATAGGAGGTTGGGTAGAGGATGGAGCCATATACCCCTATGGGTTAGGGATGTAACTAGTGTTTTGTGTAATAGGTATCTATTGAAGAACTGACATGGGTTGGGTTGGAGGTATGGTTGGGTTGATAGGTTGAGGATGGGTAGTAATCTTAGTGCTAATCGGTGGAAGGGTATAAGGTATGGGAACAACCAAGCTCTAGAATGGAGTGGAGGTAGGTGGGTTAAAAACAAGAGGAAGGGTGGTAACACTAGTGGAGGGTACTCCCATGGTAAGTGGAGTACACATGCCCAAAGGTTAAGTTGCTTCTATCCTAGAAGGGTTATTGGTTAGGGTGGAAGGTGTTTGGGTATTGGTCATTGGGTGGGTTGATTTTGGATGGTGGTATTAGTGGGATTATTGGTAGAAGATGATGCTTGGGTTACTAAGGGTTGGGTGGAAATAGATGTGTTTCCCATAAGGTGGGATGTCATACCATAGGGTGAGTCAATAGGTATAAATGAATTAGGGGTACGGTGGGATATGGTGTTAAGGTAATGTTGGAGGGTTATGGGGTTGTTATCCCAAAAGGTGGTGAAATCCATATCACCTTGAGCGACCATTTGAAGGATACCAAGACTTTTAGAAGGATGGGAATAACTCTCTACATTTGAGATGTACTCCATGGATGAAGAAGAAGAGGAATATGGATGATTAGGAGGTGGATCTTGATTTGCTTGGTTTTTTAGTTGTTGACTCATTAAAACCATGCAAATAGGAAAAAAAGGGAAATACAAGCAATCTCATAATTCAAAAGAGAATCAATCAAAATAAAAATATCTCAAGGAAAATAATGTGTACACTAAAGTGTGTTAAATTCCTAAGATACTTTATTATTTTTCTTTAAGCTTATGCCTGAATTTTAAATAAGTTATGAAGACCAACTTAGGCTTGTGGAGTGGCTACTAGAAGAAGATATCTAAGGATGGGTTTAGGTAGTTAAAGGCTATCAAGATTTATACTATAATTTGTTACATGGCTTGATATTGGAGCTTACCCCCTCAATTCACACAACATATAAATAAGGGTGTTAGGTGCTTAGCCAAATATACTAAGTTACTTAGATATTATACTCAGCCAGTGTACTAAGTTGGTTCTCCTCTTGGTGGTGAAATCCAAGTATGATAGCCAAGGAAAGGTGACCACTGGGAGATGAAATCCTAGTCAGGACTTATGTCAATGTTTTTATGTTTAATTGAATATTTGGTTTAGTCTTGTATGTGTGGAGGTAAGTGAGACTATGATTAATTTACTTGACCAAATTAAGTTATGTGGGCTAATCAATACAAGAAAACAATTGATGTAGAGTTAATTTTAATCCAAAATAAAATTTTAGTGTATTTTCAAATGAATACAAAACAAATAAGATGCACCTAGATATGATGAGGATAATGGAAGTCCTAAGCCTTGGTGAATACTTTTGATTTTTAGAAGTGAAAGTAAAATGAGACAATGTCTACCCTTTTCTAAGAAAACAAAAGAAAACTAAAACTTATGTTTCATAAAGAATGAAAGGAAATAAGTAACATTTAATTTTTAGAAAATAATGCAATGGATGACTCTTCTTTGATGCAACTAAATGTCCTACAACTATGAACCTAAAAAAAAATTCAAGGGTCCCATCGAGCATGCCATAATGGTTTGCTAAAATTTTGATTTATTTTCTTTAGAAATAAATTTGTAAAACTTAAAATAAGGGTGAGGTTAGTAGAACCTAATATTTTACGCATGTGTTGACCTAGATGATTGTGGAGACTCCTCTTTTTCTATGGAAAAATGACTTGTAGATAATAAAGCACTAAATAAATGTCTGATTAGTCGGGTAATAGGTTGGATTTCCTAGCATGAGCTAGATCAAAGAAGCACAAGCTTCCTTAGAGGATATCAATCCACACTTTTAAAAAATTGAGTTATAAAAACAAAAGATAAATTAATTGCATAAATATAAAGGATATTTAAATTAAATACAAGAAATGTTTGAGAAGAAATAAGTGATTTTGACTAATTATAATAGTAAATGATTAGATATCAATGCAAAATAAATCAGACGTGTTTTAGAAGATTGAGTGATCCTCTGTGATAAGACAAAAACTCAAAAAATGGGATTTGGTCAAGGTTTGATAGGTCAAATAAGCTTGATGTTGAAAAATGACAAATAGAGACCATCAGTAATTAGGGTTAAACTATCGATGGTTAAGTAACTGTTAGTGGTTAATGACTATCGATAGTCAGGATTAAACTATTGATGGTTAGGAAACCATCAGGGGTTACTATAAGATCTATATTGTGAAAATAAGTTTGGTTGAGAAGGTTTTAGAGAGTTTTTAGAAGGTAATTTTAGGTTGGCTACTAGTTGTGAGATAGAGGGTAGTGTTCAAAAGTGTCTAGTTTGGGTAAAGGGTGCTCATATGATTAAAAGAGGTTATGGGTAGCTTTGGGGAAGAGAAGAAGTGTCTGGAGTTACAAAAATATAACACAATAAAGTGGAATGAAAGAGAAGCTAACATGAGTAATGACACAAAGAAACTAATTTCTAGATCTTGATAAGGACTAGATAATTACCTTTATTTTTATTGGTCTAAAGAATGTTGAGGTTGGCTGAAAGCTTATTGTAGATTCTAAACTAATTTTAATAGAGTGATAGTACATTGGCTTTTGACTGATGAGTTGTAATAGCACTTTTGTTCTTTGTCCTAGTCATTATAAGTAAGAAGGGTGATGATGTATTCAATTAAGTGTGTCAATATGGTGTGTAACATGTCTAAATGGTCTAAAAATCATCTTTATATTCCTAATAGATCATCTACATAAACCTCTAATAGCTTGTGAATGAAATCATGGAATATGTGTGTCACGTCCCTTTGATATGTTGTCCTTGCATTTTTGGTATTTAAGGGTATGACAACATTAAAAAAAGGTCCCTAAAGGCATAATAATTGAGTTCTTATTTTGGTCCTCATTAGAGATGCAAATATGGTTTTATTGTAAAAAACCATCCATGATTGATAGTAATTCATACCCCATGATAATGTTGCCAATGATGTCAATGGATGGGAGAGGAAAATCATCCTTTAGACATGCTTTGTTAATGTCCTATAAGTATATAAATATTCTAATTTTACCATTATTTTTGAGGATGGGGACAATGTTAGACATCCATTTTGAGTAGTCCAATAGATTAATAAATCTAAATTTTAAAAGTTTGATGAGATCCTCTTTTACCATCAATGTGACCTTAGGCTTGATGGGCTTAAGATTTTACATGATAGGTTTTGTGTCAAGCAATGTAATAAGGTTGTTGATGACTACATTTGGGTTGATGCCTATCATGTCAATGTAGGATAAAGTGAAATATTTTGAGATCTCTATGAGGAGTTACTTATGGCCCTCCACCTCCTACTCAGAGAATGAAGACCCTAGATTAAGAAGTCTAGGATTATCATATGTTACAATTTTACTATCAATTATTTATTTGATGAGGGAGGTGGTGCCCTCTTCAAACACATCAGGGTCTAGGAGAAGATTGGTATCCTCAACCTTTGTATTGAATATGTCATGTTCATTATCAGAGAATAGGTAATCCTTAAAGTGATTGTAAGAATTTTAATATTTAGTTTCAAGGGCTGAGTTGGGATAAGAGGTAAGTGAGAATCTCTTATTATGTTGGAATGATAGGATGTCATCATAGGCTTATAAGAACTCAAATATAGCCTTGTCATTCTTAACTAGATCAAGGACCAAGGTGTCATCATCCCTTATGATGTGGGTGATGATTTGGTTGTTATGATTTTTAGGCACAAGAGGCTATGTCCTAAATGAGACTATGAAATCAAACTATTATATAAATGAAGTTAAATCCCTTGAAGATCTCATGTACATTAGTCTTGTATAGTTTAATGTTTTTGGTCTTAGTCTAATATAATTATAAACTTGGTTCATAATGTTGTAATATTTTCATTGATGTCAAAGGAATTTTAATTGATGTCAACGGAATTGCCAATAGAATTGTCAATGAAAATGTCAATGGTCACATATTTTGGTGAAGAGGTGCCTCTTGGATGGGATGTATCCTTTATGAAGAGCCTTTGAAGGATATATAAGGTGGATATAAGGTTGAAAAAGCTATGGAAGTTGAAGTGTGAGATATGTGAAGATTAATAAAGAAGAGAAGGAAACAAGTGTGTGGATAATAAAAATATATATCATACAAACAAATGTAGATTTGAAAGATGGAATTAATTTTTTCTATCATTCAAGCATAATCATATTTTTTTTTGATAAGAAGAAGAGGAAGTCAAATTATCCATCATCCATTGATAAATCAATAATAAAAAGGTGGAAAGATTTTTTTGGTAAGAGGTTGGTGCCTCAGAGAAAGATATTGGTATCTCTTGCTAAGTTGGTGTTTAGCAATACAAGATTGGATTCTCCAGTAATTTGGTGCCTAATAATCTTGTAAAAATATTATTATTATATGGATGGATTTGGATGGTAGTTTCAAGCAGCTATTCATTTGTGATTTTTTCCTCAAAAGGGGTTCCACATAAATTTGATGTCAATCTATGTCATTTTTTATGTGAATATTTTGATTGTGAATATTAAGTTTCATAAAGTAAAATAAAATATTATACTAATTCACCCCCCCTCAGCATAATCATGTTCTTAAAAATTAGTATCAAAGTGAGTTTTCTTCAAGATCAGTTTGACCACTAGAAGATAGGTCTCAAAAGCACACATGGTCAGTCTTCAGGTTCAAGAAGGTTTCTCCACCAACAAGGCTCCATTATTTAATGGGAAAAATTATGCATATTGGAGTATAAGGATAAGGATATATCTAATGGACCTTGGTTTTAACATTTGGTGAGTATTTGTGTATGATACACAGCACCACATAATCCACCAATAGATACAACATGAAAGAAGGCTGGTGAAATCAATGTAAAATCCATGAATGTTATTATGTGTGGTTTTTCATAGTTTGAGTTTGTAAAAATAATGCAATATGACTTGGCTAAGGATATTGAGGATAAACGTAAGACAATATATGATGGAAGATAACAAATTAAATATGTCCAAGCTTCAAACTCACAGGAGACAATTCAAAAGTTTGAAGATAAGAGAGAATGAAAACATTGTGGCCTATCTAGTTCATGTATGTGAAATTGTGAACATTATCAAAGGGCTATGAAAAATTCAAATAATTTGTAATAATCCAAAAGGTAATAATGTCTCTACCTTTAATATTTTATGTAAAAAATCTATGATCGAATAAATAAAGGATCTAAACAAATTAATAGTGGATGAGTTACATGGAATTCTCATGGCATATGAGATAAGGACTTAGTGAAAAGGTTTAAGAATCCATGA